>CM067082.1:153451394-153948894 GCA_034008185.1 Gorsachius magnificus | reverse complement strand
GGGGGCTGTGTGCCTTTTCATCTGTGAGCCCTTGCCTGCCCGCCCTCCCTGCTGCCTGCTCCTGCATATTGATTCATGGCTGAATGGGAACCTTCAATTCCCTTTGGTGGCTTCAGAAGGCGGGATTGACACCTGCAGGACAGGGTCTGACTTCAGCTCCTCTGGTACCCAGAAACACAGGGAGCAGAGCTCAGGGACGTAGGGACATCACTGACAGGAGTCATGTCCTTGCCAGGCCAGGCTGCAAGAGCCCTGGTTCTTCCCATACCTCCATCACACCATCTTCTCGCCACTGATGCCATTAGCATGGGGTCAGGGGGGATGGACCCTTCTCAGACATGTTTTTCCCAGGTCCATCCTTCATATCCTTCCCTTCTTTTCCAGAATCAGAAAAAAAAAAAAAAAAAAGAAAAAAAGCTGAATTCCCATCTTTTTCCCATCGAGTTGGTTCATCCTGCAAAGGGCTCAGCCCCTCTCACCCTTTCTGAGGGCATGGGGGCTGGGGGTGTTCAGCAGGGCCAGCCCCAACCTCCTGAAACCCCAGCATAGGCCAAGTGGGTGTAAAAGAAGCTCTGCTGACGCCTCCAACCCCAGCAGACATTTAATGGTGCTTGTACCAGTGCTAATTGCATCTTAACATTTTCCCTCTGTATTTTGGTATTTATTTTGGAAAAGCTCCTCCCTGGAGTAATTTTCTTCCTCAGCTTTAAAACAACAACAGTAACACCACCAGGCTTGTTTTCCCTTGGCTGTTTCCCTCATTATTATAACTCTTCTATTCTGCTCCTGTACAGTCAGCAGAGGAGTTCAATCAGGCTGATGAGTAAAAGTGCATAATTTTATGGCTGCATATCAACTGCCTGTTATTAAACTAATCAATCAGCTTCAGTGCAGCTACCAGCACAGCACGGGAGAGGGGAAGGCAGAGGAATTGCTATGCTGTTATTTTTCCAAAAGGACAAAAAAAAAAAAAAAAAAAATCCAATCTGGCCAACCAAACTCTTCAGCTTGCCCTTCTTTGCAGGGAGAAATTACTCCCGTGAGTTATGGAGTAGGTGACCTGCGGCAAGGTAGCAAGGGAGTTTGCACTGGAGTTTGCACTGCCCTTCTGCTCACCTACAGCGCCGAGCCGTAACACTCAGCAATTGCCATGCTCCAAAGCCCAGGAAAGTCATCAGGCGCTCTCTTATCACATCTTGCAGTGACCCACCATAAGATGCCTCAGGCCTCCTCCAGCAAACCGTTTAGGCATATGTTAAGTTAATCCCATTGAAGCCCCTAAGATCATCACTTGTACCCATTTTTGCTGCCCAGTGCCCAATTTTAGCCTGAGGGTCAGAAGTTAGGGAGCTTATTTCCAGTGGCCTTACTCCCAGTTGTCATCTCCCCTGATGGCTCTAGTGAGACTTACGGGGTGGCAGAAGGAAGGAAAAGATGCATGAACTTCATTTCCAGAAAAAAAGTAGACTCCTTCATGTATTCACTACCTGGAAAGGCAGAACTGACTTCACCATCCCGCTTGGGGCACAGCACAGGGATCAAGGTCTGCTTCTGAAAGGCTGCTGAGGGCACTAAGGGACAGCCTGTTCTCCGTGTCCCTGAAGGGCAGGACAAGTAAGGGACATTGCACCAAGGGAAATCAAGGCTACACATCAGGCAAAGCTTCCTGCTGGAGAGGGGTGAGCAGTCACCAGGACACATTGCCAGGAGGTTGTGGAGGTCTCTTGGAGCGATCACTAGATGTTGCTTCTTCTGTAGCAGCATCTGTTAGGGCTGGTTCTGGTGAGGTTCTGCTTGAGGATGGGTGTGATGGCCTTGGAGGTTCCTTGCAGCTCTGAGGCCGAGGGAGAGAACAACCCACCTTTCCTTGCCTTCCTAGAGGAGGAGGAGGAGAAGGTGTAACAGGGCTTTGAGCCTCAGAGCAAGGCAATGGGATCTTCTGTGCTAATAAACATGAGCAATAAGAGGGAGGGAAGGAGGGAAGGAAGGAAAGAGGGAAGGAAGGAAAGAAGGAAGGAAGGGAGGAAGGAAGGAAAGGAAGGAAGAAAAGAAGGGAGGAAGGGAGGAAGGGAGGAAGGGAGGAAGGGAGGGAGGGAGGGAGGGAGGGAGGGAGGAAGGAAGGAAGGAAGGAAGGAAGGAAGGAAGGAGATCACTTGCCACCTTGTCCCCCTCCCGCTGTCAGCCATGATCCCACCATCTCCTACAGATAAATTGAAAAAGTCAAATGGAGCAAAATGGAGCAGGCAAGGCTCTCTGTGCTGTATCCTTTAAATGCTGCAAGGCTTTAGCCTGGACGTGCATCCTCAGACCCACAGAGGAAAGGAAGGATGTCCTCAGCCAGCCTGAGCATCCTTCCCCAGCTAGCTGTATTTGCTTATACAGATTAAATTGCACTGTCTCCTTCTTGGCTTATTATTTATCACTTGTTTTACTGTCGCCTCCACAGGTGCAGACTGCTCTGCGCCGGACACTGTGGAAGCATACAAATAAACACGGTCCCTGTGCCGCAGCTCGCAGCACGGGCTGACCGAGAGTAACTCGGTGTGGACCTGACCCAAAGGCTCTTCCTCGGCAGGGAAGGCAGCCCTGCAAGCCCCCACGCCGTCCTGCTGGCCGGGGCTTGGCAGCGGGGGCTGCGGGCTGACAGCTGACGTCCTCCCCAGCCCATTTCCTCCGGCTGCTGCCAAGCCATTCGCAGAGCCCTTCTCAAAATGAATTTTCTGGAAAACAAATTAAAGGAGGGGTTGCAACACGCAGCAGACAGCCCAACCGGCGCTCGGCTGCGCTGACAAATCCTGCCTGTATTTTGGGCTGCGCCACACACACCACATTGCTCGCAGCTGCTGCTGCTGCGCTGGAATTTGCAGCTTGCCATCTAAATATACTGTAACAATAAACTGATCAAAGCCGCTAAATATTATTGTCTGTTCTCCGATGGGCGGCGCGGAGTACGGTCTCCCAGAAACCTCCGGTTACTTCATTTTTCCCCTGTGCAAAACCACAGACAAACAAAATTGGGGGGGCAGGGAAGGGGGAAGCAAAGGAGACTTCAGTGGGTGTTAAGGCAGTGCAGTCGAGGTCTCAAGAGTCAGGAAATTCCAGTCCCTGCAGCCTGCTGGTCGGAGCACAAGGAGGGCAGTGGTGGGTGGGAGGGGACAGGACAAGCCGTCAGCTGGGAAAGGGTCCTGCCTTAGGCTGGGACCTCAGTGATCTGGGCTCCCTTCCCCGGCACTGCCACAGTCTCCTCGTGTAGCCTTGGGCATATTTCTTCAGGTTGTTTTGGTAGGAATCATCACCCCCCATCAGGTGTGCCCATCCACCTTCCTTAGGAACCATAGAATCATAGAATCCCAGGTTGGAAGGGACCTCCAGCATCATCTGGTCCAACCTTTCTAGGTAACAGCACAGTCTAGACAAGATGGCCCAGCACCCTGTCCAGCTGAGTCTTGAAAGTGTCCAATGTGGCAGTCAACCCCTCCTCTGGGAAGATTATTACAGTGGTTGACTGTTCTCATGGTGAAAAATTCCCTCTCATGTCCAATCAGAATCTCCCCAAGAATAACTTGTGTCCATTCCCCCTTGTCCTCTCCGTGTGACTCCTTGTAAAAAGGGAGTCTCCATTTTCCTTGTAGCTACCCCTTAGGTACTGGTACGTGGTGATGGATCCCCTCTGAGCCTCCTTTTCTCAAGGCTGAACAAACCCAGTTCTTTCAGCCTGTCCTCATATGGCTAAGAGCGGCTTCCCAGCCCTTGGATCATCTTGGTGGCCCTTCTCTGGATCCCCTCCAGCCTGTCCACATTGGTTTTGTATAGCAGAAACCCATTTTGCCCCCAAACCCTTCCCCTGTGTGGATACTAGTAAATAAAACGAGCAGGGATGAGTTCCCTGTGCCAGCCGGCACAGCACAGCCGTGTGAGGGCATGGTGGGGGCAGGACTGGCACTGGGATGGGGATGGGGTCTCCGGTCAAGCAGGGTGCACCCAGTGCCCGATGCAAAGGGGCTGTGCCACCCCACAGTTTGGCTCGTGCAAAAACTTCAGCCCTCCATTCTCCCCCATAAATCTTTATTCAGGTGAGCTCATCAGCACTGCCATGGAAAACAAGCACTGCTGCAAATGAGTAGTCATGAATAATCATGCTGGCTATTTTGAAAAGCTTTTTATCCTTTGCATAAGAGATCCAGCAAAGTGCTGGATTTAAACAGAAGACTACTCCTTTTAAATGTTTGGCTCCATCTCCGATCTATCGCATCTCACCCCCGTGACAGCCAAGCCCCCTTGCCATGCGCTGCTGCAGGGTCAGCCAGGGAAGAGAGGGATGGTGGATGGTGCAGGGGTTACGACACCAACTTTTGGTCACGCACCTCCCTGCCATCAGCTGGCCGTGTGACATTGGGCTTAATCTGCCCTGTCTCAGCTCTCCAGCTGTAAATGGGAAAAAAGAGCAACGTGCACAGACGTTACGATTTTGCAGCCGTTAGAAGATGATGAACTTCTCTGGTACTGTGGGGAAGAAGCCCTATAAATGGCTGAAATTGGGGAATACAAATAACTTTTTCATGAAGAAAACCCTAAACTCCAACCTTAACAAGGTTCGGGTGAGAGGCTTCTTGTTGCCTGTTTCCATTCAAGCTGCCTATTATTTATAGAGAGAATTCCCTTTTTTCCCCCCTAGTTCCTCCTCTCGCTGTCCAGTACACCCCAACCAGGAATTAAGGATACCAATGCAAAACTTCCCCTTCTTCTTTAATTTCCTTCTTACGAGCACTCACTCCAGCTCTCCAGCCTGCGTTTGAGTCAAACCTGGGGAAAGTCCCAAAAAAGGCCCACTAGCTGAGAAAAGGAGAAAAATGAAATGGAGAAAGTGCTCGCCTTGCTGTAGTTAAATGTGTAGCAAAATATTTCCTTTGCTACCTATTTGTTAGTGTTCTGATACACCAGGGAAAGGGTTATCAAAACAGTCACTGGACATGGGAACACCTTTTTTTTGCTGAGAATACGGGGTTTTTGGAGATGCCTCTGGTAGCTTTATGCACTTCTTCTGTTTTGAGGAATGTTTTCATTTTCTCATTTTCAATGCAGGACAACCATCATGTTGGGCCACAGGGTGCACGTCTGGTCTACGCAGAGCAGAGACGTGCAGGGCATGTTCTCATTGTGATCCTCTTTCATTACACCTCCCCTTGAACCCAAACATCTGCCCTCATGTCCAGTGACTTGAGCCAAACGAACCGCCTTTAGGAAATAAAAACAGAGACCCAACTGATTTAATGAAAAGGAGAAAAATCACGGGCAGTGAAATGTAAGCTGAGAGAAAGTGGGAGGAAGAAAAATGCAAAGAGCAAATAGCTGGAGAATGATCCAGTAACCACAAAGCAGCAGCCCCTTATTTGCGAATAGCAAAAAGAAAAAAACCCCAGGAGCTGGTAAAGTTTGCAGATGGTATGAAAATGAGATTGGTGGTAAGTAGCAATGGGCGCAGGCTGGTTGTGCAGGCAGGTGCTGATGGTTGAAGAGGGAACCACTGAACAACTCCTTTCAGTGTGGCCACAGGAAAAGTCCGATGTTTTGGAGCAAGGGATGTGGGTCACACCTAGAAGATGGGGAGATACATCCCGGAAAGCAGTGACTCAGAACCGAATCAAATGGTCCTGGTAGACAATTGCTCATGTATGAACTCCCAGCAATGCCTTAGCCAAGAAGGTTGGAGTAATCCTTGGCTGTGCAGCCGGCAAATATGAAGTGGGAGTGCTGAAGTGATATTATCTCTGTAAACAGCATTAGTGAGACCATTTCTGAAAAGTTATGTCTAGTCTTGATGCTCACATGTCCAAAAAAAGGGACTTAAGGAAACAGCAGAGATTTTGAGAAATCCTGCCAGAGTGATTTTAGGCATTGAAAACCTGCTTTAGAGTGAAAAAAACATATCCAAGAAAAAATGAAAAAGTGACTTTATTCCAGGTTACCAACATCTGCATAGGTGTAAATGCTGGAAGTGACATCAAGAAAAGTTGTAACGAGATGGAGTCTGAGAAACTCAGATTAAATCCAGGTGAGAGCTCTGAACCAGTCATGCTGAGGTCAGGTTTCTGCCACCAAGTCCAGATGACCACCCACCATCCAACACAACCAAAGGTTGGTAGGTTTTTAGTGCCAACTGCTCATCAAGGTGGCTAAGATCATGTCTGATTGCCTTTGACTTAGTAATTTGCTGACCCCATATTTAGAGGAGTAAATAGGCTTTTGGTGCAAACGCTTGAGGCTACGCTGTTGGTATGATCCAGAGATGTGGTTGGGCCTACTGCTGATGCTATAGGTCATTGTTTCAGGGAAATGTGGTGGGACTGAGTCAATCACAGCACACAAAGCCACTTTGTGTGTTGAACAGAAGGCTGACTGAGGGAGACTTTCCTTAGATTACTCAGCCAAAAAGGTAGCAACCAAGGTAATTGGGCACGAAAGCTCTTTTTTTGCTAACCGTTAAAAAAGATGGAGTAAAACAGATGGATCAAAAGCTTGTTGACATTGATGGGGATCTTTCCAAGCGACTTCAGTGGGGTTCTGGCTTAGGTACATATGCTCTTGGATATCAGTAGGCAGATCTCAACAGCAAATGAAATGGCCCCTGGATGTCACTGCTGTGCTACAGTAGAGCAGCAGAAGTGTCTTACTCCATGGGATGTAAAGAAGATGGAGTTAAGACCCAGAGAAAAGGCCTGGATAACTCAAAGCATTGGCTCAGGCCTTTGGTCTGCCTCCAGCACAGATTGCAAATGACTGCAAGTTATCATCTGACAGATGCTCTGACATGGCTCCAGTCCATTTCCTACTGCACAAGTCTATACATCACAACCCGTGCTGTCGTCAAGCCTGCGTGGTCAAACTGGCCTTGGCTGCTGATTTTTTTGCAGTTTCTCCCCTTTCCTTTTTCAAACCACTCCCTTCTTCAGGAAAAAAAACAAAATCCACTACCCACCATAAACTGAGTTGATTTCAGTACAAACTCTGAGCCTTATGGTCCCATAGAAGATGTAGGAAACCAATTCATTGATGTCTCCTGCAGTCTGCAAATTTTAGCATGAGTGATGCTGCTATTCTTAGCAGGTTGATAACTATGAAATCTAATGATGACATTTAAACATATTATTTCTATCAACAGCTTTCCTGGGGTTCAATTTTATGACATTTAGACATGTCATTTTATCAACAATTTGCCTGGGGTTCAATTTGATGGAAAACCTTCAGATGAGTTGCTTGCTCCTTGGAAGGCACAGGACTTGATTGTTTGGGGTGGGAGAGTTATAAAATCCCAAATTCTGCCCAATTCCCCCCCCCCCCCCCAATAATTCTCATAAGGGAAATGTGTGTAGTCAGCACAAGAACTTGTGGGAAGCGCAAACTGTCAGGGTAGAATACAATAGTTTGAATTTAATCTCAGAATAAGCGAGACGAGGAAGAGTGGGCCGATTGCGTCACTCGTTTTCCTGTTGGCTGCACTACAAACCTTTAGTTTAGCGCTGAAATTTCTGCTGAATTCTTGTCCACTGCACTAAAGTAAAACAGCCTTGCTTCAAAATTGACTTCAACTTTGCAAACAAGTCTGCAGGAATTTCTACCCAGCTGACCGCTGTCATTTTTTTAAGCAGCTCAGTATAGGCTTAAGTAACCCTGGAGCCTGGGACAGCCTTTTATCTTGAAAAGTGACTGTTCCAGGTAAGAAAAAGAGATGAAGAAGTGGGAGATGTGGGATTTCTCTCACCTGACTTCATATATCCACAGTGCAGACGTTTCCAGCAGAGCCCAGGCTCCCTTTGTAGTCAGCAGAAACAGGCACTTTTAGGGCATGATTCATCTGCCCTATTTTCAACATCTGTGCTGGATTGTGACAAATTGCAGCCAGGACTCCAGGGTCTGCACAATTAAAGGCCTCATCCAACTGTCCCCAAATATACTGTACTTGGAGATGTCCTGGGTCCCCCCATCCTCCAGCTTCTGCTCCCATGTGGCTCCTCCCCACACCAACCATTGTCCCCACTGGGGGGATATTTGTGGTTCCTTGAGTGGTCCAAGAGGGCACAAAATGCCTATGAGCCTGCATGGCTTCTCATTTTTGTCTTATTAAAGTTGTGACCCCTAAAATCTCTGAGCTTTATCACCTAATACTGGTTATGAATTCTCCAAGATGGTCAAGACTGAGCTCAGGATTGATAGAAGAGGGTATTCACCTGCTTAGTCCCACTGTGTCTTAACCCTCTTTAGGTCAAGGGAAGGCTGTTGCTTAAGTGCCTTGGTGATTTATTCTGTATTGACACCTCAGGAAAAGTTTAGGAATATGCAGGAAACTTTCAGGTTGACACTCAGATCATTTGACAGAAGGAGAGGAAAATGCATCACTTTGTGGGAGAATCTGTAACATGATTACTTGGCTCTAAATGGGCCATGGAGCCAAACTCATCCATGGAAAGTTCTGTGGGAATTAATATTTACAAAACCACTCCAGTCTATTTTATGGGTTTTGCTCAACCAGCAGGTACCATCTTTTTTCAGACTCAAGTACCTACTCCCTAATGAAACTCAAGTGTGCCCTGGCCCATCTCTGGTGGGTTTTCAGTCACTTCCTCATATACACTCTCTGAGCAACCTGATCTAGTTGGAGATGTCCCTGCTCATTTGCAGAAGGGTTGGACTAGATGACCTTTAAAGGTCCCTTCCAACGCAAACCATTCTATGATTCTGTGATATTCCTGCCGTGGTTCTCTGGCTTTCTAGCCACATTGAAACTCAAACAAAAAAGAGAAACCACACACAACCACACATGCTGTTTCTGAGCCTTTCTGCCCTAAATGTGGACTGCCTGCCTCACTGGACTCCCTGTTCACCGCTGGCAGGAACAGTTGGTGTGTGGTCTACCCTACACCAAGGCACCTTCATCTATTCCTTTTTCTAACCCTCTCCTGGGGGACCTTCCATGACTTCCATGCGGTCTTCTCCTCCAGCAAGGGGTTCATGGGTGCTTTCAGCATCCTGTTGCATTGGTGCAGGCTCCTTGTACAGCTCAGGTGTTTCTGAAAACCCCATCGTGCATCCCACACCCTGAGGTGGGTTTGTCCATCCATTTGCTACTGCCACATTTCACCTTCCCCTGCTCCACCATCAGGGGATGGAGCATGCACACTAGAGAATGCACAGAGGTAGGAGAGGAGCTTCCTAAATTGCAAGCTTCATCTGTGATAGAACTGTAATTAGAGTGTAGTTATATTGCAGTTGCTATGCAAACAGCCGCTCGTTTTGCTTTTCAATATGTAATTATCACTAAATCATCGAGGTGGAGGTTTAACTACCTAATTTGTTTACTTTTTTTGCCCCTTGGCACTCTCACCACATCAGCTATTGAGACCCGACCCTCCGGAGGAGGCTGTATGCATGGTGCAACTGTGTAAGGAGTGCCCCAGGTCTGCGAATAACCAGGTGGCAAAGGAGATAAGCACAGTCAAATGCCATTAATTGCGCTAACTTAAAGCTACCATGGCTCAAAATTAAAAATGCAGTTGCTCCAAAATCCAGCCTATTTTTTGCCCTTACAAAAGCAATCAGTCACAGAGCTGGTGCACGCCCCAGCCCTCAGTCCTCCTGCTAACAAAGCACGAAGGCAGCATTTCATCTTAAGGCAAGGCTAAGCAGCGGTCAATGATCCACAGCAGTCAGACAGACAGACAATGGAAGGTTGGATTCCCCTGGGGCTGCATTAGCTGTAAGAAAATGCTTCTTCAGAGGAGACAGGGTCATCCATCACCTGCACGTAGCTGCACCCATCTGGGCTCTCCGTGGGGTTTGGACCTGCAACCCCCCCCACCTCTGCTGTGCACATTAATAGCAATGTCCCCTACCCTGGGGGTAAGACAGGAGTTAAATAATTAACTTTTTCAGTGAGCTGGATAGTGGACAACGAAAAGATCGCCTTAACCAAGGCCTTATAGCCAGCATCTTCTCACTCTGGGAAGGCTTCAGGTTTGTCTGCATACAAGCCATTAACAAGGACGTCCAAGCATCCACAGCAGCGTTCCTCAGCTACACGGGGCTGAGAAACCATCACCCCGTGCTCCGCGCGTGTCCTCCGGCAGCGCTTTAGCACGACATCTACTGCGGCAATTATTTTTGTGACACAGACACATGTTGAACCGGCACCAAACCACCGACTCGGAGCTGAATGCACTCCAGAGCCATTAACAACCTCTGGAGTCATGCAGCCTCCCTGCTGGCTGCCTTTAACGATCCCTTAAATTGTCAGCTAACAAGATGGCGGGGACAACATCAGGTTTAACGATGCTCTCATCATTAGCAAGACCCAATTAGCAGGGAAGCCTAATGAATCCTCAAATGCAAGCATGCTAATTTAAATACAGATCATTCATGGCTCCAGTTGAGTGCTTAAACAATGATTTCAAAGGCCTTTCTTTGTGTCAATAATATGACACAAGCCTGATCAATTGTCACGAGAGACGGTGGATTGGACTTTTCAGTGTGTTTGGGAGAAATTTAGGACAAATTTGTCTGCAGCAGCAAATCCTTCAAAAAGCTCCAGTTAAGAAACAGTCAAACTTTCACAGCCATTTATTAGATTATTATGCAAGAGGGAGAAAAAACAGAACGGGAGGGGGGGACCTAAGCACAGCTGTAAAATTTATTATCTTTTTTACCCTGAAACAGTATTTCTTCTCCCTATTATGCATGTGACTAGGTTATTTTACCAACCAATTCCTGCATCTCAGAAGCACTCAGTATCACAAGGCAATGGGACTTGGAGTCCAGGCTGTCAGCTGAACTTGGGAAGTTAATGGGCCAGGCAGCTTGCGTTGGCGGGAAACATTCCCGGAGAAAACATCTTGATAAAAGAAAAAACATCCAAAGAGTGACAAATGGCCATATGAGGCCAGAGAAGGAGCAAAAACAAGACAGTGGAAAGAAAATAGCACTGGGAGGAAAAGAAAGGCACATAAAATATATGTATTTATGTATACATATATATGTCTAACAGAAAGCACGCAATAAAAACAGGCACCCAGGCATGAGGGATGCAGAAGCAGCTGTGGTTTTAGATAGATTTATCACAGAGTGGGGTTGGGCAGTTTGAAGCTTGCAGGAGAAAAAAAAAAAGAGAGAAGAAGTTGGTTTGATGAAATAATTATGAGCAGGAGAATGTGATAGAGAAGGGAAGGCTTTACAGCTGGCAGGCAAATGAAAAGGCTGAGCAGATCCTCTTGAAAAGGGTGGAGATTTTAGCTCCCTTTTTTCAGCTCTTCACACCTCTTTCATGGCCTGAGTACTTCAAAGGGGTTTCCCCCCATGCCTCTTTTGCTCAGTTTTCCAGGCATGTCCCATCAAACTGCTCCAAACCTTAGGAGGACAGCAGCTGTATCAGACATGCATGTTGCAGATCCACTGGCTATTTTGGGTAAATTGGAGCTCTTTTGTCTCTGTGCTTAGCCCCATCTGCTTTCCAGCACTGCCCTGGATGCCACACAGAGTGGCAAGCTCCCCTCTCAAGCTGTCCTACTGCCACCCAGCTGAGGCTGCACAGGTACTGAGGACCTCCCCAAACCCCTCCTGGAGAGCACAGGAGCATGAGGGTGCAGCTCATGAGCTATGGGATGAAAGCATTTGGGATTAAATGCCTGCTATCCACAGGAGATCATCATCCTCCAGCTCAGAGAGCCCTGTCGGGGCCACTGCTGAGCTCTTGGTTTCCCTTCTCACATCTGACTGTCAAGGAAAGCTAGGCATGTCCTTCATTGCTCACACCCAGTGGATTATTGATCAAAGAGGCAAGATCTAGAGATTCCTTAGTCATTCATACTCAATCTTGAGACATTGGATGGGCACCGCAAGAGACAGGATAGAGGATTGCCCCTACTAGCTGCAGGCAGCACGTCAAGAACAGGTTGACCTTGGCATGGGAGTATGATTCAGTGCCTAAACACAAGCAGCCAAAGCTTTTGAGAAGCTCCAGAGCATTCAAGACAGAGGGCTGACAAGTCTGGCATAGTACCTGCAGAAGATCCACAACATTCTGGCCCAGTTGGAGGCCAGATGGGACACCCTGGGCCACCTCAAATGGCACCAGACACCGAGGGGTGGGTTGTGACCCTATCTCACATACAAGTATTTATATTATAGACATAGAATCATAGAATCATAGAATCGTTTAGGTTGGAAAAGACCTTTAAGATCATCCCACCACTAAACCCTGTCCCTAAGCACCTCGTCTGCCTGGCTTTTAAATACCCCCAGGGATGGGGACTTGGCCACTTCCCTGGGCAGCCCATTCCAGTGCTTGACAACCCTTTCAGGGAAGGAATTTTTCCTAATGTCCAACCTAAACCTCCCCTGGTGCAACTTGAGGTCATTTCCCCCGCCCTATCCCCCATTACCTGGGAGCAGAGCCCATGCAGCTAGGTGACAAGTGAACCAGCTGAATCCTACCTCACATCTCCTGACTATCAGCGCACTCCACAGAGAGGTTAAAAATTAACTTCCTTCAGCAGTTTTTCTGACCTTGAATAGACAAAAATCAAGGGCCAGTTCTCAGTCCCACTCCACCTCCTTCTGTAAAAAAGGCTGAGATACTAAATTAGTACTTGCAACTTATTAGTATCTATGCTCACATATCTAGAAGTGACATTTAGAGCATTTTAGCTGAAAATGGAAAGCTGTGATTCTCACATCCTCGTAGGACTCCCATGGCTGGAGATTTGTAAAAACATTTAAGAAAAAAATGTGACCTTTGTGAAAGTCAAAGATAAAATTCCTATTGCCTTCCAGGGGACCACCATTGACTTTCCACCACCACAGTAGCATGAGACTCCAGACACAATCAGGAGAAATGGAAGAGCCAAGCTGCAGCATCTTACCTAGACTTGCCCCAGAACTGAGCCAAAAAAAGCTCTCTCTAAAGAGCCTCGGGGATCAAGAAAATTCCATATTTTCTCCTTCCCGAGAAAGTCACTTAGCGTTCACTGACTTTGTTGGTACTTTGCTGGTCCTGTTGGAAGATCAAGCTTGGGGGGTCTCTGGGTTGGATTAATTCTTTGCAGTAGCACTGTAGTCTGCAGTAGGTCTGTAAAAAGTGTTTCCGGACTTTTGGGGATCAGCTGAGTTATTCCCAGAAGTGAAGGTCTCTCATCGTCTCTAGAGACCTGTGTATTCTTGCCCATTTGGAAAGCTATTGGTTGGTCAGAGGGGTAGTAAATAAGGTTTTACTGACCAGTCCCATGAGCAATGATGTACTGTCACCACAAAAGTGTAACTTCTCAATAAAATGAGCTTCTATTTTGTAAAGAAATGCTTCCAAGAGTGACCATCCGCAGCTGATCCCAAGCCCTGGGCAATGTCTTTGCAAAGGTTGGTTAAATGACAGAGCCAAACAGAGTATTAATTGCCAATATCTTTATACGTACCCAATTTTAAAACCACTTGACAATCTAATTAAAATTAAGCTGTCTGCTTTTGAGTAGTTGTACAGTCTTGCTGATCTGAAAGCAGAAAGCTGATGCTAAAATTTAGTATCCTGGCATGTGATTTATTGGTAGAGGTGCTTAAATATGAGAACTGGGACTTTGATCTTTTCATGAGAAATAGTTTTCCCATCTGTAATCCAGGGGCATTTCTATCAGCTACTTTATAACTATGTAATAGCTGTAAAATATGAAATGAGTCTGAAAAACTATTAAGGAGGTGCGATTTTCCTCTAATCAATTAACTTTTGAAAGCCCTCATCCTCCAGCAGCTCTTTTAGCATCAGTCCACAAATGGGGTTGCCCACGCAAAAAAAGAACACACTTTTTTTTTCCACAAGCCTTGGTATCGTGATGGATCTTCCTTTTCAATTAATTTTAAAAAAAACCCCAAACACCCATGTATTTGTGTGTATGTGTTTGGCATCACCAGGTCTAAGGACATTCCATCATTTTTTTCCTCTCGTGAGCTATGTTTAATAACATCGAGACAAATCTGTCTTAGGGCAAATCGCTTGATGCAAGTGAAAGCGAAGCCTTTGATCTGTGAACCTTCTGCCCCACAAGAATAGCTCCCCAAGCTTGCTTAGTCTACCACTATGGGAGCCAAGATGGGATACAGCTGCTGTCTGCACAGTCATCTCAGGGGTAAACATGAAAGATCAAGCAAGAGCAAAATTAAGGGCAAGCGAACTGAAAGTGAGTCAATGAAACCTAGTAGTTACACGAAGGTTTCTGACTACCAGAGTGGTGATGTTATGGGACAGCCTCTTGGGAAAGGAGAAGGCGCCAAGAAACCTTTGCTGATTTAACGCAGAGCCTGGATGCCTCTGTGAGTCCTTTCCAGCTCCCCAGCCCTTTTTTCTTCCCTTGCTGGCTCGTCCGGAGGTTGGTGAATTAAGTGCAGCATCACGGTCCCTCCTGATCACCTAGGGCCCTTGCAAGGGAGCCATCTCCCCCAGCTGGCACCTGGGAGCAGACTCGTTTCTGTGGGTATCTGAGTGGCTTGGTGCACGGGGAGCAGGAGCAAGGAGGCTTCCTTGCCAGCAGTTTATCTTGCCAGTTGGCCCTGACTTCTTCTCTCCCATCCTTACTGCTTCCTGCACTGAGCAACGGCCTTGGCCACTGAATAATGGAAGAGGGAGGAAACCTCAGAGGAATCGAAGAGAGCAGACTGAAGAGATTAAAAAGGACAGCACGAGTCATTGAGAGCCTTAGATTCCCTGGGGAGGGGGCTTCTGCACGCTGCTGGGGGTTGCAGGGCTGGCTGACTGGGTCAGGGCTGGCTGTCACGGTGTGGCTGGACAGGGAAGAACCTATCTGGGTACAACAACACCCCAAAATACCGGGTTGGTCACCCTAGCAGCAACAATACACCCATTGGCACCCCACAGCTATACATTTCTCCCCTCCCAATAGCCTCAGCACTTCTCCCCCCAGGTTCAGCATTGCCCCTCCATTCGGAGGGTGGTCCTGCAGCTTTCAGAGCCGAAGCCCCTCACATCAGCAGCATCGCCTCAAAAGCTGTACATGCCTGTGAAAGCGAAAGGAGATGCTCTTTGAAGAGTCGGCAGAATTTTTCATTGCAGATTCCCAGCTGCATTTTCCTGCTAACCTTGCATTCCTGAGGATGCAAAGTGAGACAGGAACGTATGTACGGAGAACGTGTTACACATCGCACCGGCTACTCCCACAGCCAGGAAAATATTTCCTGCAAGTTTCCTCCCTTAAGAAGGCCAAAAATCAAACCAGTTTTTCCCCCTGAATTTTCCAAATGCTCTCTGGGCTGTTCCTGACTGTGTAGAAAGCTCACATTCCATCCCACAGCTCACAAAGGGCAATGATAACATTGCCATCATCATCTCTACTGCAGTTACCATCATTTAATTCATATTTATAGGACTTAACTCAGGAGGAGCAGCTGGCATTAGCACACAAACAGAGCAACTATAAATCTCTGGTGATAACCAGCAAGTTGAAAGTCCCTGGCAAGACTCACCACTCCTGGATTTGGGGGAAGAAACTGCCGTCTTTTTCTATGCTCTTGCAGCGCCCGACACAAGGTGCACAGCAATGGGTAAGGGTGGTTTTCCAGCTTTTATTGTCAAGTTTCTCTACCCTCTACTAGGGGGAGCACGGAAGATGTGTGTTTGGGCACGAC
This sequence comes from Gorsachius magnificus, assembly GCA_034008185.1. Lineage (NCBI taxonomy): Eukaryota > Metazoa > Chordata > Aves > Pelecaniformes > Ardeidae > Gorsachius > Gorsachius magnificus. The sequence goes on along the minus strand of CM067082.1, from coordinate 153,933,222 downwards.
AAGGGATGGGACAAAGGGAACCAGACTCTGAGAGTGTAACAGGAGAAAGTGCAGGAGCCCTGGAAGATTCCCCCCTCCAGCCCCCATTACTCCTAAGCCATGATAATACGTTCATGCTCTGTCCAAACCAGAAGCCCTCACAAGTTCACAGTCCTTGAAGAATCTCAGGGATGCCAAAGAAGGCAAAGAAAGGCTGGATGCAGTGTCGGGAAGGCTTCCCTAAGGAGGGTGCCCCAACCCACCTTGGGGACACCAGGGCTGATCAGCTCCTGCCACTGTCCCCAGAGCATATTCCTGATCACAGAGGTGTCAGCACTGTTGCTGCCTCTCCAAGTACAATCCACTGTTAATTATTGTTCATTAGCAATAATATTATCATGACTCTTATTGTATGAACATATATAATTAATTATTCACTTTCTTAATTAAGTACTTAATGATATTAATGCTTTAAATTGGGCCATTGGTTCACAAGCACTTACAGCTAGTATAAAATTCTACCAACACTGAAAGTAGTCCTCATCCCCACCAAGGCCATCTGCTTCTGACCTGATCCTGCCTCTTGACTTGTGCCAGCCCAAGCATTTATGTAGCCACACCAGGAACAGAATCAGAGAAATTACTTGGGTTAAAACCAGTGTGCTTAAACTCACCACAACATCATCTCATCACTGAGGCCTCTGTCTTGATGTGCGAAGTCAGACAAACTGGGGAAAAAAAAAAAAGGCAAGATTGGCAAATGAGTTGTGGGACACAGGTTCGGGGTGCACAGCTAGAGCTACAGCAGCATCGCCCCAGCCTGTGCATGTCCGATGAGGAGGGGGCACACTCAGGCTCCTGTGCAGGCAGTACTGCTTCCACAAGGTTATGGTTGATAGAGGAATTCACTCCATCGTCAAACTGTGGCCTGTAACATGCACATTTTTGCCTCACACCTTGGCAAGCCAGGACATGGCACATTAATAAGTTAGGCAGCAGATTCAAAGCAACCAGCAGTCACTAAAGTGGTGAGAAGACCCGAATCCTGCTAACTTAATCTGCTGCTCCTGTGCTCTTCCCAGTTTTAGGGACTTAATTCTGTTGCTTAAGCACAGATGTGCAGTTGAGATGCCACCAGGGATCTGCAACATCCATGTCAGTATGATGCAAGAGCTACAGAACACCCTGGAGTTGTGGTGGGAGGTTAGGAGAGATACTCCAGGGCATCACAGCAATAAGGGAGATGTGTGTGCTTGTGTGTATGGTCAACAGGGTCCCATGAATGATGTCCAAATCTGGAGCTGAAACCTGACTTGAACATACTATAACTAATATGCGAGAGACTAGAAGAAGGTGGGATCCAGCCATTTTATCACTGTTTTCTTCCATCTCTCTGTGCATTGCAAAGGAAATTGGTTCACTCAGGACAGAAGTCAATCACCTGGCACCTACTGAAGATTGAGAGCTGACTGCATGACCCATCTTTGTACCTCTTCAGTACTGGATTTCCACACTGCCAGTATAAATCTGGGGATCATACTAACTATACTCTTGAGTTCTTGTGCTGTCTCCTGGGTCATATCCTTCCTGAGCTGTTCAGTATTGGCTTCTGTACTGATTGATTTCTGTAGCAATTTCTGTTCAGTATTTTACAAAATGCTATGCCAAGCCATGGTAGCTGATAGGGCAGGAGTGGCTGAAAACTGCATGCTTTCTAAGGATGGTGGCATGAAAGGGAATGACCTGCTTGCTACCCTCTGCTGACAGATTTAACTCTCCAACCTAACACTGACCTCAGTGCAGGGCTGACGCTCACGCATCTGCACATGCAACAAAACGTCTCAATATCTTTGCACCTGCAACTTGTACTGCCTCTGGCAGATGGCAGAGCTTTTTTTATCATGGAGTGGACGCAAAAAGTTTACACGGGTTGAAAAAAATGCTCAGCTAATTCATGGGAGAGAAACTCCTGAAGGGCTATTAAATGCAGGGACAGCATTTCTGGAAGTCTAAGAGCCACAAAACAAGACTAGTGACTAGCGTTCAAGGCAATGCTACTCTATGTTTGCCCTGTTCTCATACTCTTCTCTGAGCTCTTGATCCTTTGATCTTGATTCCTCAACTCTTGATCTCTTGACTCTTGATCCCTTGGTAGACACAGGACCTGAGCTAGATGGGCCATGAGACCAATGTGCATGGATGTTCTTCGGTTTCCATTGATTTCAGTAGGTGTCCTTCTATGAAGTATCTCAGCTTGCACGAAACCATCTGATTCCTTTGAAGTTAATGTGACTTCAGGGTGAAAGAAGCAGCCTCAGGGCATGACTGATCTCCTCTTTCATGTATCTATGCTATCTGGACTGCACAAACCACGGTGTAGTGGAGATTGGGAAAGGCACCAAGACAGAAAGTGCCATTGTATATGGGTTGGTGTCAATTAACTCTAGGAACATTCTGAATAAATTAAATTACTCTGCAATCTGAAGTTAAACTGATTCTTAATTAAAAGATAAGATATTTTTTAATCCTCAGATGATTTAAAGAAAAGAATAATAAAGTATGGGAATCACAGTCACCCTCCTCAGTGGCAGAACAGTTTGACAGTTAAGGCCCTGAGCAATGCAGTGTAACTTCAAAGTTGTACACTGCTATAGCCCTGGTTTGAGCAGGGGGTTGGACAAGGTGACCTCCAGAGATCTCCTCCAACCCAAATCATTACATGAGTTTATGATACAGCTATAGTACTCCTCGTGTTGTGAACACAGCTTTTGGATGCTGAAGGATCCGGATCTGGTTTGGAGACCTCGGTGATGAACAAGTGCAACAATCAAGTGTGAAGAAACAGGGTGCAATGTGTCAATAAAAAACCTTGAATATTTCCTTTTCTCTTGTTAGGGTTCATTCTGGAGAACGGTAGGCAGTATACTCTAATACCCCGAGAGCGGCCTCCACGTATGGAGGAGTCCTGGTTCCTGGGACCAGCAGTTTCTGCTCCTGTTTCCAGCTGAGCATGAGGACCTGGAAACCTGCATCTTACCAGCCCCCAGTAAATTCTGGGAAATACAGAGAAACCCCTTTTTCTAGTCACTACAGGCAAAAAAAAGATTTCTACATCTCTTGAGTTCCTGATTTGTCTCATTGCTTACCAGGGGATGCATCCTGCTGGGAGATCATGTAGCACAGAGGTATAACTTCTGCTAGATAATGCACTGAAAGTAAGCATAAATCACTACAAAAAGCCAAGAAGGAAAGACTTATACAGGCACAATCTAGCCCATGGGAAGCAGTGGGGTTTGGGGCTGAGAGGAATGAAATCTCAGGCCTGATACTTTCTTAAAATGATTTAGTCCCACTATCACCTCATTCACTTCACCTGAGCAGCTCCCCCTTTATGTCAGTTCTGAGAGCGAAGAATAAGGCTGAAAAGAGTCATTTTCCCTTGACAGTCCCAATACAGCCTGTCTTTTTGTTGACTCAAAGTCAGATCTTTTTTTCCCATTATTAAAATTATTCTTTCCAGTCAAGGCCTTTTATAGGATGTTCTCCTGCAGTACAATAAAGCACATATTTTAAAACATTCCCACGAAGCCTAAAGCACCGCCACGGTCTGCGGCTGGGTCTGATCCTTTGCTTCTATGCACTGTGTGGAGGAAGCCCCAACGTCCTGGACATCAGCAGAGCCTTTCCTGATTTATGCTGGTGCAAACAAGGAAAAAAAGCCTGCTTTCCCACTTTATGGCTCATCATCTTGAGCGCCTGCAGGTTTTGTTGCTTCAACATGAGAATTAAGGCTTCTGCGGGACATTGACTTGGACTCTTGACTCGGCTAAGGTGCTAAAAAAGGCTGCCTCCATAAATAACACTATAACAAACTGCCCCATCATGTCTCAAATATTCCTCTTTGCTGGAAGTGGCTGCCTCTCCTCTGGCAATGAACTACGTTGTATTTCGCAGGACTGAGTTACCCATCTCTGAAAACCTGGGGATAATAATTTTAAGACAACTTCCCTTGTAAACAGCAAACTTTTATGTATTTCATAATGGCCGTCCAACTATCCTAAAACCATAAATATTCTTCAGATTTTTTTCCTTTCAAGTCCATAATCTGTTGTGATAAACAAAATTCAGTGATTAAAGAGGCTGTATTCTTTCCTTCACTAAGAATTTCTTTCAGCATTTTTATTTAAAGGCCTATCTGTCCCCAGCTGTAAGGATTTTATGGGTGTACTCAGAAAGAAAAATCAGGATAGATATTCAAAGTTAAAGCTTTATCAGCTCACATGGAAGTTTTTATTTTCAAAGTTCTACTCTGGAAATTGAAAGTCATACCATCTTCTCACACATATGGTTAAAAATTTCCTTTTCCTTTCAGTGTGTCAGAAATTCCAACAGGAAAATTACAAAGCTGGCCCAAAAAGGCATAAGGAACCTATTTTACATACAGCTCTCTTCCTGAAAATGCTGTAGATTTAGGGTAATTACTTGTTCTTGCAGTTTTGTGGGTTAAAAAAAAAGGATCAGAGGCGTTTGTTTGCCTTATGGCCCAATGTTAAGGTCTTTGCATATTTGATTTTAACTGGAGTTTGGCCTGAGAAAAGGCTGAAGGATTAAAAGTTTAACATTGCTTAATCTTTTCAAATTATTTTAACAAGAGACTATGTGGTTCGCAGGCTTTTTGTTTTTTGTTTTTTTTGGTTTTGTGGCTTAAGCCCGAGGCTGGAGGCTGGAGGTGGGAGCCCAAATCCTGATCTTGTATCACCACTTATTTCCTGGGTGGTCTTGGAGAAAACCAGCTCGAATTTCTTGTCTTGATGATTGGGTTGTGGTGCTCCCCTCCCCTCCCAGACCTTCCCACCCTGCGGGGAGCAAGCATTGGTACTGGGTGGGAGCAGCCTGGAGGGCTCAGGGGGATCAGGCTCTCATAGTTTGGCCAGGTCTGGAGTCACTATGAAATGACTCAGATACGCGGCGTGGGTTAATTGGGAGGGTAAAGCTGGCACCTCCAGCTCAGGAGAAGTTTATTACCAACCCGCAACGGGTTGGGGGATGCAGACAAAGACACCCTCCAAAGAAATGGCAGGGTGGCTTGTTAATCACAGTTGTCTTTGGTGAGCCAGACCGCTACACGGTGGGCTGGAGGTACGGTAGGTAGGAGGCCTGCAGCGCACCTTAGCTGGTGAAGACTTGAGGATGACCACCAATGGTGCTAACGGCAGGATTCACTTCACCTAATCTTAGCTGCCTAAAAGCATCCTAGCAGGTCATTTAGGACACGCTATGAGTGCTACATATGTTAAGGGCTATTTTCTGACCTTTTTTTTTTTTAACTCTATGTCCAGAAATGACAGCATGGCTCTTGCCCTAACACCCATCCCAGCGGATACTCACAATTACCCGCGTGGGGAATGTTCCCTATCCATGCTGGCTCCTGAACCATGCCCAAGGTCTGTCTGGGAGATGCTGGCAATGCAGACCAGAGCTGCACCAGGACTGCAGCTAACACTACGGATGACTGAATGTAGCTCCCAGGAACATTTTCTGGCACTGCTTAATTATGAGCATGCCCATTGCCTCAGCATGTGCTTAGTGGAGGATGGCTGATCTTAGAAGATCGTGCCACTTGCATGATGAGGTCTTCCTCCTGCCTGGAAAAGTCAGCAAAGACCTTGGGGTCTTGTGTCCCAAGGGACACACTGAGCTTTGTGTCACCCAGAACGTCCCAGTCGGGTGCTTCCTGGAGAAATGGTCTCATCCTAGTGCAATTACAGCAACCCCAGTGCTTTTTCCTCTCCTGGGAAAGCTCTAACAGACTGCAAAAAAGCTGAATGAGGAGATGGACCCTGCCAGGAGGGAGAGGAAGTCTTGTAAGAGAACAGACAGGTAGGACTAAACTTAACCTTAAATGGAGAAATAGGGGTAGATTCCTCATTCCTGGGCACCAGGGCAGTCTCGTGAGAAGGAGCCAGTAGCACAAATGCCATGTGCATGGACCAGCAGACTCAGGAGGAAAACAGCTCCAAAACCTGTCCTCCCCACCATGGGTCAGCTACGTCCTCTCTCCTCTGCTCGCAGCCACAACCTGGGAGTTGTTCTTATTAGTAATGAGCAATTTGCAAGCCTGTGCTGATGTGGAAAGCCCACAAAGCTATCAAAGTGCCAATTTATTATTATTCAGTTTGACAATGTCTTGCCCTTGGCTAGTTGTGGTGCTCCTGAAATGATGTCCATTGCTGACCTACTCCAATTGCTTTCAAGGTGCAAAACCCCCTCTGAGCACAGTGTACCCCATTCGGGTACACCCCAAGGGTGACCTTGCAGGTTGTTTGTAGCCATCCCACCTTATCATAGAATCATAGAATCATAGAATCATAGAATGTTTTGGGTTGGAAGGGACCCCTAGAGGTCATCTAGTCCAACCCCCCTGCAGTGAGCAGGGACACCACTAACTAGATCAGGTTGCTCAGAGTCCCATCCAACCTGGCCTTGAATGTTCCCAGGGATGGGGCCTCAACCACCTCTCTGGGCAACCTGTTCCAGTGTTTCACTACCCTCATTGTAAAGAATTTCCTCCTTATATCCAGTCTAAACCTACCCTGCTTCAGTTTAAAACCATTACCCCTTGTCCTGTCACAGCTGGCCCTACTAAAAAGATTGTCCCCATCTTTCCTATAGGCCCCCTTTAGATACTGAAAGGCCATAATCAGGTCTGCCCGCAGCCTTCTCTTCTCCAGGCTGAACAAGCCCAACTCTCTCAGCCTGTCCTCATAAGAGAGGTGCTCCAGCCCTCGGATCATTTTAGTAGCCCTCCTCTGGCCCCGCTCCAACATTTCCATGTCCTTCTTGTGCTGAGGGCTCCAGAGCTGGACGCAGGGCTCCAGGTGAGGTCTCACCAGAGCAGGGTAGAGGGGCAGAATCACCTCCCTCGACCTGCTGGCCACGCTTCTCCTGATGCAGCCCAGAATACGGTCCCAGGTGCAGGACCTTGCACTTGGCCTTGTTGAACCTCATGAGGTTCACACAGGCCCACCTCTCCAGCCTGTCCAGGTCTCTCTGGATGACATCCCGTCCTTCTGGTGTGTCAACCGCACCACTCAGTTTGGTGTTGTCCGCAAACTTGCTGAGGGTGCATTCGATCTCGCTGTCTAAGTCATTGATGAATATATTAAACAGCACCGGTCCCAGTATGGACCCCTGAGGGACACCACTCGTCACCAGTCTCCATCTGGACATCGAGCCATTGACCACTACCCTCTGGATGCGGCCATCCAGACAGTTCCTTATCCACCGAAGAGTCCACCCGTCAAATCCATAGCTCTCCCATTTAGAGAGAAGGATGTTGTGGGGGACCGTGTCAAAGGCTTTGCAGAAGTCCAGATAGATGACATCCATTGGTTTTCCCTTGTCCACTGATGCTGTCACACCATCATAGAAAGACACTAGGTTCGTCAGGCAGGACTTGCCCTTGGTGAAGCCATGCTGGCTATCTCAAATTATCTCCCTGGCCTCCAGGTGCCTTAGCATAGCTTCTAGGAGGATCTGTTCCATGATCTTCCCAGGCACAGAGGTGAGGCTGACAGGTCGGTAGTTCCCAGGGTCTTCCTTTCTACCCTTTTTGAAAATGGGCACAATGTTTCCCTTTTTCCAGTCACCAGGGACTTCACCTGACTGCCATGACTTTTCAAATATCATGGAGAGTGGCTTGGCGACTACATCAGCCAATTCCCTCAGGACTCTGGGATGCATCTCATCAGGTCCCATGGACTTATGTGCGTTCAGGTTCCTCAGGTGGTCACGAACCTGATCTTCTCCTACAGCAGGAAGGGTTTTGCCCTCCCGGTCCCCCTCATGCCATCCATCAACTCGGGTGGGGTGAGGAGAGAGGTTCCCAGTGAAGACTGAGGCAAAAAAGTTGTTGAGTACCTCAGCCTTCTCCTCATCTGCTGTTACCAGCTTGCCAGTCTCGCTCATCAGCGGAGGTACGCTTTCTTTAACCATCCTTTTCCAGCTGATATACCTGTAGAAACCCTTCTTGTTATTCTTTGCATCCCTAGCCAAGTTTAGCTCCAGCTGAGCCTTGGCTTTCCTGACCCCATTCCTACACAACCGGACCGCATCCCTATACTCTTCCCAGGATGCCTGTCCCTGCTTCCACTGCCTATGGTGGGTGGTGTCCTTGGCAATGACAGCACTGTCCCTGGGGAATGCTGGGGCTATGCCTGCAGGAGCCAGGGGACCAGGGCAGCCTGGGAGAGCCTTGCAAGCCGATCATGACGCCTTCCCTTCCCCCTTGCCTCCCCAAGCATTTTATATCCCTCAAGCCCTTCCTCTTCTAAGATAATTAAGGGCACAGGAGAAATTAAGCTAATTCTGTTGGGGCTGTTGCGTCTCTCTTATCATCGGTTCTCACTCCCCTGCTTACTACACACGTGCAATTAAAGCAGGTTTGTCTGCTATAAGATGAAGCACCTTGTTCTTCAAGATGAGTTTCGGTTACAGTGGTGCTTGGCCTGAGCTTTCAGTGCCTCTCGCTTTCCCGCAGGAAACTCCTCCGAACTTCAGCCAAAATGCTCGACTCCCTGTGGATGCAGGCAAACATGAATCCCCCTCCCCGGTCGCCTCCCCCCGCCCCGACGTTCCTGCTGTAAAGGGTTGCCAATCTGTAACGGGTCATGCCGGGTCACCGACCGACCTTCCCTGCAATCCCTACCCAGCTGGCATTAAGTGACAGCCTGTGCCATTTTTAAATGCTGCCATCACAGTCACCACAGCAACCTTAAAACAGACCCCGGTGCCAAGCTGTATTGCTGCTATAGCCACGCCGAGCCCTGGGGACAGATTTAGTAGAGGCATAAAGCAAAACGGCACCAAAGGGCACAAGGACAGCACAAGGCCTTTCCTTCCTCTGCAAGAGAGGGATGAGCCTCATCAGATCCCCAGCCTTTGTGCAAGATTCTGATATTACAAGAAAAGGCAAAAGAGGGAGAGGGAAAGCTCTCTGCCTCCTCTGCCTGCAGGTAGCCTGAAAACAAGAGGCAGATCTGGCAGGGAGCACAGAGGTGCCCTGGCCACCACCAAACAGTCGATATTGCCAGTGCTCCAGGGGTCCACAAAGTTGGGTCACCAGCTTAAAGACCAGGAGGGACCTTGTGTGGGTGGGGGCTTGCTGCAGGTCTTAGAATTGCACTTTCAAACTCCTCAACCAGCCCCTGCCATCTGGGAGGGCGCTGAGCAAGGTGTACCCCACAAGTGACAGTAATCCATCCAAGAGCTACGGTTTCCTGCTCCACACCTTCTTGCCTTTCAGGACTCTGCTTCCTTGCTGGATTTATGAGACTCCAAACAGGCAGCGCTTTACCAAACTTGGGCTTGGATCAGTGCCACTCTCCCTCCCACGTTGCCCTGCTGTCTCAGGTTCAAGGACACAATTATCACGGTGTACAGAGTTACTCAGTGCTAGCTGAGCCATGGTTACTATCTTTTTTAGCGCTATGTGTTCCTCACAAATGCAAGGTAACATATTCTTTATATGTTTTGGGGTTTTTTCATTACAGCTATAGTTGCCCATGCTTTTTGTCTTTAAGGCCCATATAAGCCTGAGGATGAAGACCAAAGTTAAGGGTCACGTGAAAGGGGATCTCAGCATAATAGGCCGTCTATAGGCAGTCCCTAGTGCCTGTAGAAATAAAAGTTGCAACGATTACATTGTTACTAAATCCCAAACCTGTGCTAAACCCAGGATCACCCAAGTGCCCCGTAAGTCAGCAGTTTGGAAAAAAAAGTGGGGTTTTATTATTTGAAAGTTCAAGTTCATGAGGAGTGTGTGCCTCTCCCAAAGATGCTGTGTCAGGTTAGGCCAGGTCTGAATTTGTTCCTGCAGCTGGCTTTTGTGACCACGATCCCATAAATAGGAGATGAGCAACAATTGCAAATGTTGTGGTTGCCTCTGCCAGCACCTTGGGGCTTTACTACAAGGTGGTTATTGATCCTGGTAGATAACAACCTTCCGAACATCCTTTAGAAACCAAGAGTATCTCCCACACCTGATTAGGCTGTAAATGAATGGTGATTATTTTCATAAGTTTGGAGCTGGCTCTAGATTATTGTATTTTTTTTTTTAAGGGGAGAAATAATCATGGCTTCATAAGAATGTTCTTAAGGCTTATTGATGCCAGTGAACTTCAGGGCTCATTTAAATGAAACTCTTTGCTGAATCAAAGCTTAGAGCTCACCCAGCACATTGTGCGCTGGGTTTTTGTTTTAATTTTTTTTTTGCTTTTTGCTTTTTTTTACCCATTCACCTTTTAGTTACAAGATCCTCAGGGCAGAGATTGCCTGATACGAGTTTCAGCTGTGAGGCTGGGGGTGTTGTGATGCCAACAGGATACAGCCTTGCGATAAGGCTCAGCTCTATGTGATGCGATACGTGCTACCGGTGCTTGATGCATTTGATCCTGAACCATGCAAAACAAGAAGAACATTGCATTCCTTTAGCTTCTATTCACGTATTTCACCACAAGGGCTGTTTTGCAGCCGTTCGGCAATGGGTGTGAAAGATTAGCATCTACGATAGCAGAGCCAAACCCTGACTGGAGGTAGTTATGGAGAAGGTATCTCATCCTCCCTGGGGTCACTCTTCTATCAAGTGCTTTTACTCAACCTGCCAGTTTTGGGGGGGGAGATAAACTCGTTTGAACATGCCTCCTGAGTTGCAGAGCTGTTAATATGGAATAGAGCTGGCTGTTCATTTCCTCTTCTACCTGCTATCTTTTGTGCTTTTGACAATGAGCAGGAATATACGCTTTGTGCTTCTAAAACTGGCGTAAGGATGTTCCCATCAACTCATAACCTGAAAGCTCCAGGGCAAAGAGAAACTCAGCCACTAAAGCATGGTTTGGAAAGCTAAGAGATGCCAAATTCAGTCTCTGCTGTCTCTGGTATTTATCGGTTGATTAGGAGATCAAGGGAGTGATGATAAAGGCTAATGGCTTCCTCTTTGGGCTTGCCCCCTTTATACAGTCCATAGAGACAACTAAAGTACATATTCAGATCCCTCCAATAGAAGGGTGATGTTCACCTCACCTAATATTTTCACAGTAGTTATCTTCAGCTATGCCCCAGGCTCCCTGTAGAGACAGTGGTGAGAAAATGGCAGTCCCTGAGGGGGACTTGCCTGACCTATTTTAAATGTCAGTTTGAGGATGAAATGAATCATGTTCCAGCAGTTCCTAGTGCTCTCCACTGCTATAAGCAGGGTCTTGAACATCCTGGAGGCAGAAGCCCACGACGGGTGCTGTCTTGGGTGTTGCGGTCCCCCCTCAGTGAGATGTAGGCTGTGTTCGTGTGTAGCCTTCTGGCAAGTGAGGTGCAACAGATGATGGGATTAGGCTGGGCAAAAGTAAGGATATTTTACTTTTCCCTCACTGTTACTGAAGAACAGGGAAGGCAGCTAAGATTATCTGTTCCTCTGAAGATGTTTGGCTTTGTCTTTTAACTGCTTTGTTTATTAATTGATCAAATAAAGCAGTGTAAGAGGTCTTGGGTTGGGTAGCTCTACTATCCCAGCTGGTGAGCTGGGCAGGCCCAAAACAGAAAACAGGTCCTTCTCCTGCAAAGGGCCCCCCTAAGACTGCCTAAAGCTGCATGGCCCAAGGTTTAGTATTAAGATGATTGGGCACCATTTGCTCTGTTGCCTCTTTTACAGAGAAGAGCAGCCTTCCTCCGCTGTCTGGGCTGCAAAACATCTGCATTTTCTAGAAGTGGGAAATAAAAAAGAACATGGAAGTAGAAAAACAACCTTTTTTTTTTTTTTAATAGCAGATGAAAGACATATCATGCAACTTTTGGGGAACTCACCCAAACCTTGACATGCCCCAGTCACTGGAGGTGAAAATGGAAATGTAAAAAGTGTGGTGTGAAATTGTAGGACCCTGTTTGTTCTGCAGCCCGCTCCTGAAAAGTGTCTTAGCATATATCTGAAGTGCCGATTTGGCATAGCATCCTAGGAGAGCACATTTCGGTTACTGCATTTCATTCATTTTTATGCCTTTCTAATGCAGATGCAGCTGAACTATACCATTGATTCATGTACACACCTCTTTTCTATATAGATGATGACTGCATCAAAGGAGCCAGCGCTCTGAAATAGCACACAGTGAAATACCACAGCAATTCTCATTTGAAGTCTATAGTGGGGGAGCAATTTCCAAAAATGAAGAGCAAAGTTCCTAATCCATTGCAGCTTTTTGCCAGAGAGATGTGGGAGAGAAGAAACAGGATGCATCCTGCATGAATCATCACTTTAACCACCCTGGATTTATTAACTGAAATGATGAGAAACCCCCAAAATCATTAAAACCTCAGAATGCCTGGTGGAAGGTGTCACCTCAAGGACTGGCTATTGTGAGATAGTGCCAGAGTCCTCCTGTTGATTTTAAAGAATCAAGAGCTAAAAGGGTCAAGTTTTGAAGACCAAATAATTAATTTTAAAAAATTATAGGACAGCTGCCATCACCCCCCATCACAGAAGGGGACAAAGACATCCTCAGGGCCTGGGAACCTCCCTCCCTCCCCAAATGAGGATGACTATAGCAACCCCTCTTCCTTTACACTCACCTAGCTCATCAGTATTTGCACATGACTGCTGCCTCCCAGCCCTATGCGAGAGACCCCAAATCCACGCCTCATTACTATTACCAATCTCTTTGGATTTGCCTTCACCGAGGAGCTGAACTGTCTCCTTTTCATAACACGGAGAATGTCCAGGCTTGGTGCCCAGGTTTCAGCAGCAGCAGCTGTGACAACATCTCCTTAGGGTTCTTCCTCCACGTTCTGCTTTATCACCCCATCCTAGTCTGCCTGGCCAGAGGGAGAGGGGCACAAGCCACCCCCATGCTGGAAGTGGCTCTGCTGTGCCCCACACAGAGCCCAGTCCTGCACGCAGTGATCCGCCTAGCTGGTGCCTTTGACATTCCCCCCAAAAATCCCTGAGGTCCCAGTAGCTGGGGACTCTGCAGGCTGGGAGGGCATGAGGGACCCATGTTTTCTGGGGGGTGATTCAGTAGGAAGGAGCAGGACTTTTGTCCTTTAAGGCATATCACTTCCAGTGTCCTCGCTCCATATTTTACAAGGTTATTCCTGCATACATATTCAGCTCAGTTGTGTCTTGGCTGTCATGGACCCCAAATCAAAATACCTGCTCTACCCGAAGGCCAGTCCTGGGTCTGTGGGGCTGTCCTCGGTGGCTGGATCTTGCAAGCTCCTGGAGGGAATCAATTTCCTAGGCTGCTGCTTTGCTTTGATAATTATCTGTGAACATCTGCTGCAGGCCCCTCTTTTCTTCAGTTCCCTGCTCAGGGTCCTCTTTTCCCTGCCCTTGGACATCTTCTTTGTCCATGGACCTGAGTGTTTCTCCTGCAGTGGTTCAGCCCCATGAGCTCCCTTTGGGGTCATGGAGTGTAGTCATTGTGTTGCCTTCCACTTACCATGTCCTGGGCTGGGTTTCTGCCCACTCTCAGACCTGTCCAAATCTTCTGGGAGGGAGAGATTTGAGTTAAATGGTTCTCAAGGGAGCAAGCATCACCATAGTGCCCCTGGGTGAGAAATCTGGGGGAGTGAGAGCCCAGAGCATCTCTTCGGTGCAGGAAACCACCCTGGAACAAGCTGGAGGGAAAGCTTCACTCGGTATCACATTAAGGACTCGGCGTGAAAGGTGAGGCATAAGAACAGCACGTAGCCCTTGCCTCTGCCTGTGCTCACTTAGCAGCTATGTCTTTTCCCACGCTGTTTTTTGCCAGCTCTCCTCACCAATGGAACCAAGTGAGGACAGAAGCAGAGATGCAAATGTGCTTCCCAAAGGGGTCTGTTTCTTCTTGGGCAGCCATCGGTATCTGGAGATAACAGTATGTTTCCTCCATGTTTTAGAGAGGCTCAGGCAGGGAAGCTCAAAACTAAACTACCAGCCAGGTCATTTCCACTTCAAGCTGTCAGGGCTCGAGCAGAGGGAGGACTGACAGGGACACTGACACTGCAGCAGCCTGGAAAACACGTCAGGTGCAGGTTGCTCTATCTGGGAGCAAAACAGCCTAAACCACAGCACTCATTTAAAGATAAAGACCTCCTCTCTACATGATGGTTTAGAATCATAGAATCGTTTAGGTTGGAAAAGCCCTTTAAGATCATCAAGCCCAACCATTCCCCTAACCCTGCCATCCCACCACTAAACCATGTCCCTAAGCACCTCGTCTGCCCGGCTTTTAAATACCTCCAGGGATGGGGAGTCCACCACTTCCCTGGGCAACCCCTTCCAGTGCTTGACAGCCCTTTCAGTGAAAAAATTTTTCTTAATATCCAATCTAAACCTTCCCTGGTGCAACTTAAGGCCATTTCCCCTCATCCCATCACCCATTATCTGGGAGAAGACACCAACCCCCACCTCACTACCCCCTCCTGTCAGGCAGTTGTAGAGGGCGATAAGGTCTCCCCTCAGCCCCCTTTTCTCCAAGCTAAAAGTTTCTGTATAAACCAGCCAGGGGTTGCGAAGTCCGGAAGTGATGGGCATGAATTTACTAGGGAGAAGAAACAGGGTGAGGAGGTCCTGGAAACAAAGACTGGAAAGGATCTTGAGAGACCAGGTAGTCTCTCCACCGCCTGCATGGTTTGGCTCTGGGCTCTGCTCTGTTTGCAGGCTCTCCCCATGTTTGGGGGTGTTCATCTGGATAGGCTGGATACCCACTTCTCACTATTTTTAAAGATGAATGTTAATATGTTTAATTGCCAGTACTCTAGGAACAGAGCCAGGGCTGAAAAGTATCTACTAAGAAACTGCCAAGAAACACTGTTAAACAGGATCTAGGAAAAAAGCCAGGCACAAAAATTTATGATTTTTATCTCTGCAATAATAATTTCACAGTGGTCAACTAAGGAGCAGAACAAAAGTCATTGGTTTCATATCAGATGGAGTTTGTGAAACCCTTTGTGTCCTTTGGTGTGAGCTTGCCCTGCAGGTCTCATGCAGAAGACCCGACAACGAAATGCAAAAACCTGGTGGTCCAGACTGACCCACTTGCCCCCATTCTTTGTTCAAGACCAAAGAAATGCACAATTCCAAATCAGAAACCTCCTTAGCTCTGGTTGAAGCCCAATGGGGTCCTCATCCAACGAAGAAGCATGTTTCCCCTTGTTTATTAAACAAGTTATCCATAAGAATGGTCCAATGAACTTCTGTATTACTAAAACCACTTTGATTAACATCAACAGTCATGAGAGGCCATCTAAGAATTTTGCGTTTGCACAAATGCAAGAGCCAACCTCATCTTAGGTTTCCTCCCTTCCAGCAGGATGGGGGACAAGCCAGGGACCCATGAAGACCTCTATAAAATTAAAGAAGAGGCTCTTTTGTTATTTCCTGGTTGTATAGTAGAAACAATTACAGGCAAAATATACACAGTTTGCTTCTCGACACTGCTGCCAAGATACCCAACTTTACAGCAAGGATCAGGTTTCAGAATATTTCCAAACCAGCCCCCACAAAATTAATTGACTATCCAAGAATCTTGGCTTTGGATGTTATTTATTTTTAAGGTAAAGTTCTGGTCCTGGTAACAGCGGAGAAAAAACCTTGAGAACATGATCTCTGCAGGCCTTAATGACTCAGAGGGTGGGATTCAGTTGCCTACACACAGGAGCCTGGTGCCATCTGAGATGCCCTGGTGTATCTGAGACATCCCACGGTGTTGGCAAAGTGACATGGAGATGAGGGAAGACGAACACTCCTCCGAAGCAAAAGCTGGAGTCCGCGGCTGGATACCTTATAGCATCAAACTTGCCTCTAGGAAACTATGTTTAGACAGCTGAATCAAGCCCTAACGCACACATATAAAATATATATAATCAAATCAATCAGTCGCTCAATCAATCACAGGAGATTTTTCCAAATCTTCAGATTTCATGTCAGTTCTGGAGGCAATTTAAGCAGTATTTCAACACTCAGGACTGTGTTAGAAACACACTATTTGCTTCACTGACACTTCCAAGCATACTGAAGCATTCATCTGGCCCAGGCTCTCTGCTCCCCACCCTTTCTGCTAAAGTCCTCTTCTCCATCCTCTGCCTCTTCGGCAGCTCTACCACAGCCATGAGAGACGTAGTTCCCTGCCTGATCTCCAGGCTGCAAGAGAAACAGCAGAGGTGGGGTTTTTTTCCAAAGGAGAGGTATGCGAAATGCAGGAGGCAAAGACTTTCCACCGGGTGAAGGGGAAAGAGCTGTGACATGGTTTATGGAGCCCTGAGGGGTAGAAGGGGCTGGCACATGAACCATCAGCAGCTCTGGGGCAGCATTACCTCAGAAAGTCAGCGCCTTCACGGAAAAGCAGGATATTTTTAGTTTACCCAGTGTATTTAAATCATCTTGGAGTACATTAAAATTACAGTAATTATCCCACCTTCTCATGTGGGATTCTGGGAGGTGATGGATTGGTGGATCGTGTGCTGGTGGAGTCATCTTCGGCGAGGTCCTTCTGCAAAACAGAATTATTTTGTTTCCATGTTTTACAGCTGCAGCATTCCTGGCCCATTAATACTTGATGGTTGAATACCCGGATCTGTTCCCATTGCACCCTTCTCTCTCCAGAGGATGCCTCTCACAGCACCCCGGAGCTGAGACAACCGCTGTAACACAAGCTCCTTCAAAACAAAAATGCATTTACACACTCCTGGAGTTGTGAGCTTACCCATACGGGTGAGGCTGATGTTTTCTTCATGGCAATATTTAACCTCTGAATCATTTCTGCTTTCCCCTGTACGGCTGCGCTGCGGGGCAATGCAGGGAAACCCAGCATCTCCCAGCCCCTGCTCTCTTGCTGCCCCACCAGCACAGGCATGAGAAGGGGATTTATCTCACTGTCACAGCACCATTGAAACAGAGCTGTTAAAAAAATGCAACATTTTACATAAAAAAGGCACATTCTTTCTCAGATCAGAAGACTCATGGTTTTGATTGAAAAAAAAAAAAAGGGGGACCTGAACAGAATAACCTTTTTTTCTTGACAAAGAAGCCATTTCCCTCATAAATGAAGTCATCACCAAATTCTGGGTTATCTCTGTTTTTAACCTCGCTTTTGAAAGACGGTGCTTCTGATCTCAAGATGAGGTCTCTTTCCCTCTCTTTGTTTCTTTTCATCAAAATAAGAATTTTATTAACATCTGAAAAAATGGTTCCTGGCTCTAGTTGGTGCATCAAAGCCAGGGAGAAGTCCCCAGAATTTCCCCCGGTAAAGCGACTTGTTTCTGACAAGCCCAGCATGACCTTGGAGGTCCCCCCAGCCCAGTGTCACCTTGGAGGTCCTCCTAACCCAGGGTCACTTCAGAGATGCACCTAGCCCAGTGCAACCATGAGGGTCCCCCCAGCCCTGTGTCAACTTGGAGGTCCCAATAGCCATGACAACAGGCCCTTTGAAGCCCTGAGGGGGGTGATTCCTCCACAGTGAACATGGGTAATCCAAACACTTGCAAGGAGAAATTAACAGGGATCCTTTGATGGAGGCAAGTGGTTCCCATCCTGGCTGCCCACACTTGGAGCATGATGGCAAACCACTGGGAGAGGATCTGGGTTATCTCCTTGTCCCAAGATAGGATCCACACGCAGACAGGCTGCAAACCTCTGCCCCCTCCTCTCCTCCAGCTCAGATGGAGAAGTCCCCATCATCCTCCTCTGCACGTGGGAAACCTTGCCAGCATCTGGCCATTCCCCTGCCTCACACCCATGTTCTCTGGCCCCTTCCCAGCTCTTCCAGCAGCATGCTCCTGATTATTTATTCTCCTTAAACGCTGCGGAAAAATGCTGCTTTTCCTGAATACTAAGTAAGGAGGGAAAAAATAAAAGCACATTCCCTTCCTGGACTGTGTTTGTCCTCTGGTTTGAAGTTTGCTGTTACCACTGAAAGCTTTTGTGACCCTTGGAGATATTTGATCCAAGTGACCTCTGATGCTTGGGACACAATCCCACACTGAGTTTGTTCTTACACAGAACTTATGTATCTAACCATCCATCTATCCATACATTTAACTATCTTCCTCTTTCTCATTCCAGTGCTATCTGATCAGTTCTTGGCTTTCCTTACTCTTCTTTCATCGAATTAGTATCTTTCCCCCAAGGATGTTTTCTGCCTCTCCCGGATTTTCTCTTTTTACACCCTGTCATTTCCCTCTCTGTCATACCTTCTCCAGACCCGCTCCCCTTCTCTCCGTGCTGCCAATTTACAGTTGCGTTATGTATTCAGCATAACATATATATTTAAACGGGATGATTTCCACTAACGTAAACAGTCTGGCCCATTAATTTCAATCGCGGAGCTGACAGCTCGGGCCTGGAGTCTCATTGCCTGGTGACACATGAGTACAGCTGCTTGAACTCGACGGGTAACTGTTTCCAGCGCCTAGCTGCACATCTGCAGGAGGAAGGAAATACTTTCTATAAGGCTGGAAAAAAATAAAGCCGCCTAGATTTCCCTCCTCCCCACCCCCAGATGATGATATTCATCATTCAAACGTTTCGGCTGAGTGGGTGTTTAATTCAGAGTTTGGAGGAGGACATTTATGGTGTGTTACAAGCTTTGCTGTTGAGCCTTTGTTCCAATCGCTGCGCTCTTGCCTTTACCAAAGGCTTCTCCTAAACCACTCAGAGCACTGCCATACATCCAGCAACACCAGGTACCCCAGTATCTTCAGAACCAGTGCTGAATTAAAACTGAGAATGATGCTTCTCCTCAATGAGGTTGCTACATTGATAAATTATAGCAGAGGGGAATGAGCAACAGGATTTCTCTGAGATGGGTCTAGCACAACCTTGAACAGACCATGCCGCGTATGGACCAAGTCCAGACCTGAGACACCAGCTTTGCTGATGGGACCCAGAAGATAAAGTTAGCAAAGCTTCCAGAATTGACTCAAACTTTTCAGGGTTTCTCTTCCAGTTGCTCCAGGAAAATGTGTGATTAACACCATAAACTCCTCCAGCTTTGCTTCCTCAAAGTATCTCAAGTATTCTCACCCACCACATCATTAGCTACCCGGAAAGCCTGAGATAACTGTAGGAAACATTTTGTGCTGCGGTCCGTTGCCAAGCTGTACTCCCACGTGTCACCCTGCATATGATCTTTGCTTGACGGCCGGAAAGAAGGAGGAAATGGGCCATGAGTGGTGCTCATGGGGCACAGCCATGGGGGATAACCCCTAGCTCAAATCTGAGCCAGCGTGGAATAAAAGGAGGTGGTGTGAAAGCCGGGCTGCTACTTTCAGTGAGACAGCAAGAGAAACCAAGTCTCCTGGACTACATACGACTGTCCCCCTGAGTATAAACCACAATTTTCAATCTCTAATGTTCTTTTTTTTCTCTTTCTGAGCAAAGCTCGGGTGCTGGGGATATCGACCTGTCGCTACTTACCTAATTCTTGCTGCAGCATGCACCAGCTTTACCTGGAAGTGGAGAATAGATACAGGCCTAAGCATGTCAAAAAGTGTTAGAAAGTGTCCTCCTGCCTCCATGACAATCTTCCAGAAGCCCTGTCCTTTGAGTGTTGAAATATGTTCTTTGAAAACTTTTTCATTATCTCCTTGCAACGCACTGGGCAGTATGGTCTTCTTTTGTGTATTAACTCCTAGCAACTTCAGGTGAGCTACTGAGAGCTTTGGGGTGGTTTTGGAGGGCAATAGGATACTTTAACATGGATAAAAAGGAAATAGCTCCCACTGAAGTCTAGGCTGGACTTCAGATGATTCCTAGGCGCTAGTAAGGAAATCTATAGAGAAAAGTTACCCAGTCTACTGTACTGCCAAGATCTCCCTAGGAAAGGTCTTGGAAAGCCCAATTTTTACACAGTTCCTGCTAAAGGAGAGCAGACTCACTCACAGACCTTATTTCTGAACACAGGCTGAAGAAGTGCAAAGATATGAGCAACTGTTGAAGTTGGCCCTGCTTTGAGCAGGGGGTGGATTGGATTATCTCCAGAGGTCCTTTCCAACCAATTTTTTTTCTATGATTCTGCGGTTCTATGATATCATTTGCTGTATCTAGGTGGAAGCTGAACTCTGGAGCTGCTAAAACTGGAGTTTTGACCTTTAGGTCAGAGAACTTGTGAGATACCTCATCAATCCACTACCCTGCCAGGCTCCGGTCCCCTCTCCTCAAGGGGCCTGGTGAAGGTGGGAATCCATACAAAATAGGTTTGGCAGTGCCATGTACCATAGACATTACGGGCTTTTTTTTCCTAAAAAGAGACAAATCTGGTCTGGATTAAAAACCCAAGACCTTCTTTCTGAAGTCTGTTGAAAAGGCAACAGCAAGCAACATCGTTCTGTAACTGATTAACCAAACTCAAACTGCTATTCAACTGATCCAGAGTACATATTTGCATTCAATAATATGGTCATTTATTGCACCTTGTGACCTACTAAAACATGAACAAAGCTTTTCCCTTCCCCTCAGTATTTCACTGAGTTTCCTTTCAATACAATAGTTGTCTCCAGGCCCAGAAGCTTGTCCTGATGAGCCTGGATTTTCCAGAGGAAACTCCTACCTATTTTGTGGCTTTCATTTTGTGTCTTTTCTAGAGCAGCAAATTTCCTAGTCCAGGTGGTAAGTCAGAGGTGGGAGGAAAAGGGTTTTGTTTTCCGTAATATAGTTAAGAAAAGCTTTGGTTTTGTGAACACTGATGCTGAGACACCCTGGGGAGGTGATGGGCAATTTTACATGATTATCAAGGCTGAGCCAAACTTTGCAATAACAGCTTTAAGGGTGTATGTCCAAGCATCCCTTCCTTCTTGATTTCGTTCAGAGTAGGAAATTAGATGTTTCTTGTATGTGATCACGTCTCTCGATTGGTTTGGGGCTGAAATAATGCAACGCCAGCTTGTAGTGGTAATGAACTGAACCCACATTGTGAACTCTCTTGATTAATCTAGATGGAGATCACAGCATGTAGCTGGCTGAACCCCAGGTCTAGTCCCAGGAGGAGGAGACCAAATAATCCCACAAAAGTCTGCTCAGCCATGTTTTCAGGTTGCGTATCCATTCCCACAACCTTTAAAAGCATCTTGCTTTTTCTAGTTGGCTTCTTGCACAAATATAGCACTACCTGGATGTGCTAAAATATAATGCCCTTAAATGTACAGTCCACAGGGGTCCACTTCTGTGGTTTTGGAGCCATCTGATAATAAGCAGAAGCCTGTCCTCTCCTTTTAGGCTCTTGGTCTCAGCCCACAAGTGCTGCCAGTCCATCTCCCTGCTGCAGTGCTTCTTGAAGAAGACAGAGGGTGATGCTTATCTGACTGTCTAAAATAGTCCAGACAAGATCAGATGAGTCATGCTGTAGAAACGACCCATCCTTACCATAAAGGGAGCCTTCCATGATCAGTCCTTTAGGAGACATCCACAATATGGACATCTAAAGGCTGGACCTAGGAGATGAGAATGGCCACATTCTTTCCCACCCTCACTTTCAAGTAATTTGAGCTTGTTTGCTTTTTGCAGAGCAATAAAATAAATGTGTAGCTGCTCCCTTGCCTGTCTCTGACTTTGAATAGGGCTCTGAAAGACACAGCAGGAAAGGATTTGGGCTTGGACCACATGGTAAATTTTTTATTTGCCTGTTTATATCCTGTAATAAAAAATACACAAACAAAATCTTCCTTCTTCCCCTCTTAAAACTCTCAATTTATGTGCGTAGATAGTTTATACAATCCCCAGCTCAGTTTGTTTAGATCATACGCAGTGTCTGAACAATTTGCAAGCACTTGGAGATCTTCCATGGCATGAACAAGTACTGGTACCCCTGTTACGGCAGAGAGGAAACCGAGGCACATTCGGACCGAACCACTTGCCAAACTCACAGCCAGAGCAGGATTTCAGGTTCAGAGGAACAAACTTGGGAAGATCTTCAGAGGATTTGGACTTTGAAGGACCAAAGTCCAGGGGCCATGTCCCACCTTGCATGTCGCTTGTTCCTCCATCTCATATACCCTCCTTTTGTCCACACAGACTGTTCCTTGGGTTAGAAGTTTCTCCTTACAAATTTGCACCCAGCACAGGATAATGGGCTCTTTCTCTTGAGTAATTGCCATCTTTACAACCCCCTTCCTAACCTAAATGCTATGTCTGAGGGCAATAAAAGGTAGCCATAGGTTTCCTGCACTTTGGCACTGATTGTGAACTGAGATGCCCCGGGATGCAACCAGAGAGTGATCGATTTTACAGTAATGTGTAGAGCGAGCTAAATTCCACCAGGGTATTGAAAACAGGAATTGCCCATGAGTCTCCCAGGGTAGAACTTTCCCCAGAATTAATATAGCTTGCAGGTACCACCTTGATCTAGAAAAGCAGGCTGGAAGTTTTACTGGCCATCCTTGTCCTGCTGGCAGATGGATCCATGCATCAGATGTGTCTGTGCCATGAAGAAATGTTGCAGCATGACTTGTCTCTTAATCACCTAATATGAGCTATCAGGATATCCAGCTGAGACTGAGAGCTGAGCTTCACGTGAGGAAGGACTGGAATCAGCTTTCCAAGCTGAAAGGAGGATAAACCAGTGCTTTGGTGAGAGATCATATTAAAAAGCAAGTCAAAGAGGACAGTCAGTCTGTTGGTAGCCAATCTACTCATCTCCCTCTGAGTGCTTTCCAGAGCACCTGACAGTATGCAATGTGTTTGCCCTCACAGCTCACTATGGGGGTGTTGCAGGCAAGGAGCCAAGGCATAGTGACTGTCTTCCTCACATCTGCCCTCACCCCTATTTCCCCAGCTCAAACCTGACCTTTTCTTCCCCTTAAGTCTCAGCTATCTCTGTAAACCTGCTGAGAGATGGGGCAGCAGGACGCTGGTTTGGGCAGTGCTGGTCCAGAATTACCAACTCCACCATTTAAAATGATGATTCAAATCCCATGTACCCTCAAGAAAGCTAGGTGTTTACATTGATAAAAACTGATCCTTCTAAATCTTCAATGTTGACCCTTTTTTTCATCATCATAGGGACTTGAAACATACTTTCCCCCCCAAGAAAAATGAAAACGGAAAGGGCCTGGTAATTTCCTCACTCCAGGGAAATGGAAGAAGAGCAACAAACCCCATGGCTCTACCGAGAAGAGCTGAGAGGTGTGTTTTCTTTTGTCTCTGGTCAGTGGTACCTAAAATGCCACATCCACTAGAGACACGCCACTCTTGATGGAACCTGAAGGAGAATTGACCTGAAGGTTGAATGCGCTGACCTTTACTTATTCTGTTTAACTGTACTTTCTCCCTGAGTAAGAAGAACTTTCTGATGATTTTCAGCAAAGCATTTCTTCTGCTTCCCGTTTTCTTCTCATATAAAGGCTATTGTATGTTGACTTCAGTCACTACAGATATGAAAAAATGAATGGCACCTTGATACATCCATACTGATGCTTTACAGCATTTCCAAGCAAGTCTCTGGAGAAATTGGTAAGGATTCTTCAAGCTTGCTTCAAAACCTTACTAAATATGGAAAGTACTCTTAGCTTCCAGTAAGACCAAAAAGTAAATAGTGTAGCCTCAATTTACATATGAGCCTCCAGTGCTGTGTTTTTGATAAACCAGCTAGCTTGACAGCTAAGTGATCAGAAAACCTCAAAAGGAAGAGCTCTGGTTGACTGGGAACTAAGGACTTCAATCTTCCACTAAGACCATCCCCGGAGTAAGTAAATTATTTCAGTGAATGCCCATGAAGTTCAATCTCAACTTTAGGAGTCACCTTAGCGAAGACCCAGGCTTAAAGTTACCCAAAAAGCTTCAGTTAGTACCTGGCTCCTTCACACTGCAAAATTGTGCAACTGATCTTTCCAATTATTTGAGCTGTTTGTGTCCTTGCTCTGCATTGAGGTCCAGCACAATGGGGTTCAGCTCTTAGACACTGAGTCCTTTAAAATTATATTAACATTAAAAGTCATAGTAGTGTTAATGTCTGCTGTTAAAACTTTGCCGAGCTACAAAAACAAGCACGACGACAAATTCAGGTCTGATGTGGTTGTCTGAAATTTTCTCTAAGGTCACCACATCCCTGCCAGACCTTGCAACTTCTGAGTTTTGTCCCTTGACTGCCGTTCAGTCAACCTGTCATTCCAGGAGGGAGATGTTAGTGGACAGACTAAGAGGAAAGCACAAGTAACCACCCTGGCTCCACCCAGAAGCAGAGTGCACACCTTTGCCATGGGACAATGCAGTCATTGCAAAACACTATCATGGGGCTGAGAGGAGCAACCAAGTGCAGGATGGTGCTTTCTTTCTGAGGAGTATGGTGGCTTTGCCTATGTCCTCACTGCAGTGGTGATCTGGGCTGGAACTCAGCCTGTGGAATTACAGTATTACAAGGGAGAAATTTGCTTGCCTAAATATAGGAGGTTTGTGCCATTTGAGATGTCCCAGAGTATCCAAGCGCATACACATGCGCCTGGCAGACACCAGACCTGGGTGATACTGGGTTTACAGGTCACCTGTGCCTATCTGGAGCTGCAGCAAGAGGCCAAATTTGACATCTTATGACATCAAAAATGCCGTTGTCTTTTACGTTAGGCAACTGAATCACACTTTAATAGCTGGTCATCTGCATCACACCTAACCACTGCAAACTATCAACTTCATCTCCATTGACTGTCACAGCTGCTGAGACCCCTTGTTCCTGTGGAGGAACCCACCTAAATTCAAGTGTTTAATTTGGTCACCGCACTGCAATCATGGGGCTCCACCATGTAGTTATTTCTCAATCTGAAGAGGGGATGAATGTACCCAGGGAAGTGTGGGGCTTGTTGTTAGCATTATCCATGGGAATCTCTGCTGAGAAGAGTCAAATCCTCTGGTCCAATGTAGAACTTGCCAGTCTCCAGTTACAGGAAACATTTTCACCTGCCGGTGCTAGGAAGCATCTCATGTGGTTTATCACCCTTGTAGGTGTCTACCTCTAAGCTTGTCAGCCTGGGCTTTGTTTTTTAACAATTTGGATCTATCTAAACAGTCTAGGCAGTGGAGACCAGCACACAATTCATCCAGGAGTTTGCATCTAAAACAGAGCAGATGAATCATGTCTTAAAAGTGCCTCTTTCAGTACACGAACTGAAAGAGGAACCTGTGACAATGAGTGAAGAGACAGACATTTGTGCTGGAACCATCTAAAGCGAGGTGAGCTGGATGCCATCTCTGACTTCTGAACCATCCCCACTCTCAAGTGTGCAAACAAATAAGGTGGGGCTGCAAGCACAGATCAAGAGGGACCTTCTCTATGTTCACATTGATGGGCACTGAAGCCCAGAAGACTACTGTGGGTGGGAATGAGCCCATGTGAACAGCTTGCTGCCAACTGGAAGCCAGGCTGAGAACAAGAACCAGATGGTAACATGTGAGACCTTGATTAATAATAATACAAATGCCTACTCTGTACAGCAGGCTTCTCATCAGCAGATCTCAGGGTGCCTCATGTGGCCATCAGTGTCTGAGAAGTTATCTGTGATCATTTTGCAGCTGATAAAGTCTCTGGAGTCCCAAGCTCAAATCGGCACCATACGTATCTCCTGAATAGCCCAGACTCTAACCAGCCTTCAAATGCATAATTTTGGAGTCAGATCTGGAAGTTGTCTGGATGAAAATTGAAAACCAGGTCTGGGATCAGACTGGGACATGACTGTTCACACAGGGATAGCCTGAAGCACAAGAGACACGCCTGCTTCATGAAGGGTTTCTCTCCCATGCCAAACTCCTGGCCTTTGCCCTGCCTCCAGTGGCAGGACCTGTCCTGCCATTTCTCTGCCTGTTTTCCACCCTCCTTTCACTGCAATGCTGCCTGCAATGTTCATTGCATGACTGGGGACTCAGGTCAGAGAGATGACATTTCTTCTTGGAGAACAGAAGGTTGGTTGGTTGGTCTTGGTCCTTGGTTTGGTCTGCTGTTTCTCGCAGTGAGACACATAAAATTTTAGCACATCAGCCGAAAAGACTCATTTAAAAACATCATGACCTGGGGGCCTGCACCTGTTCCAAAGCAGCTCTAGCCCAGCCTGCCTGGCCACACATGTGTTCCCCCTGTAGCCCAGCATTTCAGACACATTTCCACCAAGCAAGAAGCCGTGACTGCCACAGCAGATCCAAAGCGCGTTGCACAGTTGCTGCAGCTGCACAGGCTGCCACGGCCAAGCCCACATGCAAAGGTCCCCTTGCAGACCCAGCGTGCAGCCGTGGAAGGCACCCAGCAGCTCGGCTATGCAGCCAAGCGAGCCGTCCAAGCCTGCTGAGAACCTGGCACAGTGGATGCAATACGGCAAAATGCTTTTCTTCATCTGCTCCCTCGTGCTTATCGATTGGAATATTAATAAAAACTTGTTCAAAGCTCCCTTGGCTTCCCAGATTACTTGGGAACAGTCCAACACTCCAGCCCCAGCCATGCTTGTAATGAGGGGACTGGGGGATCAAAAGCATTTTAAAATGGCCTTGCTAATCAATCATCAACATTTGGGTAAATTAAGCCCTGCAGTCTTTCCTTTTGCGAGCGAGGGATCTGCCGGATGTGTCTTTAATGAGCAGATTCCTATCCCTTTAATATTCCTTAATACCTTTCTAGAGGAAATGAACCGCGGGGAGACTTTGTTGGTGGAATGAGAGGAATGCAGATAACTGCTGGCCTCTGGTTTCTCACATGTAGGGCTGAGAAACCCTTGCTGGACAAGGATGCTGGGCTTCACGGCAGGGCAGTTTCCTTCCAAAGATCCTGATAACACTCCCGATAGCACCTTTGGCCACTGCCATTGCCAAAAGCAGGCTTTTGTTTTCCTCCTCATTGCCAAGCTAAGCCCTGCCCTTACTCATCTCCTCCAAGGACCATGTCCACCTGTGCCTCTAAGGACCATGTCCATCTGTGGCGAAGGCTTGCTATCTAAAGCCCATCAGGAAGGTGGGAACACTATTGCCAAGATAATGGCCACAGAAGCAAATTCCTGCTAATTATTAACATGCGAAAGGCAATGCAAATATCGCAGGAAGGCAAAGAAGCTTGGCCCATCCTGGGACTTCACAGGGAATGCTGGCATTTGTTACCTTTCTCCATAGTATGAGGCATGGCTCATTTTCTAGGTGCCTCTGGGAGGCCTTTAATGAATCCCCTTGGGACATGGGAGGTGCCCTCTGTGTGTCTTCCTCTCTTTCTGTGGCACGTTGTACCCGTGGTTTTTTATTGTAGGTCTTAAGTGTGTTAGAAGGTCTTAGGAAGAGATTTGTGGCCCGTAGTAATTCTTGGCTATGGGATAACGGGTTCCGCAGACCTTCTGTACCTAGAGACTTCTGTCACACCGCTGTCTCCCACCCTAGAAATCAAGACACCAGCACTTCTTGGCAAGTTTCAGAATATGAGGAACCTCTAAGCATGGAGATTGTACCGGTCTACAAATGGTACCCATCTACAAAGGGACAGGGCTTACGAGAAGATGTACACAGCAGCTCTGCTAAATTCAGGTGGCTGCAGAAGTGAATAATTTGGATGCTTTGGGCACTCACTAAAAGATCGGCAAATTATGTGATGGAAAACTATTTTGTTCCTATACATTAGGATTACACTGGTCTAAACACAGTGAGAAGAGAATCTGTCCCGGTGATACATTATGGAGATGCTGTGCAGCCGGATGGTGCACGCAGTGTAGGCAGAGGATTTCAGGGAGATTTAATTTCTCCAAAGGGAGCCCAGCTTGACAGTGTTTTACCTCTTAAGTGCGATGGCACAGCAATTAGCACATCCAGCATTTAGCACCCTGCTTTCCCCTTGAGAGCGGGGGCGGAAAGGAGGAGCAAATCCGCGTTGAAATGAAGAGTTCAGGCACTGCCAGGATCACAACCACACGGGGACCCGCTCCGCTCGCCCTTCTCGAGGCCTCCATGGCACATGTTCCTCCTGCACAGACACTGAAAATAAAAGGGAATTTATGAGATTTTGTCCACAGGCAGCAAAAGTCGCTATTGATTACTGCAAGGCTCTTAAATGAGAGTAATTCACAACCCTCTTCAGTTTTGAAGGCAAGCTCTAATTTAATATCATTATGTCTTCATGCCCCCACACATTCCACTGTCTCATTCACTGAGCTTTTATTGGGCTCTGGATAATTTATGGCTAGATATGCTGCCTTTTATCTGACCTATTTTTAGCTATTCTTGCTTTTTACATATTTTTTTTTCCTGCCATCATAACTGGCAATTAAAGTAAAAAGGTTTAAAAAAAAAATACGGTAAAGTTACGCCCAGCTTTAACCTTTCTTTCTTCTCTTTTATGTGCTGGTGGATGCATTTGTTATTGCCATAGCGTTCTGAGGACAGGAGCTTATGATAAAAACACTTCCCCCAGATTTTATTTCTTTCCTTTTTTCTTCATTTCAACAAAGTCCAAAACGTATGACTTTGTCCCAAAATCTCCACCAATGACCCTGCCCGGGTTGCACAGCTGCTGAGTACTCCTAGCTCGCTCCAGTTTCCCTCTGTAACTGAGGTCCAGAAACTTTCAGGGCCTTTTCCTACAGGGATTCAAGTGCCTTCACTCCTCAACAGGTTCAAAGGACGTTGTTGATGGACACTCAGCTCTAGACCCAAAGTTTTCAAAGCCCTTTGGTGTAGAGGGAAAAACAGGGACAGTTTTTACTTGCAGGGTGTATATATATATTTTTTTTTATCAAGCATTTTTTAATAATAATATAATATTATTTTAATAATTTAACGATCTAATAATATAATATATACCATACATAATTTTATTTATAACTGAAGCATTATTATTTAAGTTTCAGATGTTTTAATGTTTCAAATATTTGCATTATTTAGCTGGGACAAGTGGAAAAATTAAAGAAAGGTTTCAGACTTGGACGCCTGAAGATGTCCTTGTGCCCCTGAAAGCTTGCTGACTTTTTTTCGGTAATAACAGCTCATCTGCCGTAAAAAAAAAAAAAGAAAAAAGAAATCAAACCACTCCAGGTAGCTCTCTTTCATGCTGTTTGAGTTAGAAGTAAGGCCACATAACAGCATAAATCAGTCCCACTGACTTCAAAGCTATTGTTTCCTAAACCTTTTCCACCAAACAATTTGGTCCATGAAATCTCTCCCAGGGGAAAGGTTTGGCCCTTTGCTCCTGGACTGTGGGGCTCGGGCGCTGCATCTCCATGGGTTCACCTCTGCTCTCCAGGGAACAAGCCAGGGTTTTCTTGGGCTGGGATGCCCAGCTGGCAGCTAGCAGGGCTGGTAAAATGGCAGCACTGCTGTGGCATTGGGGGGGACGAGCTCCACTGCTGCTCTGGAGAGCCCAAGAGGAGCGCCCAAGGATAGACACTCAGAGAAGAGCGGTTTGGCATCAGCTAAGGGTACCTTCTAATCATTGCACTCAGAGACCTGCACACTATGGCCAGTGATGGATGTTGTCTGGACAAAAAAATATTACCATAGGAGAGGGAGGTTTTGCTGGGATCCAAGTCATCTGCAAGGACTTGGCAATTTTAGAAGAACTTATCCATGAGAAACTTTCCAGCGTCTTGCCTTGATGCAGTTCTTAGGCACTCAGAAACTTTTTGTTTGGTTCAGGAATTTTAGACCGGTTCCTCACTGCTCCCTCCTTCAGCTTTTTTGTTCACTCCCCACCTCTTGAAAACTGAGGCAAAATCCCAAATTCTGGAATGTCTCCCTTCAGGCCTCCCACATTAACTTGCAAAAAGTTCTGCTATTCTGATGATTTCCTGCTATTTTTAAGACAAGTCTCATTATGTTGATATTTCCTCCATACAACAATTCCAGTTTCTTGACGTATTTTTAGACATATTTTATTCATAACCGTGAGATGACTCTCATTTTTTTCCCCCTCTGCATTTCTGGTAAATATAAAATTACCTTGTTCTATTTATAAATGCTTACATAGCATGGCATAGCACTATAAATATCACTTGTAATTAACTGCAATATTGATATAAATATCATAGACAAAGAGAAGAGCATTAATTAGATACACAGAACACATACAACCTCCGAAGTGTCGAAACCCATCATTCGATTATCCCCAAAGTTTCGGTGAGCCGTGGCTTGAGTCTGCCAGAGGCGGCTTCCCTGTGCCATGGCTCCATCCCCCTGGATGTGCCGAGGGCCCGCGGGGATTCCTCATTGATCCCAGCCCTGAGGAGGAAGGCGGCAGATGCTGCATTGGTGTTTCGTGTTAGAGCTGCAGGGATTCACCAGACTCATTCCCACACGGAACAATCACGACAGTGCCACTAACAAGAACCAACGATCACGAGGCAGATTTCTCCTCTCCTCAGCCAACAGGAAAAATCATAAGACTGGATCTGGAAAAAAACCACAGGGTTTTAAAAACCATGCATGTTAGTTGTTTTCACAGATGAGTTTTGTTCAAGCAGCTTTCTCCAGTCACGAGGGAGCGAAACATTTTTTTTTTTTTTAAATTTAAGAAGGAAAGAAGGTCTTAAACTGCTGAATAATCACTGGGCTCCAGGAGCTGGAGATTTTGAGTAGACAGTACAAGAGGGCATGGGTAGAAGAGAAGTTATCTAGGACACACTGTGTGATTAAGCAACACTGGAGGTCTCTAGCCACTCTACACATAGAAGATAATAAAAAAAAAAATTCTAACATAAACACTTTAATCCCACGGCACTAAAATATGAAGAGGAAAATACACGGCAACAATTTACGCTTGTGTCTGGCTGCTTACTGTGTTTGCCTGGTTGCAAGAGACACCACGCAGGCTATTGTATCAGGCCTGAGCGCTTGACCCTCAGGCAAGATTTTGTCTAGCTGGAATACGCAGCAAAAACATCATAAATAAATTATCTGCTTTTTAAAAAAATAACAACCTTAAACTGCCGGATACCATCTCATTAGAACAGCCAAATGCTCTATTTAAAGAGAAAGAAAAAGGGGGGCGGGGGGGGAAAGCAGCATTTTGTCGCTGAAGGTGAGGGGGAGTTGTTTGGGAGATCTCATTAGGAGGGAGAAGCTCCCCAGCAGCGGCGGCGATCGCTGCAATCTGCACTCTGCAGAAAACTCACAGGTATATAAAAAGGAGCGAAAAAGTGGTGTGCCCCTTGGGTTGTCGGAAGGGCTCTTTTAGGTTCTGTGGTGCTCGCCTGCTGGGTTATATTGGGCTTTTTTAGTACCTGTGGTGCTTGCCTGCTAGATTATACAGGCTTTTTTATCATATATGGTGCTTTCCTGCTAGGTTATCCAGGCTCTTTTAGGATATACATGGTGCTTGCCCACTGGGTTATATGGGCTTTTTAAGGATATATGGTGCTTGCCTGCTAGGTTATACAAGCGAGCTGCAGGGGCGAGCGGAGCTGTTGCACTCCAGCATCACCTGGAGATGGTGGTACCCAGAACAGTAACATTACAGTCGTGGGTGGTACACCAGGTCCATGCCTCCCACCTGCCCCGAAAGCACATTTCTGGGTGCCGCAGGGGGCAGGGCAGGCTGGCGGCAGGTCCTGGGGTGGGGAAAACAGAGAGGTTTGGGTTTGTGCCGCATGCAAGAGGCAGGCTCGCCCCCGGTGTGCAGCTGGGCTGGGTTTTTCCTGGCGATCAGCCCAGGCCAGGTAACACCAGGGGCAGGAGGAAGGTCAGACTGTGCTCACCACCGCGATAACTGCACCCGTGCTCTGCAGGGAGAGGAGGTCTCCCCCCTTGCACCCTGTGCCAGCCCCTCTCAGCCAGGTTGACCGCAGCCCATAAATTAACTGGCTATTTTATCACTTTTTAATTAATGATGCATTTGTATACAAGGTACTTGGGTAACTACGAAACAGTATGAATAATAAATGCAAACAGCAGCAATTTATCAGTGCAGCAAGGTTTAGCCGGATGGGTATCGATCCCTCTTTATAACTACATATTCTTACAGGCAAACATAATATATTTCTTACTCAAGGAGTGGTTAATTACTGCTTAGAATAAATCGATACTAACTGGCCAAGCAGTATAACCCATTAGTCGTGTTTAAAATAAATTAGTCAAAGTGATTTTCTCAGAACTGATTGGGGGGGGGTTATTTACATTTCTAGGTGTTAGTAATTTGCGTCAAAGAAATCTTTGGCACTGATAACAAGCACTTCATTAACTAATTAAGATTATAAAGCAGCTCAGTGACTGGTATAGTTCATTGAAAGTTCAGATTTAAGCTGACCAGAAATGCAATTCTTTTAAAATTTGAAGTGAATCAATCAATTAATAAGGAAAAAAACTTGCTAAAGAAAGCATTTGTTTCAGCTAGGAACTAAGGGGTTTTTTTTTCAACCTTGAGAGATTTTAAACACTTGTAAAAGATAAAATTGAGGCAATGTTAAAAACAAGAAACTATTTGTAAGTGAATTATTTTTTCTTGATTTTACAATCCTGAAATGAAAACCTCAGACTTTATTAAACATAATTCCTACAGGGTCTTTTTTTAAAATTTTTTTTGGCAATTCAACAAAAGCTGACGCAAATCTCCACGGCATTTCTGGATAGCTGAATTCCCTTTTTTTCCCTAAAAAAAGGTTTGGCTAAAAAAAACAGCCCTGCAATTTAGATCTGTTTGAATAAGAGAGAGGAGAACCTCGTGTTCCTTCCTCCCAACGTTTCCCTGTGCTTTGTGCTGAGGATATTATTAGGACATTGCTGGCCTACAGGAAAAATCCCAAACCCAGCTCAGGGCCTTACTGAGCCCCTTTGCAAAGGAAGACGTTCTTCAAAGCACCTGTAAAGCTCAGAAAAAGGACTGAATTGAGGGGGAGGAGAGGAGGAGACCCGTCTTGCTGCAGAGCAGCGGCAAAGCCACGTGCTCCTGACACGGATGGGGCGCGGCTCACCTGACATCAGATACCCACAAGCTGCCGTCTGCCTCTGATGCATTCGCCCCAGGCTCCCTTTATGATCAGCGAAGAAAAATAGACACTTGTAGGATGAGGTTTTTCTGCCCTAAATTGAGTGATAGGTTTAGAAGGAGAAGAAACTCACCCTGGGCTCATTGACCGTGGAGGCAGCCCATGATGACCAATTTTGGTGGAGAAACAAGCATTTGGCTGGGTGACCCCCACTCATAACACCAGTACCTTTGTCCCTGTCCAAATTTGCTCCTGAATAGAAATGTCCGTGCTCAGCTTTACCGGCATGACTACTCGTCATCTGGGAATAACTCTTCCAACTTGAGCACTCCATGGGAGTGAGATATGGTGCTCACCACCTTCAGTGCTACGGCTTCTGCAGGTCAGGCGGTGCAGGCAGGCAGCGCTCTGCCTAATCTTGTCAAGTTTCCTGGAAATCTATGCTAGTGCAGTGTAAGAGCCCATTTCTGCTGTCCCTTGAGGCACAAAGAATGACTCCATCAAGAAACCACAAACTGGGCCCCTCTCTTCCAGAAATATTTGGTTATTTCACCCCGGCTGACACACAGATGCCTGGGTAGGAGGAAAGGGATGGTTGTTCAGCATCTCATATCAGCACCAGGGAAGAGTTTGGCTATGGAAGAGGAAACCCATAGTCATACTGCAGGCGAGGTTATGGTGTCTGGTCTGCTCTTCCCCATGTTTGGGACCAGGAGCGGCAGACGGAGCTGCTGTTTGCAGCCCATCTCTTCTGCCCGCTCAGGTCTTTTATCTGGGAATGCCTTCAACAAGTTCATAACCTCTGGACGAGTTACAGTCTATCAGCTAGAAAAACATCCAGACATGATTTAAAGATTTCGCGCACAGGTCGTAAGGAAGCACTTCCACTGGTTAATCGCTCATGCTGTTAAAAATTGTGCCTTATTTCTTGCTTCCAATTTTTCTGGCTCTAGCTCTCACCCTCTGGTCACTGCCCCAGCAAGGTTACAGAGCTACCTGATCTCAAAATCTGTTCCTTGCACAGATATTGGCAGACATTAAATATTAAGATATGAAATGCCTTTTAATTTTCTGTTGAATAAGCCAAGTGGACCAAACATCTTAATTCTTCACTCCTGTTATGGAACAGATGGCTTCTCGCAAACAATCTCAGAGGCCTGGGTTTGGTCCTCTCCCATGGGCTAGAGGCACATTTAGCACTACTACGAGCTGCCAAATGGCTGGAGCCCTTGGGTCTTCTGCGTCAATGAAAATCTTGAACCCCAAGTAAGATGAAGGACATATGCCTTTGTTTTCACAACCAGAAACCTGAGGCTTTTAATTTATAAGATTAGCAAAAGAAGCAGAAGATCCCAGGTTAGGGGCTTGTCCATCTTAACTGGAAGAACCCAAGTACAGCAACATTTGAGACCCACTGTGACTTAAGTTCTTCTTCAGGTTTCACCATGCAACCTGTGGACTAGACCATCCAGGAACACCTTCTGTGGCACCATGACAACCTGCTGATCCAGCACTGCCTTGGTGGTGTGTCCTAGGAACTCCCAAAATGTGAGAGAGCCCTTTCCATGGGGGTGTGAAAGGGAAACGCAAGACGGCTGATTTGCAACCACAAACATTGCTCGTGAAAGCAAGAACTGGCTTGTAAAAGCAGGCATGGAGTGAAACAGGTTGAAAACCCTGGCTTACCCTAGCTCACCATGGAGGCAGCTGCATTTCTGTGCTGCACCGCGCCGAACTCTGTAGCAGATGGTCGCGAAGGCGCTGTCTGGCTGCCCTTGGTTTGAGCAACCTCCCAAAGTGCTTTCCTCTGTAATTCCCCAAACAGCGGCACAATCAGCGCTGCCCTAGCAGGTGGTGGACTGGTAAACAGAGCACTTGGACATTGCCTAGTGATGCCCTGATGCCTGCTCCAGAGTCCTGCTTTTTGTACAAATATCGTGTTTTGCTCAAGTTTGTAACGAGAAAAGAAATACTTCAGGCTCTGTTTCGCAACACTGGCCGAATGGATGCTCAGACCCTCTAGTCCACCGTTGCTTCTCTGGGTTTTGTGCCCTTGTGTAGTCTCGGGTAGTGTCTAGACAACAAAATTGCAGTGCTTTTGTAAATTAATTCTTGAAGTATGTGAGATAACGACTGTCTTTGTGAACACAAATCCCAGACATTCCTCAAACATTTGTTCCAGGGCACAAAGGTTGTGCTGCTTGGGCAAGGTTGAACCACCAGAGAAAATGCAAGTGCCCCTGTCTCTGCGTGCACTGTGCTGGTTGGAAACTTCATTATGTGGTCCTTCAAGAGCACCCAAGGTCGATGTGGGAATCCAGATGGGAGGGAATTCCCCTTCTGTGCTGGAGGCCAAGGAAAGGGGCAGGATCAAAGCAGTGGTGAGGATCCACCTGACCATCCTCCCCTGTAGAGATGGTCCTAAGGGGCTGACCCCACATGCTGGAGAAAAACAACCTGGCTGCATTTGAGAAGCAGCATCTCTGACCTGGCCAAAAAGGGAACAAATGAATGAATAAAAGACCAGCCCAATCTGCATAGTCCTGGGACAGGCTCGCATCCAAAGCTCATCTCTTCCCAGACTGGTGTGTGGACTGAGATACAGGGTTCTGGTTTGAGCTGCTCTCAAGCAGAGATGTCAGGCATGCTGGCTGAAGGCTTTCATTTTTTACTGCAATGCCGCCGCCTGCCAAATCGGCTGAGCTGGGAAAACAATCTATAATTGACTACAGAGGCATGGGGTTATAATGATTTACCCTTTTTGCTGAAGCATTCACATAACCTCTGCCAATTAGCCAAAAGTTAGAAAGATTTTTAATGACGATAATTCCAGAGGGAGGAGGCACTTGTGGGGGTCGGGGGGAGCTGTGACTGCAAATGACCATAGTCCAAGTTGCAAGTCATAGGAGCTTGAGGTCTAATGATGCAAAGAGGAGAACGTAGAGTGAACAGATTTGCTCACGGATGAGCATGAAGCATACAGCTTCCAGCTGGAAATGGGAAGCAGCCTGTCACAGACTGGAGCTAGTAAGTGGGGATTTGCTGCCGGGTTGGAGGCATGGTGCTGCGTCCCTCTTGCCTTACCATCATACAGTACCTACACAGGATGCAGTAGTTCATGGCAAGCAGAAGCAGAGATAGCAATGGGCATCTGTCCTATCCCATGGGAAAGCATGGGGCTGATGGCTGAGACTTAGGCCAGTGTCATGGCAAGCCCTGCATTGGGATGAGACCAGATGGCCCCAGGGAGCAGCTCCATCATGGCAGCAGCCAAAAAGAGCTTCTTGTGCAGGGGACAAGTGAATAACTCTTCTCCACACAACCCAAAGGGGTGAAGTAGCCTGGAGTGAGTATTCCCATGCTGAACACAGATACAGGCCCAAGGAAATTACTTGCAAGTGCTAACCCACATGCAGATTCCTGGGACCCAAGGAGAAGACAAAGGTCCTGCTCTTCCTCCCATCCTTCCCGCTTCCCTCTCCTGCACTCCCAGCTCTGCTGTCCCACCCATTCCCTTGTGGCTGCTGAACCCCACTGAGAGCGGCTTCAGAAAGAAAAATAACCTCGCCAGAAAAAACCCCACAGGAATAGTTTTCTTTCATGCGTTGGACTGGCTCAGTCAAACCTCAAAGAGTGGCCATGCCATGAAAGGATCTGGGCAGCCCAGTGTGAACAGGTGTCCACAAAACCTCATGGAGATTTGCTGTAGGCGAGATTTCAGGGCAGGGAGGGAAGGAACCAGGTGTATGCCACAGAGCACATGGGTTCAGCTTATTGGAGTCTGGCTTATACTTCTTCCTCATACATTATTCCTAAAGAATGCTGCAAAAAAGCAGTTGGGGACCTTTATTATAAAGATCTGAACAGATTCCTGAGCCACGTGGTGTAGTAAGTGTGAGAGAGAACCTATCTACTCCAATGATCTCAAGTTGCATCAGGGGAAGTTTTGATTGAGTATTTGGGAAAATTTCTTTACTGAAAGAGTGGTCAAGCATTGGAATGGGCTGCCCAGAGAGGTGGTAGAGTCACCACCCCTGGAGGTGTTCAAAAAACATGTAGACGTGGCACTTCGGGTCATGGTTTAGTAGGCATGGTGGTGTTGGGTTGACGGTGGGACTTGATGATCATAGAATCATAGAATGTTTTGGGTTGGAAGGGACCTCTAGGTCATCTAGTCCAACCCCCCTGCAGTGAGCAGGGACACTGCTAACTAGATCAGGTTGCTCAGACCTCTTGGAGGTCTTTTCCAACCTTAATGATTCTATGATTCTATGCCTTTCAGGTCCCACTATCCTGAACAACCATTTAAATCAACGGTCTTAGCTGGGTATTTATTTGGTCTAGTGGGTGTAAGTCTGACCTTTACCCTCTGTAATCCTGATGCATTACCCACAACTTCATCAGCACAGAGCAAAGACTCCGAGGGCGGACTTTGGGAGCCTGGGTTTGATAGCGTGTGCCGCATTCTCCACTTTCCGGATCCAGCTGTACTGGAAACATAAATCACAGTTTTACATTTTAGACTTTCACAGGCTGCCTCTCTATATATGTAACAAATAAAATATATAACAAATATTTCAATATATTCAGACTGGGGTGCATAAAAAGGGAGTGATTCCAGCTTCTTGCCCTTCCTGACCACCACATTAAAAAAGCCACAGAAGGACAGATTAAATACAAGCGCAGGATCCTGACAGCGTGCAAAGCCATGAGAGGAGTTCTGTGTGTTTGCTGAATGCACCGCACTCCCCACTTGGCCATGGCAGTCATTGCTGCCTCTGGCAGAGCCAATGCAGCCTTACAGAGTGGATGACGCACCATGTGGACAAGGAAGGGGAAAACATCTGATGCCTTGCTCTGCTCATGAAGTCAATCCAAGCTTAAAAAAAAAAAAGAAACCAAGCCATCTACTCAGCTCAAGATAGGGAGCCCCCTCCTTCAGCTCTCTTGGCTCTGCATGGTTTTTACTCCACCTCTCGTGTTTACTATCATGCTGGGCACAAACATATTTGTTGCTAGGAGGAGTCCCAGGCAAGATTAGCTATCTAGAGAGCCAGAGCAGAGCAGGCTCAATGCAGAGATTGTTTCGCCTAGAAATTTAGGGCTGGTGGGAGTGAGGACTCAGCACCAGATCCATGTGGAGGAGTCAGGCTCTGAGCAGCAACACCAAAATTGCAGTGTCAGTGAAGTCTGCAGCCCATGATCCTGCAGTTCCCATGCAACCCATGGCGAGACTTGGCCCCCTGATCAGGTAGGCAGTGAGTTTCTCAGCCTTGAGGAACTTTCCAAAGGCCACATCCACTGAGCATGGCACAGAAACGTCTAGTCTGTGTTGAACGACCTTGCTCTGTGGATGGCAGCAGCAGCAGCAGAGTAAACTGCCTTGCCACAGCTGGTATCCCTTGGGTGTCCACGCATCGAGCTAATTTCTCTCTGTTGGTACTGCCCTCCAGGCTTGCACAGGGATCTTTGCATGGTGTGACGCCGTCAGTCCCGCCATGTGTCAGGCACATCTGGCTGCTCAGGCAGCCTGCCAGGGAATTAGGACTGCACAGCACTAGCTTTCATATGAGCACAAGGATTTTGAATGCTCTGATTCACGCAAGCCTAGATGCGGCCTCTCTGACCACTGGGCAAATGCTCTATGTGATGATGGCCAGATCCTATCCGTGCTGATGTGGGAAGGATTTAGGATTCAGCTGGACAGAAATAATTCCCTTCACAGTAGGTTCAGGGAGAAAGCACACTGAAGGGAAAGTGAGTAGCGTGTTGCCTCTTCATTATCTCATGGAAGGAAGCTTGTATCATACCCCAGGGGGGGCTAAAGCCCTTCTGGAACACATTGCACAAGTCTGCATGGGTTTCTGGCTACATATGGAGCAATCTGGGCTCACGGGGAGTGTAACTCTGCTCCGCTGTGGCAGCTTGGTCTTGGCCTTTACGGGTACCCAGCTGAACGGTCTAAGGTGGTCCTCACCTGGTACTGTGCTTCCCAGCTGCAAAAACCTCCTCCGGATTTCAAAGGCTACAGAAATTCCAGTGTCTGTTCCAGCCATGTTTGTTTTCTTTGGGTCCCTTTCCCTAACTAATTAGCTGTTGTGTTTATTGGAAATAGGAGACACATTCCTGATGAACGTGGAAGCGCTGTGTTTACCGGAGTCCTTCGAGGAGGTTAGAGTGGGAGCATTTCTTGAACAAACAAGTCTCGCACTGCACCATAATCTTCCAACCCAAATGAACCGCTGGCTCCCGATAGCAGTGGGGATTGTGACATGTGCAATTTGCATAAGACCTTCACTAAATAATCGTTAGGAGGCCAATGAATATAAAAGAGGCTTGGCTCTTATCAGGTTTGATCTCAGAAGCGCTCACAGGGAAAAATGGTTAAGCATCTACATGAGCAAAACTCTTTGTCTTCTTCAGTTCAATTGCTACTTTCATTTGTCTTTAATAATACGGTATTTGCTCACTCTTAGACAGCCGCTTGCAAGGCTGTTCAGATCCAAGGCTAATTTGCTCAGACACTTGGCTCTCCCAAAGTGATCGCTAAAACTCCTGGTACACAGAGTACTTTTCTCGAATGTTAAAGCATTTAAAGCTTTTTATTTTTTCTTGACCGTGCCTTGAGTAAGTATTTGCCCCTAGTCAGTGACAGCGTAAAAACAAGCTAATATTTCGACTGGGGAATGTTTTACACCTCGTTACGCAGGTGGAAACGTGGAAACGGCACACGGGTAGAGCCGGGCCGGGCTATTTCCAGTAGATCATTTTCTTGTTCCGGTCAGTCCTTAATTTAGGCCAGCCCTGCCCCACGGAGGTATGTGCAACCACGCCACTGGCTCTTGCCTATTTCTGGGGGCTGCTTCTAGGTTTGCATCATGCAAATCCTGCAGCTATTTTTGATACAGTTTTGGCCACAGAGCAAAGGCAAGGGCTTTGCATGCATGGCTTCCTATGGAGGCACCGACTTGGAAGTCCCACAAAAGAAAGATCTCACCGGTGAGTCAAGGGTCTGTCTGACCTGAGATCACCCACAGTACAACCAAGGCTTGCGTGATATTTGCTGTGTCTCAGCACACAAAAGAGAAAACCAGCCAGTGTCACGTCCCACCACATTTGATTCCCTGGGCCCCAGTGCTTCAGTCATCAGTGGATGGTCCACGGCTGCAGATTAGACCATGGTTGTTGTTTTGGGTTTTTTTTTCCAGAGGGCATGAGGCTGCTTCTGAGTCGTAAATCTGTGGTTTGGGTTGTGGTTACCTAACAGCACGTCTCTTTCTTCTTGCCTTGCTGTCAATGATGTGAAAGCCTCAAGCCAGAAGGGATCGTTGCATTTTCTCCTTCAAGCTCCAGGGCACAGCAGGCTACATCTGTTTGAGGTCCAGCACCCGGGAACTGATGGCAACATCAGAAAATGATCTGCCTGGATTCGAGGAGATGGAGCGTGGTCCCCTCCCCGGAGCAGTTTATTACCTTCACAGTTAGGGGGAAAACACAAATCCTTTTTCCTGGCTGGAGTTTGCCTGGCTTTGCCCTCCAGCACCAGTTCTTGCTATGCCTTGCTCTGATAGATTAAAGACCCCTTTAGTACCTGATTTTTATTTTTTTTTTCAAGAGAATGTACTGATGTGCTATAATGTCCGCTCTATCTTCTTCCCAATAAGATAAACAGCACAAGCTCTCTAAGTCTCTTGTAAGCCATTTCTTCCAGCCCTCATATCATTTTTGTGGCTGTTTTTGGCACCTTCCTCAATTTTTCAACTTCCTTCTGAAAACATGGGCATCAGAACAGTACTCCGTGTTCCAGCATTGGGCTCGTCAGCTCAGACGCTGTCTAATCAGCAGGACCATTTCCAGTGTCAGTGTCTCGGAGGAGGGAGAGGGGGAGGGAGGAGGAATCCCTGGCAGCGAGCTGCACTTTGTCGAGGGCCCTCTGCTTTGGGATTCACACTCTTTTCCCAGCTACAGAAATGAGCCTTTGTCAGAGCACATCTGTTTTCACAAGCTGTCTCCTAGAAGTGCAAGAAGACCTCGTCTTGTACCCTCCAGGACTCCTGTTTGGGCTGCCCTGGGCTTCAGCTGGTTTTAGGTTTGCTTCTGCATCATGCAAATATGCATACAGAAGGTTTGTCGGCCACATTTCACAAGCCTTAAAAACCAACAGTCTGGCCTAACCCAGCTCTCCTCTCCCTCCTGGCTTTGCAAGGGGTAAGCTTGAACAACTGTGAGTCTCAGAACACCAGCCTGATGCACATCTCTGTCCGTCTGCGTGGGGGCTGCACGGCTTACAACCGAACAAGGAGTTATTTATAGCAATTCCCATGTCCTCAGCAGCTCTTTCTTTCGAGGATGGTGTCACCATTGCTTTACTGCCCCTGTAACCACGCCAGGGCTGAGCTCTTACACGGGTTTGCAAGCCACCCGGGTGCAATCCAGGCAGATGAGTGTTTGGTTGTTGGCATCCCTGTATCCAGCAAGGAGGCAGGGAGTGCAAAGGTGCCATTGCAAGCCGTTTGCAGCGACAGACTCTCCATTTCTTACTGCTGAAGCAGGGCTTCTCGTTGTAGATGGACAAAATCGCAAGGTCCTGTGCTTTGCTTTTGGTCCTGCTGCACTTCTCTAGCTTCTCCCAAACTCTTGCATTTGCACCCAGGAGCAAATCCTTCCACCAGGAGCCATGATAAAATAGATGTCATTGATAACGGTTCTTCTTCTTATTCCCTGGACCTGAGACTTCCAGGCTTCCGTGCAGAAAAGCAGGCTCTCCACAATCCTACATATTTATTCAGTGCATGCAAAGACAAACCATCCAGAAAGTCAACCAGAGAAGTCCTCCCAACACCATGCTAGTGGTTGCGTGCGCAGGGAAGATGGTATGGTTTTGCAAAGCAATAGATTACACCAGCAAAGCAAGTGAAGTCATGTCTTATTACAAGAGCCAGGCTTTTCCAGTGCTTTCCTAGAATGGAAAAGGCTTTCAAATTTAGTTTCCTGAACACCACCCTACTCAATAGTAAAGTCATGGATCACCTTCTACTGCCCACCATCAGACAGACACTTTTCCGTAAAAGCTTTTATTTTTTTTCCCCACAGTGGTCTTATTTTTTCAATGTAGAAATAAGGCCTAAAATAGCATATTTCAAAATAAATTCTCTTCCTGGTTACATGAGTGTAAACTTTAGGTTTCTCCCCCTTGACGCCTTTGCTATCCAGTCTGCGTTTCCAAAGGAGCAACCAAACCAAGTGGGGACTCTCAGCCCCAGGCCTGCATGAAATGAAAGCTGTTGCTGAGACCTGTCAAGAGAGTCACACACTTCGGCGATTGCTAATCGTGGAACAAATGAGTGAATACTTCAGATCCAGCCAGCTACTAGCATGGTCACCAAAGGAAACATTGAAGAAATAGACCAAAAATGGAAAAAAACTTTGGGAATTAATCCAGATTTTAGTGCAGGTTTGATATACATAGTTGTGA
Source organism: Gorsachius magnificus (assembly GCA_034008185.1). Taxonomy (NCBI): domain Eukaryota; kingdom Metazoa; phylum Chordata; class Aves; order Pelecaniformes; family Ardeidae; genus Gorsachius; species Gorsachius magnificus. Next base: position 153,890,888 of record CM067082.1, on the reverse strand, counting down.
GTGAAAGCTCTACCCATTGGAGCAATGTGAGATTTTCTTTTTTCCTTCTGTTTTCTCCATCTTTATGGAGCTGAGGAAAGTGTCCCCAAGGCTTAGTACCCACAGGTGCTCTGGGAACAATAGCATCCTGGGCTGAATTCAAGATATGCCCAAAAAAAACATTACTCATTGCTGCTAGACATTTTTATGGACCTCCTCAACATATCCCTCGAGTGTCTTATAAATATTAAGATACGAATCCTCACGCTTCCTTCCTCTAAGAGGCTGTTATTGCCTGGATTTTAAAAGTAAGGAAGCTAAGGCCGAGAGGTGAACAGTCTGACCAAGATCACATAGGAAATGTGTGATCCTTGTGGGCTGGACACGCCTGGCCAACGCAACCTCAACCTGGCTTCTTGCCCGCAGAGGGTAAGAAAGCGGAAAGGTTTGGCTCGTGCTTTTAAGGGAGAGTTTCCACCATGTCATGGAGGAGCAGCTTTACTGCTCCAAGCATAGAGCAGCACGGGGCTGGTGTGTCACTATGCCTGTAGAGGACAGTGGGACATGGACCCCATGGGCATACGGCGGGATGAGAACTGTCCCCGTGCAGGCATCCAAAAGCAATTATCTTAGGAGTCTGGTGGAGACTTCTGCACTTTTATTTTATTTTTACTAGGCCTATTATAAAGGCAGGTGCTTTTGTCCCTTCCTATCCAGCTGGATAAAATTCAAGGTCAACTTAATAAACCCCTCCGCATACTCTGCGATGGCTTTGCTTCGTTTAAAACTGGCACCAGTTTAAAGTTCAATATCTCAGATTCCGCTCCGGCTTCTTCCCCGAGATGACAGTGAAAATGGCAGCGCTTGGAGGAATTACTGGCTGGAGCACAAGCTCGGGCTGTATGATTTTCATTAGCGCTAACAAGCATCAAGCAGCTGACGTCCTGCTTAGGAAAATGACTGTATCTCTAAGTATTCATCCCAAATCGACGCGCTAGCGCAACATCGGGCTCTGCAGCCCTGCAAAGGGACTTAACTCTCCCGAGGTTTTCCTTCTTTTGGTCTGTTTTGGTGATGGTGACATTTGATAATGAGCCTGTGTACGAGTTGGAGTCTGATTTTCCAGCTCCCCTGATCACGTCTATTTGGTTTTTTATTTAAATAAGCCCATGGCTCCTGGAGCTGTAAGCCGTATGCAAAATCTCTCTTTGGTTTCTAAGATGATTTTATGAGTCACTGCAAGGAACACTGAAAAAGTGAAAGCACTACATAGTCCAACCCTACATGGTGGAATCATCCAGGAAAAGTAACCCGTGTATGTTTGTTTTTAAAAAAAACTTGATGGAGATGTTTTTCCCCCCCAGTTAATCTCAAGATGCTGTGGGGCCTGACTTAGAATTTTTTTTTTTAGGTGGTTCAAAGCTTCTGGGAGAAGAAAGCCAGGAAGACTCCTGCAAATTGGCTCCTAGTGAAGTTGGGGAGATGACAGAAGGATGCTTAAATTAAATGCCCAGCAGCACAGGCAGGTCGCCGGTGCAGCTACAGAAGCTGTTGCTCTGCCCTCCAGCCATGCCCACATCTGCAGAGGAAGGGCCGGGGGGTTCCTGCCCTCACCCCACAGCTGAGCCAAGGATGCTCTGCTGCTCTCAGCTATCTGCCATCCTCCTCCTGTACCGAAAAGCCTGTCCCTGCCCCACTGGGGTGCCCCACGGAGCAAAGTCCTCAGGGGGGTCACTCTCTGCATCTTGGCTGACATTTCCCCCATTGGAGCTGGAGGTAGCAAGGAGATAACTGGAAGAAGTGGGAGAGAAAGGGAGGGGGGGTTCATCTTCCCCTGTGGCCCCACTCTGACCACCGTGCTTGGTCCCACCAAGCTTGCACGCTCTGCTGCATGCATTGAGGGGTCCCATAAGTTTGTTAATTGAGCTGAATTGAGTGTATTTATTACTGCACAGCAGTGAAAATCAAAGAAGTCCTTCACAGATAGCTGCGTGAGCTCTCACCCCACTTTGCGGTCAGCAGAATTTCCCTCTGGTGCTGCTGCCCATCTCATCATCACGGTCAGCCCTGGCCTCACCCTCAGGGTGAGGGGTGATTCATGGCCTCCACCACGCTCCATCACCGCTAGATCTCCCGAGAAAACCTGCTGAGCTCTGCAGGTCTGGCGTGGTTCGTGTTCGCAGCTCATCTCCGCCAGCGGCCTAAACTGACTAAGTTTTCACTGGCAGCCATAGCTCACACTGGAGTCCGGAGAAATGAGGCCATTGCACCTTTCAAAGCAGTGTGGTAACTGCGGGGACGGTTTTATTCTCTCTGTAGCCAAGCGAGCAAGAAGCAATAAATAACATCTCCATCCAGGGAAAAGGCAGACAGTTATATGTAATGGGGGAAATCCAGCCACGGTGGTGAGCAGAAGGACTGGCTTCTGAGGAGAGACTGGAGGGATGAATAATAACATATATATCTTCGCTAAATGGCAGCTGTGAGAGGCAGAACTTGAATCTATACGTTTTTCACAAGCGTATCCTAAGATGAAGAATATTTAGTGACAGGCCAAGGGGACAGCAGTCAAGAAACTGATGGTTTTTCAGTCTGTCTTAGTAAGAAAAATAAAGCCTATGTAGATATACTGGAAATGATAAACGCCAAGTAAGGAAATGCCTGAAGAGTCTGAACACAGACAAAGCAGCCAGGATGGAAACAGCAAGTTTGCCTTTGTGGTGAGTGGCGGTGGATGGCTTATCACAGGGCTTTAATCACTCATGCTACAGGAGTACCAAAGAGACAACCAAAGACCAGATTACCAGGCTCTATACATCCCGCAAGATCTTCCCTGTGCTAAAAATTTGTAATTTATGGGGATGGAGACACACAAACACCAGGGTCTTACAAGGGAGGACCAGGCAGCTCTTGCACAGCAGCAGGCAGTGGGCTTTGCTGTCAAGCCCTGGGCAAGGAACCTACAGAGGGCAAAAATGACTTGCTTGGGAAGATCTCCTTCCTCCTGACAGTGAGAGGGGGCAGGGAAGATATTCATGCGATGATCTGAGAAGGAAGGACCGGCATGCCCGTTGCGATGACATACCTGCACCATACCCTCTCCTTCCAGCCCTCCCCCTCGGTGAATGTCATGGGGTGAGCTGGCACCCATCTGGGCTGGGGGAGGGAGACCTACAGCCCTAGTCATGGGGGAAACCAGGCATGAACCACTTCTCTGGACTGCTTATTCCATAGTCAGTACAATCTTGGGAGCTTAGGATAGGTTGAGAGGCTACATTTGCAAGCAAGGGGTTGATTTAGGCAACAGTGAGGGACCCAACCACATCAGATGAAAGTGTTGGTGGGAAAGATGGAGGGGAGAAGCCACTCAGGAGCCTGCAACCCTCTTAAAGAGAGGGGAGGAGAAAAGCAAAGGGAATTTGGCACTAGCTATAAACCCCTGAGAGGCAGAGGCCTGAAGAAAGAGGTGGCATCTCCTGTGACTGCAGTGAGCAGCATGCTTTGTAGGCATCCTGGTTGGACGCAGAGCTAATCTTTTTCCACATTCCCTTCACTCCCTCCTTGGTTCTTTCATCCACCCATGATCTGCTTCATCACAAGGGCTGGGAGAGAGCTTAGCCCAGTGATGTCCTCTCTCCCTGTCCACTGGCAGGACCCACAGTGATGAACGACACAACCAGCATGTCCTGCTGTCCACCAAACTCCCTCCCCAGGGAGCTCCTCTTGAGCTGCTGTTCCCTTGGAGATGTCTATGAGCTGCCTCAGCACCAGTAATTGATCCTGCATGGATCTGCAGGTGACACAGACCAGGCAAAATATCCCTGGGGTGTTATAGCCCCAGGTGGTGTGTGAACACTGGTCTGCCTTGGGAGCAGGCTGTGTCACCCCTTTTTGTTATCCACCCTGTCTGGGAGAAGGAGAGGACATAGTTGTAGAATCATAGAATACCAGGTTGGAAGGGACCACAAGGATCATCTGGTCCAACCTTTCTGGGCAAAAGCACCATCTAAACAAGATGGCCCAGCACCCTGTTCAGCTGAGTCTTGAAAGTGTCCCATGTGGTGGAGTCAACCCCTCCCCTGGGGAGATTATTCCAGTGGTTGACTGTTCTCATTGTGAAAAATTTCCCTCTCATGTCCAATCGGAATCTTCTCAGGATTAACTTGTACCCATTCCCCCTCATCTTTTCCATGTGACTCCTTGTGAAAAGGGAGTCTCCATCTTCTTTGTAGCCACCCTTTAAATACTGGTACCTGATGATGAGATCCCCTCTGAGCCTCCTTTTGATGATGGGGATGAGAACCCCTCAAGGCTGAAGTCCTGCTGGGATGCTTCCAGGATCACCCTCTTGCCTCTACCACCAGCTGCTCTCCAGGACCCCCAGGCTCTCCCAGGTTCCTGTGTGTGAATATCTCAACCACATATTCATTTGGCAAAAGTCAGGTCGGACACTGCCATTTTGGTTGATGCCCTAAGAGAATAGTTTCATCCTTATAGCTAAATACCTGCAAGTTTGTATTAGGAGGGCACAGTCCAAGGAGCCAGGGTGAAAGTATCCCAGTTTCCAGCTGTGCTGCCAACTTGTTGCATGCCCTTGGTCTACCCACTCAAATTCTTTACCTTTTTTTCTCCTTGTGTACTGGGGGGTACGGATACCACCTCCCTTAAAGCTCTGCAGAAACAGGGTCTGTGCCGTGTAAAACACACACTATACAGGGCAGTGCAGGCAGAAACTCTCCTCTCTCCTCCATACACACCAAGGGCTCACTTGGAGAAGGCAAAACCATGAAGCAGCAAGCACAGAAGAGAGGGAAATCTAATGTAACACATTTTTTTAGGGCAAGCATTTGACTTCTAGAAGCCGTCAGAGGATGTTTAACGGGAGACTGAACACGTCCTCTGTCCCATGCTGGTCAAAAAACCTGAAAAAGCTCTAATCAAATGATCGTGAGCACTTTTTTCCTACTGTAAAAATGGAATTTAATTTTAAATGGAGAGGCAGAGACTCAGCTGACTCAGTGGGACTTTGGCCCCAGCCTTACAGAGCACTTGAGGACACATTTTAAGTCCCAGCTGACGGCTCTGGAGTATCAGCTACTGGCTGGCTCCAGGGTGGATTCCCCACCATGTTTAAAATCTGTGCTGTTGAGGGATGGATTTAAGCACATGCTTAGTATTAAGCATGTGCCAAGCAATTTGCTCATTCAGCGCTTTTCTGAGGAGGTGCTGGTGTCATTGTTTCTCCTTGGAGCCTGCCCCTGTGCACGCGTGAGCAGACACTTCACAACAGTCTGGAAGAGCAAACCATTTTGCAGCCCTTTTCCAGACAGTAAAATGAGGAAAAAAATATTTTGTTTTAATATTTTGGCACTTGCGAATGTAAAATTCTCCCGTTTCCATTTTCCTCTGCTTTCCACTTAGGACAATATCGATGTCAAACTGCTCATGGACTGAGCTCTCCAGTCTTTGCGTAAAATAAGTCTGTAAGTGAGCAAAGGTACTTGCAACATCCCAGGGCAGAGTTGGGCCCAGCACCTTATCGTCCTCTACAACTGCCTGAAAGGAGGGGGTAGCGAGGTGGGGGTCGGTCTCTGCTCCTAGGTAACGGGCAATAGGACAAGAGGAAATGGATTCAAGTTGCGCCATGACAGGTTTAGGTTGGACATCAGGAAAAATTTCTTCACTGGAAGGGTTGTCAAGCACTGGAAGGGGCTGCCCAGGGAAGTGGTGGAGTCCCCATCCCTGGAGGTATTTAAAACCCAGGCAGACGAGGTGCTTAGGGACAGGGTTTAGTGGTGGGATGGCAGGGTTAGGGGAACGGAAGGGCTTTTCCAACCTAATCGATTCTATGATTCTATGATCTTAACACATCTGTAGCTTCACTGCTTCTGGAGCCAGGATGGGTCCAAATTGTTCCCAAGTATCCAAAGCACCAGCCCTGGGAAAACAGGGGCTAATGGTGGAGGGTCCTGCGTTCATTCTGTTGGTGGAATACCTCTTCCGGGACTTTTAATGTCTCATGCCTGTCAGAGAGGACCTCCAACTGCCAAGGAGGAGATAAATTGAATTAATAACTTGTAGTCATCCTCATGATCAAAGGGCCAGATGCATGGTTGTGCCAAAGAGCTGGGAGCCTACAGCAGGACAGACAACCGATGGGACAGATGGCAAAAGCCGCAAACAACCTGCAGCGATTGCTCCCCAGGCTGATGGTACCGATGCCCAGAAGGATGCTTTATCGCACTCCCCTGTCCTGGGGTGATTTCAAGCCAGCCCTTGTCTGTGTGCAGAAGATGTGTTTAAATCCCAGTTGAAGGAGCTAGAATAGCAGACAGCTGGTGGCTCTAGGACCCGGGGTGAAATACCAACCTGTATTTAAGGGGTCTAATTAGCAAATCGGACTGCGTCTCCCGTGCTTTCTGCCTGCCCAGCCTGACAGTGTTCCCCTCATGACCTGTGCTGCTGCCAAGCCCAATGCTCAGACCCAAACCCGTCACCACTGCCTGTTCCTCCAGGGACACTGGAACAACCTGCCTGATGGGGAATGTCATAATTAATGCTGCCTGTACGCTGCTGAAATGTTAACGCTTCTATTAACACACTTTATTGACTTGCTTTTAACACCACAGGTGGCTTTTCAAGAGCTCAGGCTTGATTTAAATCACATCCACTGCTTATTGCTTTAATTATGGAAATGGCCGGAGCAAGGGAGCACATTTCTGGAGCCAGACTCTCAAGAAAAGCAGGAGGGTGGCAAAACTGCATGGTTTTATTTTCTGAGTGGGCATATGGAGATCAGGACCAGGAATGGGCATGAATGCCTCTCCACAACCTGGCTCGGACTTTCCCCAAGGATTTACCACGGGCATAAAGGGAATCCACAACTCAGCATTTTCTAGCGCTGTTAAATGGTGTCTGTGGTGGAGCTGGGGTGAGAAATACAGGGCCTCTAACCTCGTCCTTTAGCTCAGAGCCGAGGGCTGTGACCCAGCTCTGGCCCCAGTATTGCTGACAAAACCTGGATCCCGTCAGGTTGGAAAGGCGCCGAGGCGCTGGACCACAGCTCCAGCCTCCGGACACAGGCAGGAGCCTCCTCCAGGTCCCTCTGCAGGGAGATAACTGGTCCCAAGGCTTCACTGCTCTGCTCCCAGCTGGAAATCCTGGCCAGGATGAAACAAGTCCTCTGCCATGTCAACCCTCCCTCACGTTACCTCTCATCTAAATATAGCGCTGGATCCTGCAGGGAAGGCAGCTCAGCGCCGAGGAGCGGAGCAGGCAGGAGCTCCTCCTCCCCGCTCCCCCCAGCTTCCCCCCTCCAAAGGGAAGGGAAAGGGGCACGTCTTCACTCTGCACCTCAAAAATTCCGGCCGCGAAGGAAGCAGTAGGGGTGCCTTCTTGCCTTTTCACGTGCAGCATTCAGCTTCCCTGCAGGCTCCTTCACTTCCCAGGGTTTGAAGCCGGAGTGTGGAAGGCCAGTGCAAGCCCAGAGCAAAGCCCTCACTGTGCAAGAGGGGAGCAGGATGCCTGTGCCCACTTACAGATGTGCCCAGGGTTCAGTCTCAGCAGCCAGGGGCTGCACGGAGAGGTTGGAAGATGGGACACCCCTGTGTGTGACCAGCACCCCCTCTGACCCCACCATCCCCGTGCAGGAGGATGCGATTTCCCTGCCCCTCAGAGCCTGCAGGGGTGCATCCAGCCCTTGGTTTCCATCTCCAACATCGCTTTTTCTGTGTATCTCCCACCACGAGCTCCAGAGGCATTTCACAGCTTCTCCCGAGCCTCCCCCAAGCATGTTCCCCTCCACCCTCCCTCCCCTTCATTCTGCCACCAGTGCTTGGACTTTGAGGGAAAGCCTTCCTCCCCTGTTATTATCTGCATACCACTCATTGCACTCAGCCCTTGCTCTGTCATGCAAAACTGCGAGGAATGAGCCCAGTGAATAAACCAGCCGGAGCCAAAGCGTGGGGGCTGCAAACCCCCCAGTTTTCAGAGCCATAAATTACACCCTTCAGCAATGGGCTAAGTAGGTCACTAAAAAGTGAAAACACGGGAAAAATGTTCAAAAAGCAGCATCCCTTCTTCCCCCTCCTCCCTCACTGCAAGGGACCTAAATCACAACCACATTACCTGTGTGCTAGGATGCGGTTATTTATGCCAGGTATTTCTGGCATTGCCTCTGCTATGTCTGTAAATTTTTATTACGCTGGCTGAGCTGACACCCTGCCAGAAAAGTTTGTTATGGGATAAACTGAGTTACCCTGGGCTGGGGATGTGGGGTGGGTGGCTGGTGCGTGGCAGGGGGGTGGCAGGGGCTGCGTGTGTCATGTTGGCTCCGGCTGGAAAATATCTGTGTAGTCTCGGGTCTGTTCCATAGTTGCTGTCAAGCTAAGGGGCTGCTTGACTCAAAAAAATGCCGTGCCCTGAGCACAAATGTGGGAGGAAAAGGTGAGGAGCAGGTCCTCAGAGCTAACACAGGTAAGGACCAGAAAAGACTGGTCCACAGGTACAGCCCAGTACTTTCTAGTAAATTAGAGCTTATAAATCATTTTGACAAAATAATTAAAGCATGTATGTGCTATGATTTATAATACTGCCTCTTGCCTGTAATACCCTAGACCATTGTGCCTCTGGATACTGTGATGTAAAAAACCAAGGGGAAACCAGCCTGAGATACGTTGCCCTTGCAACATGAAACCCCGAATCCAGAACGACTCCAGCCCAAAGGTACTGCTCTGAATCAACGCTGCAGTAGGTTGGGTGGCTCCATTACAGCTGAGATCAGAGTCTCCATCATATGAGTCAAGGAGTGGGGACTGGTTGCCTTGACCGCATCCTCCGTGCTACTTGAGGGGAGCAGACAAAATAAAAACTGAAGGCACAAATAACCACCTTCTTCAAAACATACAGCATTAAACTAGAGGGAAATCCTGTTGGGGAAGCAATTACACAAATGCAGGTATGGATTGAGAGCTTACTTTGGCCTACAGCTTTCAGTGGTGGGCAGACATCATTCATCAAACCAGACCCCATGCAGAAAACATCAGAAAGATGTTTACTACTCTGCTTTGCTCGATACTGTCATAAAAGGGAGAAATTAAGTAACTTAGCATCAAACAAGTCCTTTGGGTAGAAGAAGAGCACAGCCCTGTGTGTTTAACCAGGAGCTGACCTGGAGAGTTTGGACAGAAGGGAATGACCCCTTGTTAATGAGTAGTGATCAACCACATGGGTCTTCATGAAGTTTTATTTTTATTGTGGCCCCTCTGAGGGCTAGTCCAAAAAATAGTAATCCAAAATTATTGTAGGAGAGTGTTTTACTGGGGAAGAAAGGTATCTGGGATGCAGAAATACTGTCAGATCTCTTCTAAGAGAAAAAGATGCGACTTCTCAACAGCTTCACCTAGACCTTCACCCTTTGAGGACACACCACGTGTACCTTGAGATCCCGGCCCTCTAAACAGCCAAGCCAAGGATGGGAGGGATGCATTGGTGGTCCCACCTGGGCTGTGCCCCCTGCTTTCCTTTCCAGGGAAGGCAGAAGGGAGAAGGAGCAGAGGGGAAGAGGGGGCTCAGCCCACTGTGAACTCAGGACATGGCCAGGAGACAACCACCACATGCCGGCAGAACAGCTAAATAAATGAGGAATTATTTAAGGAGGAAAATGAGACAACTTGGCTCTAAACTATTTGGCTGACCCAAATAACAGCAGAAAGACTAGGTCGGGAGCTTACTTTTAAAAGTTTCCCCTTTTTTTTTTGGTCTAGACTTGATCAGTTCTGTAATGTACACATTCATTTCCCTCTCCCCTTCCAAGTCATCTGCCAGTGAGTGACATTTCAGTGGAGTGGCATCCTACTGGTATATAAATGAAGCTTTTATACATTCTTGGAAGAGGTAGTCGTCTTCTCAGATTCTTGGAATTCAAGTCAAAGATGAAAAAAAATTTATTTTTTTAAACCTGCAAAACTTCTTTTTTTTTTTTTTCCCTAACAGATGCTCTATGCAAATGTTGAAATAAGTATATTAATATCAAGCTCAGCCATCTGTTTAAATAATTTCTCGGGGGAAAAAAAGAATTGCAGCAAGAGCAACATGAAAAAATAAAGCTGGGTAGCAGGTTTCAACAGGGTATATCCCGTCGGATTACACGGACTAATGAATGAGGCAGTTACTGCGTGGAGCAGCCCCACGTTCAGCAGAACTGGTGGGTTTCCAGTGACAGCCCGAAGTGCTGCACCTTGCACTGCTATCACGGCAAGATCACCCTCTATCACATCAGTTTAATTTGTGCAAGCCCAGGATGCTACTCAGTTTTCCGGAGTATAAAGGGCCTGATCCAGCATCCAAAGACAGCTCAGCTCCCCATCCTGGGCTCCCTTTGGAGCTGATGGAGAGCTATGGGCACTCTTAGGATGTGAATCATCTGCAATGCATTGGGATGAGCTGGATCGTGGCTTGGGCTCTTGGGGGCAGGCATGTGGGAAGGCTACGGGCAAGGGAGGAACCTCCCAAATAGCCTAACCTTGCTGCTAGGTGGGAGGAGGAGGTCTGAGCCGGGTGGGCATCATGCCATGCCCTGGATGCTGTGCAAACATTGTGGAGGTCAAACCCTCTCCAAGAGTGAGGCTGGAGGGTGCAAATGCCTTCCTTCATTTTGGGACCCTGCATTCCTGTCAGGGTCCCGTACACCTCCATCCTCAAGTGGGGTACAGCAGTGATCACTCCATAACCCGCCTGTTTGCTCCCCAAACCTGTTGGGTTCCCCCCCCCACCTCCCCATCAGTGCTGAGCAATGCCGGGGGGTGCAGGGCGAGCAAACCTGCCTGGTGGGATGAGGCTACAGCACTGCCCACGCAATCAGTGTGAAACAAACCTCCAGCAAGGCAAAGGCTCATTAAAAATAATCAGCAGCCCTTTCAAGCTCCAGGAAGCGGTGCTGCTGAATGGAGCCGCTCTCAATGCGCGCAGATGAGGGGAGCAGCTGTGCCGAGTCGGCGAGCGTTGCAAGCGCGCCGGGGCTGTGCATCCCCGGGGCTGGTGCCTGCAGGGGACCTGATTTCCACCCCTGCCTCTCCCACCGGCTGTGCCTGGACCTCCACCTCCCTCTCTGTAAGGCAGAGGTGGACTTAAGCGTGCTGATGTCTCCCTACGGGAAGAGCTGCAGGAGAGGCGGCCCTTAATGCGGCATTGCATGCTCCAAGCACTGCTTTCCTGTTCCCAGTGTGCCTCCCTCCATGTCCCAGGGCTTAGCATCAGCCCCAAGCACTTGTCTGAACTCCTTCTTGATGGCGCTGAAGTGAGAATGGGGAGAAATATATCAGCCGAGGCAAGACAGGGAGTTGAATTGACTTCCATAAATCCTCTCTCTCCAAACACAGATGGAAAGAACAAACAAACATGGGGACTTTTCCCCCCATCCTCTTCAAGAATTCTCTCTTACAGAAGATTTTGGGGGCTGGGTGGTGACCATGAGCAGCATGTGAGGTGGAGGGTCTCACCCAGCCTGAGAGACCGGTCCTCAGCCATGGGAGGGGACGGTGGGATGCACCCCTCGCCCGCAGCACCGCAGCAGAGAGATGGCCATGCTCGACCCATCACTCCCACCTCATTGCATCAACACAACGTGGACCTAATCAGCTTATTCCAGCTCTTGTTTGCGTTTTTACAACTGCCAAACAAAAGCTCACTCACGAGGTATGCGAGTGGTGCTCAGCACCAGTGACTGAGGACATAAGTGGTGGAGACAGGTCCCAGCACAAAGCCAGCCTCAGTGGGCAGGTCCCTGCTAGGAGTTTCGTGGACGGCTCTTAGACCAGAGGAGAAATTTTCTGCATGTTTCTGGGCAGATTGGACAAGGCGTTCAGGAGGCTAATGAGGCATTGAGGAGCTCTGCTGGGCTTGGCTCCCAAGCTGTTTTTCTAGCTTATTTTTGTCTTGGCTCATAGTTCCCAAAATATCCATCTACCCTCAAAGCCCAGGCAGGTCTGCAGGGGAACGATGCCCTTGACTCGCTTTGGGGAGGGCGTTATTTTCCCCCGTAGAGGTGAGTCTGCATCCTACATCCATACTCGAAAATAAAATGGGTCAGGGCCGGCTTTCTGCACCACACAGCTCACATGGTTGGACTCGATGATCTTAAAGGTCTTTTCAAACCAAAGTGATTCTATGATTCTATCTTCTTGCTATCCCAAACAGGACTGCAGTGTCCTGCCTGCATGTTGGGAATGACGCTGGGTACCGTCTGGGGGAGAATGAATTGGTCTGGGACAACGCACATGCCATGGATCGTGCTGTGGATGAACACAGGAGCCCGTGCTCTGGCCCTGGTCTTGTTTAGGTTAACAGTCCAGACACAGCTGATGTGCTTTTAAGACAGAGACAAAAGTCCTTAAAAGCCAATATAAAAAGTCTCTTTCAGGACTCTCCTGCGTATTATCATTTAAACTTAAGCCCCTGTGTTAGGCTAGCGCAGTGTGCTACAGCATCATCCTCAGCCCAATGAGGCGGTAGCTGTTGACCAGTCCCTGCTCCACACTTCCCAGTGCCAAGGGGCAGAGCAGGGAGACCCACGGACCTTGTCGAGGCTAGAAGTGGATTTCCACTTGCTCAGTCTAATTTGTAAGCGGTCACCATGCAGGAACTTCCATCTGGTGCTCATGGCTTGTTTGAGGTACAACAACCTCTTTTAGAAGGATAACCTACCTTGATCAAAAGACCAGAAAAGCTGTCTAATTTTTACCTTCTTTCCTCATAAATGTACAGTGAGGTTAAATCTGTAAGGTGCCGATGACCCATGTTGGGGAAGACACATTTGAAGCTGCATGTGAAGGTAAATAAACACAGTGTTTTAGTTGTGAGGGTGGGAATCTGGCTCTTTTAGTTAATCTTTAGTCTTTAATCTATGTGATAGGTTGTGCCTTTGGAAAGCTGAAATGTCTGCTTCATTTTTTGGACCGCTTGCACCTCAGAAAAGCAATTCGAGTGGTGTCAGATCATAGAAGCACAGAATCATAGAATCGTTTAGGATGGAAAAGCCCTTTAAGAACATCAAGTCCAACTGTTACCCTAACCCTGCCATCCCACCCCTAACCCATGTCCCTAAGCACGTCGTCTGCCTGGCTTGCAAATGACCTTTAGTTCTGGGGAAACAGCATTAGTGGGACCTCACGTCGTGTCCAGAGCAATATGCCAGGAGAAATGAGGCTTGCAGCTGAGGAATCCAGCTGACGGTGCAGTTGCAGTGCCAATTCACCCCATGCTGTTGGGAGAAACTGGACAGTGCCATTATTTATGCATCATCCCATTGCTGTAGATGCCTTGCAGGTGGAAAGGAGCTAGGGTACCTGCCACAGCCACCCCAGAGCTTGTCTGTGTGAATAGCCACCCAGTGCTGGGTCCAGCATGATGGTCCATCCATCCCATCAGTCATCTCTAAACCCAACCTCAAAAGCAGAGTCCCAGGTGGGAGCTATCTACAGGTCACCACCCCATGGTGAATCCAACCAAAACAGCAGCAAAGTACCCCAGTCACAGAGTAACCATGAGTAGAAGCCACTCATAGCCATGAGTGGAAACATCTTCATCTTCTCCACCCCCTGCGTAGTTTGGTGTGCGAATCTCTCAGCTTTAATGACTCTGCTTGATTAAGGCCATTGCATCACCACGGAGATCCCATGGAGGGAGATCGGAGCAATGCAGTGGCATACCAGCCCCATGGTATGTGTGATGCCATAGGGGTGGGATTTTCAGAAGAGTCAGAGTACCTTCTCAGCTAACATTCAAGAGAGCTGATTTGCCAAGGGAGAGCTTGGCCAAAGCTTTGGGGACCGGAGGAGCCATGTTACACCACCCTCACACCCCCAAGTCTTCTGGTCTCTCTCTCAAGAAACAGCCATTAATTACCAAAATATCAAGGCACAGTCCTACCCACATCTGGGTGACAGTCACCTCAGGGAAGTGACCATTCCTCTCTCCCAAAAAGAGAAAAAGCAGAGAGGGATGAGAGCCCCGGCAGTGGCCTCAATGACATGCCTCCGGCCGCGGGGAGTGACCCAGCCCCTGCCCCCCCACCCCAGCCACACGCACTGCCCTCCCGCGCTGCATCCGCCCTGCACAACGCCCCACCCCATCTTCTTTGCTTTTCGCTGCAGAACACAGCTCAAACCTCTTGTGTGAGACCAGGGCTGAGAAACACCAGAGATCAGAGAGGCGAGAGAAGCAGCAGGGAGCAGCTTTTATTTACTGCAAGCAGACGGAATCAGGAAAAATCAAGCTTTAATGCCCAAGGGATATTTTTTTTTAATTATTATTATTTTGAGATGTAAGATGGACGATTAAAGAACTTCCCACCTTATTTGCAAAGGAGGTGAGCATTTATGTCCCACCCTCCGGGCAAATCTCAATACAGGAGATTGCCGTTGCCATTCAAAACCATTCCTGGGGTTTCCCTTGCACCCAGAGACCCTTCCCTCGTCACAAACTTTTTCTCATTTACCCCAGCATGGACAAGGGTGATTGCTCATGAGATAACAGCATAACCCAAGAGGCTCAGCCTCTGCCTGCAAATGCCTGTAAGAAATTTCCCCTGCACACAGCGGCTAAACCAAATCACTCTGGGCTGAGCCAGAACTGGCTTTCATCAAAGACTAAGCGAGCAAAGATTCTTGTTTTGTTTTGTTTTTTTTTTCTCATTTGGGGTTTTCTTGGTCTCTGGCCATGCAGGTCTGTCCCTCTTCCATGAAGGTGGGGAAGAAGATGCCTAAAATCAGTGCAAAAAAGGCTCCTTCCAGGAGAGGAGTCCTGGGAAGGAGGATTATTTCAGTGCCAAAGCTGCCGCATGGGCTGTCACGCTCGCCCCTGCTCCTCCCCGAGCTGCCTGCTGCTGATCACAGCCCCAGATCCTGATGGTGAAGCCACTGGTGTTGCTCCATGGGTCACCAGAGCCTTTACCTCACCACTCCAGTGAGTTCATCTTGACTCCTTTTTTGAAGAGCAAAGGCAAGAGCTGCCAGGCTGGAAGCGGGAGAGCACACACAGCAGTAACAGCACCAAACAACTCCTCTAACGTTAACAGCAGGTGATAGATTTTTCGCTTGCTACCTTGTTTTCCCTTTCCCCATCACCCCTTTGCCAGTGTGCCTCTGATGCCCTTCGCTTTGTCTTTCATTGTGTGTTGTTTTCTTTTAAAAGCAAAACAAAAAAAAGCACATTTTACACCATCCGCAATTGCAAAAATAGCAAAGGGAGCCTTAACAGAAGCTGCATTATGTTTGGAGTGGGTTCCTCCTGCCAGGCGTGACGTGCCGCTCCTTTCCAAGTCTTGGCGTGTTTCGGAAAGGGTCCATCCTTCCTGCAGGTGCCCAGGACGGCCAGGGCCAGAAACCCGACAGCTCTGCACGCGGCTGCGCATGGTCCTGGGCAAACCTTGTGGGCAGCCAGCCATGGCATGAATCACAAGCCCTGTTTGCTCTTGCAGGTTCAGGCTTCTGGTGGGACTGAGGCTATTTTTGTCCCCTCTTGGCTTATCCAAGAGAGGTGAGTTGTCCTACAGCCTGTGATTTGGCCTCTTGAGGATAAATCCCTTTGTCCCAGGCTTCCAAAGCCTTTAGAGATGAAAATGGGTGGTTTTGTTATCCCATTAAAGGCTAGATAAAACCAGGCACATTTGGTTTCATACCCTCACAAGGAGGTGCCCATGGAGACCAGAAGCAGCATCAGATACTCACCACCTCAGGCTCACATTCCCTAAAGCCCATGGGTCCCGTGGGGTATGACAAGCTGTCTGGGTCTGACTATGGACACCTACTGTTGAGCCGCTGGCTGCTTGGTGGACAAAACCAGGCACTTCGGCACTTCTGGCATGGTGTGATTCATCTGGCACATGTTGGATACCTACCTCTCGCCATTCACTAGACCCCCATGGCCTGCAAAGGGAGATGACATGATGAAATCCAGTGCCGGTGCCCACCCAGGGCTTCCCACCCTGGGAGGAGCAAATGGAGGTGACAAGGAGACACCGAGGCACCAACTGGGGAGCTTGTTCCCATCCCCGTGCAGGAGACCAGATGGACCCAGTGACGCAGAGCCCGGTACAAGGGGAAAGGAGACTCAGGCAGCAAAATGTCTCGGCAGAGCTCTGGACCTTTAAGCACATGGAGTATTTAGGATATTCCCTAGTGTTTGGATGCATAAATATTAAATAAGCTGCAGCGAGGAGAAGAGAGATGTCTGCACTGCTGGCACCCTGGGGCAGGGAGCAGGAACCGGGCTGTCGCATGCATCCCGGTACAGCCTTGTACCAGGCACAAAATGACCCGCGGGCTTGCACAGCAGCACCGAGCATCCCTCAGGGGGTTTCTGCTTTCATAAAGCAGCTCTTCCACAGAGGCTGGCCCTGAGGTTTCTTGCTTGTTGTCCGGACTGAGACACTTAGCAAATCCCATGTAGCTAATTACACTCCAGTTCAATGCCTCGTAGCCTCTGGTACCGTTTCTCATGTTAATTAGCAGTACCCAGTGGGGGAGCACGCATCCCCACCGTGTCTTGCTTTCCCCTCGCATGAGTGAGAGATGAAGACAACTGATGGGAGCTCTCCTGCATGTCCCACGGAGATGGGAGAGGGGGACATGCCGCACCGCACAGCTGGGTTTGCCGCAGTCATCTTTTTGTGCTACCAGAAGCAACCAGGTCGGTGGGGTAGAAAATGTCCCTTGTCAGGACCTTGCACAGAGCAGGAAAGCTCACGAGATGAATTATGGCATGGGCAGCCAGTTGCAGAATGAGCAGACATCCCTTCTCCTTGGGCGAAGTCTTCTGGCCATGCTCCCTATGGCATTACCACGCTGCCGTGTTTCCCATGGGCTGAGCGGCTCATAGCACCTCTGGGGATCTGTCTGTGCATTAATTTAGTCCACATCAATCTTCTTCTGGTCCTGTGAGGGTCGGCTCAGCTGAAGCCCCTTGACAGCATGTGAAATCTAAGCATCACTGATGCAGGCACAGGTGGGGGACAAGCAGCCAATGGAGTTTGCTGCAAAACCATTACATCTTAGCTTGGGAGAAGGGGACTTGAGGTGGATGATCTCCAGCTGGCACAATCCCAGCGATTCCTTGGCACCAGGCACACAGCCCATGTCATGGGGGACGGGAAGGGCTTGTGTACAACTGCAGCCGGGAAACAGAGGTGGCTGAGGTTCTGAGAAGCCCATGGAGGAGTGTGGGTCTCATCTGCTGCAAGCTCACCTGCAGAGATGTCTCCAGGGTGGTCAAAAGGAGTTGAACACACCTCGTGGGGCACCTGCAGCCAACACACCTCTTCTTTCAGCCAGGACACAGTCAGACACTGGGGGCTCAGACCCAGAGCACTTGGCTGGTGGTCCCTCAGGCAGGGTCTTTGGTTCCAGAGGAGAGGACACTGGAGGAAGTGTGTGGCAGTGGTACCTGACCCCCTAAAAGCACTAGAGGCCTGGGGAAGGCAGAGGGGACCTGCAGAGTAGCAGACTTGGGTGCAGTGTTCCAATGGAATCTGGAGAGCAGCAAAGCAGAGAGCATTGGTCTGGACCCATCCTCTCCTCAGCGGCAGCAGGAGAACCTCCCCAACCCATGACCACCAGTTCTCCAGAAACGCGCCCCCTCAGTGAGACCCTGCAGCAAAGGGGTGACAAGGTCTTTCCCTCCAGACCTCTCCTCCCATTTATACCATCCAAAATCCAACCAAACAGCTGTCGGGGGTCTGCACAGTGAAAAATCCCCAAACTCCAGCCTGAAGCTAGTTAAAACCCACTAATACCCACAGGCACCCGCAGCATGAGGACACCCACAAAGGTGCCGGGGTCCTGTCATGGCCCCCTTGCCATTTGGCTCAGAAAGCTGCAGTTGCTGCCTCTCTTCACCCCACCCCAACAATTTTTTTTTTCTTTTCTCCTTGGATTAAACAAACCCTGCGGTGTTTCCAGTGTGACTAATTCCATAATGACAGCAATATCCCCTGCCTCCCGTGCAGCCCAGGAAGGTGCCAAGTGCCATTAACGTGCTGGTACACATTGCTATTGCATAATCAGCTGCACCTTCCCGGGGGAAAATGAGCTGAATTAGACAGTCTCCTTCGCTGGAATAGCGGAGACCAACGGGGATTTCCACGAGAGAGTTTGTTATAAAAGGAAAATCCATATGACGCTGCCGGAGACAGCCTTGAAAAACTGCTGTTGTCTGACAAATGCCAAAAAGGAGTCTGTGTCTCTATCTAACACGCGCTTAGGTGGATGTGAAAGCGAAGGGGGGCTCTTCCCTTCAGCCCTCCCATGCTTCATCTGCTGCTACGCTCACACACTGCGCCGTTCCCTTCATTTCTTCACTCCAGGACTGAACCTACGGCAAAGGGCGCGGTAGGGTTTGCCCAACACCGCTTGAATTGAATTGAATTGGAATGTGCCCCATGTATCTGTTCCTCAGCTGCTCAAGGAAAGTCCGGACAGCCCTGGGATGGCACCGGGAGAGGCTGAGCACAACCCCCAGCCTCCTGGTGAGATCTCGGCACGATGCTTTGCCCCTTGGATACCCCACCTCTGCATGGAGGGGTGGTGATGTGATGCGGTGCGTGACACGTGGCTGTCACCCACCAAAGAAAAGGACTTGGCTTTGCCTCTGTCCCATTATCCCAGGGCGATTTTGGACAAGGAACTAGGTAAAGAACTGCATTAATTATTCTGTTTTGGCAAGGAAGCTGCTATGCATAAAGTCTCATTACTGATGCATTGCCATGGAAATCTGTGGCAGGAGGGGGGCAATCTCACCTGCAATACCTCTAACGTAATTCCCTTCCTTCTGCCCAAAACTGAAAGCCAATGACTGGAAATGCAGCTGAGAAAGGCTTTAACTTCAAGCCATTAAGTGTTGAAAACTGACACACCTGATGATGGATAGCGAAGTGTCTCTTTAGTTTCATTATGGTTGCCAGCGATAACAGCCTTTGTTGGCTCTGATTTCTGGGCTGGCTCTCCTGAAGCAGGGGCAGGCAATTCCCCCTCCCCTCCTCCAGGGATTCACAGCTCTGGGCACAGCCCTACGCCGACATTCCCGCGTACCCCTGCCGTCCCTCTTTGCTCATCTGCTAAATTTCCCTGACTTGGAAGCGCTAACCCCTATGCGGGGCGCATGACTGTTCCAGACGACTCTGTTTATTATTAATAAGTTTCTGTATGTGTGCGAAAGTCCCTGCAGCTCCCTGCAAAATGAACCTCCAGATGCAGATTTTGTATTGCTTCCCTTGGCCTGCTTCCCCGGCTCTGCAGAGCACCACGCAAACAGGTTTCCAGCAGCACGTAGAGGGACCGGGTCAGCCTTTGGGATCCTCCTTTGCTTGTGACCAGAGATGTTTCCTAAGTGGTGGCCGATCAGTTAATTGGAAGAGTTACGTGGATTATTTCGTGCCCCACCATGGCTTTTGTTTTATAGCCTGAAGAATGGTTTGCTCGCATTAGGTTGGTTCAGGAGGTGGATGTTGGTTAGGACGTAGTCCAAGTAAATCCAAGTTTAATAAGAGCGTTCAGTGTTTGTCAAATGCTTGTTGAAGAGCTTTGCAATGTTTTGTAAGGATGATTAACCCCATCTTGCAGAGGGGAGACAGGGAAAGGTGGACCACAAGTGGAACAAGCACAGAGCTGGGACTAGCACCAAAATCACAACTCCCTCCATGGTGCCTTTCCCTGTGATTCATGGAGGGAACAGGAGGAAGGTTTTTAGGTTAATCTTTTTTCTGGGGCAACAACAGCCTTCCCAGGTTACCACCAAGACTTTTATTTTTTATTATTTTTCAGCTCAGCCAGGCTGGATGAATTGTCCTCCAGTGCAAGCACCAGAGCTGCCCCCGACGCTGTGCTTTCCGATGGCTTTGATCTGCAGCACAGCAGCTGCTCATGGTTTTTTTTTTGTTGGAGCAACTCATAGAATCATAGAATCATAGAATTGTCTAGGTTGGAAAAGACCTTTAAGATCATCAAGTCCAACTGTTAACCTAACCCTGCCATCCCACCACTAAACCCTGTCCCTAAGCACCTCATCGATCCTTCTTTTAAATACCTCCAGGGATGGGGACTCGACCACCTCCCTGGGCAGCCCATTCCAGAGCCTGAAACCCATTCCAGAGCCTGAACTGAGCATAGAGCTCTTAGTTTCCTCTCCCATAAAGAAGTTTTCCCCAGGCTTTGGTGTACACACGTCCAGAGAGCCATCACCACGTGGGACACACACACACACAAGCTCTGCCCCGTGCTCCTGGCATCCACTTCCACAGCTCTTGCGCTCTGCTTGACTTGCACTGGGGATGGAAAATCCCTGTTGAGTGTGGAAGGACCCTGGGTATGTTTTACACTCTCACCTGTTGGAAGAGGAGGGGACAGTTAATATGATGGTTGCCTGGATGGTGTCGGGTGGTTCACACACACACATACCCACTCCTTCTCACAAATGGCCCGTTAAAGGAAATCAGATTGACCTCCACTTTATTTATTGTCACCTTTACTTGCTCTGCCTTGTCGGAGATCGATGACTCTTCCCAGGATTTGCACCTCCCAGACCTCAGCCAAGAAATACTATAAGGCCCTGCTGCCTTTTTGGAGAGATGCAATCACAGAGCTATAGGCAATCGGCCAGATTAATTCCTGATTACAGTGCAGAATATATGGCCAGTGACTTCTCAAATCCCACAATCAGCTCTTTTAGGCAGCCATAAAATATAATACTGCTCATATAATGACTGAAATCCATCTAAAACACCAGGAGGATTTAGTCCCTTCTCCTAGGGATGACTCTCCATTCCTCTGACCTTCCTCACAGATCTCTTCTGCACGCTCCTTCAGGTTGAAATCCCCCTCCTTGTACCCAGGGGACCTGCATTCAGCGTTCAGCACAAAATCTTCCAAGCTCTCCATAAGCATGATAGAAACACTCCCCTGATTTTGAAATCCAGGGTAACTCCGAGTTTTCCTGGCACATTTTTCTGCTGTTTCTTGCTGACTTTGTCACACTTTGTGGGCATGCTTAGATGAGGAATTAACTGGTTGATACAGGATTGCCTGGGAAAAGTCAAGCGAGAAGTGCCTTTCGTAGAACATCACGCTGGATTCAGTATTCGGAATCACAGAAGTGCTGCCACAAAACATATTTGCTGGGTAAGCCAAAGGAAAAAAAGAGAGGAGGGCGGACACATAAGTGGGCTGGGTTATACTGGCTGGGTCTGATGATAGGAGATCCCGGCCAGAGCCCAAAATGTCAGTACTAAGGCTACCTCTGCAACCTGCTCTGTGCTGCTGGACCCCTTGGGGTCCTGAAGGAGTTAAATGAAGCCCTAAAATCTCCCTCTGTGCCTTCACAGAGGGGCTGCCTCCAGCAGGCAGACCTGCTCCCAAAGGATTATCTCCCACATCGTCACCCCCCGCCCCAAGCCTTGCTCCTGACCCAGCAGCTCCACAGCATGGGAGCTGTTATCACCCTGAGCAGCCCACCATCCTCTTGCAGGAGCCACAGTGGCCCCCAGACCGTGGCCACCTGAGGTCCCTCTCTGCCTGCTGGTGCTCTGCTCCGCTCCCAAGCCTTGTCCCAGCATCCCCTGGCCCCCGCTGTCAGCCCACTCACCGGGGGCTTGCAGCAGGGGTCTCCTTGCCCAGCCACCAGCCCTTCCAGGGGGTCTGCATTCACACGTGAGACCCATGCAGGTGGCCCAGAGAGCCTTTCCGAGGTCTCTCCTTCCCTCTCAGCCCCTCTCTCAGCGCGAGGGATGCTCTCACGGAGGAGGAGGGAACATATGTGTGGTTTTGCTAGAGGAGCAGCGCGCCGCATGGCACCTCTTTTGGACATCTCCCTCGCTGGAGACTTTTCCCATACTTTTATTCCTGTACATGCTGGAGAGCTAAACTGCTCTGCAAGCACAGGTTATTTTTAGAAGGCTGCACAGCCAGAGACACCTTTCACTAGCCAAAGTAAGAGGACACCAAATGGTCCTGACCTTTCTCTCCAAGGCCCCGTGCTGGGCCCGTGCATTGAGCAGAGCAGAGGGTGGAAGGAGGGAAGGAAGGGATTTGTGTACATTTACTTGGCCGACGGCCCTTGCCTGGGGCTTGAGTTTATATAAAGAAGGTGAGGACACCGCACAGAGATGAAGGTTTGTTGGCCATCCCAGGGCTCGGAAGCTCAACTGACAAGGTCATGGGCTTGAAAACACTTTCAGAAACCTCCCCAACAGGCCTCTTGGAAATGTTTCTCCTCATCTCACCCAGGTGCCAACCCGAACGTGTCCAGTGACTCTACCTAGAGACTCTGTGATCTTCTTCCAGTGTCCTTATGACACCCCAGCGCTGCGGCAGGAGCATCGATGCAATTCTGCATGCATCCCAGCCATCATTTTTAAAAAATAATACGAACTAGCAAGGGGTTGAGCCCTGCTTGCAGGCAGGAGTCCTGAGAGGCAGATAAAAGGGCTCCCACATTTGCTCTGCCTTGTGCTGAGCCTCAGTTATCCTTCTCTTTATTTAAAACAAATCTCATTGCATCAAGGTGCGATGTTTATTTTCTCACTATTTGACGCCATCGCTCCTGCAACTGTACGCTGCTGTGACCGGAGCTGAAGAACAGCTGGAGACGGCTGGAGAACGTCTTGGCTGCTGTCTGCAGGGTGGTGTTCAGCAGACAGCCCACCTCCACCACGCCAGCCCACCTCCCTCCCCTCCCTACCCCTTGCCGGGTGATGGCACAAGGCTGGGTGCTGCAGCCAAGGTGGTAGATCCAGACTTGAGCAATCCAGGTCTGGCCCCTGCTTTTCCAACAGACTTTGGAAACAAATCTCTGCCATCCTCTCTCCCTCGGGTTGTCAGCTGTGAAATGGCACGGTTTCAGTTAAAATGACGCTCCCTGGGTGTGGAGTGGGGTCTTGCCGTGCATGCTGCTGCACAAACACAAGAAGGGGAAACTCCAGCTCCAATAAATGTGCAAGATAATTTTAAGACAGGAGAGAGTGCACCAATGCAGATGAGCAGGGTAACAAGATACCTGCTGTGCCTTTTCCCCTGGCTTTATAACCTCCTCGCCCACCGACGCGCAGCAGCGGATGCAACAGACCGCAGGCCCAGCAAGGGACTCAAGCGCGTACCGCAATTCGCCTAATTAATATCAGCAGCTTCTCTATCAGCCCCAGCCCTTGCTTGGATGTGGAAGCCACGCCAAGGAAGCCTTTAACATGCCCGGAGCTGCTGCAGACAATGGGGAGGCCAGATCCCCGGGAGGGCAGCAGGAGGAGAGGAGGAGTCGCCGCTCCGCAACCCGTCAGCTCTCCCGAGCATAAGGACGCCTTTGTTTGCTTCTCCTTCAGCCTCCCCGTTGCCCAGAGGGGGAGAGGCAGGAGACAGCAGAAACCTGGGATTTTCAAACATTTTCTGAGTCAGATGCAGTGGGAGAGGAGGAGGAAAGATTTCCCGCACCCAGCCAGGCTGGAATAAACAGGCTGGAGAGCCTGCAGTGCTTGCCTTGGCCGAGAGCAGAAATCTCTCCTGATAAACACCAGTGCCCATGCAAACCCTTAGGGGCTTGGGGGTCCACGTGGTTATCTCCCCGCAAATCCATCACAGGCAGCACCTTGCCTGGAGGCGGCATCACCCACGGCCTCACATTAGTGGGGGTATCACGATGGGGGCTGGAAGTTTTCCTCCTCGCAGCCATGGATGTGCAAACCGGTCGGCTTCCCACTGGCCGGGGCACAGCCTGCCCCCCAGCTGCCCCGAGCCAGGGGACCCCTCTTGTCGTGCCATCCCTTCCCCAGCTCCTGCCTGTGTCAGGGCTGGAGCAGATGGAAACGTTTTCTGGCCCCAGGGTCTGCTCTGAAATGGACTCTCCCCAATAAGTTTATTCAGAGATTAGTCAACTTTGGGATTTGGGTTTGTTTTTTTTTTTCCCCCCCAGTTATTTTGAACAGAAGTTTTAAATTACACCAAATGTCTCCCCTCTCCCTCCTCTTCCTCCTGCGCAATTGTTGTATGGGGCTGGAATTACCTGAATGTTGATATTTCATCCCAATGTCAGGAGGAAGAAGGCAAAAATGCCATTAATTATCTCCAATTGCTTTTATTTATCAGGTATAAAAGAGCATCTGGAAGCTGAACAGACCTGTGGGCAAGTATGTTCAAAGGGGCTGCTACCATTTCATGGGTGAAATGAGAAGGAGTTTTAGCATGAGGTTAAATTTAGGGTGATGCTGGCAGAGAGCTCCAGGGCTCTTTTTTTCCAGGCCAGACGGAAAAGCTGAGGACAACTGCGCTGACTTTGCCTAAACTCAGCCGCCAAATATTGCAATGGCTGCTCTTAACTTGTAGTCAGCTCAAAGACAGCAAAAGCAGCTCCAAACCTGAAGAAAAGGATCGCGTGCCTGAAATCTTGCCTGATTTTTTTCCAGCTGTATCATCCAGTCTAATAAAAGATAATAACTCCTCCTCCCAACCTTGCCTTGCTCATAGCCTGAAAACACCAGAGCTTCAACAATGCTACTATAACAAAGGGAATGAGTCACCCATCAAAGCAAGCATTTGTGCTCGAGACCTTCAGAAAAAAAATTCTGCATATTCATTTATTCTTGCATTTAGCTAAAAAGATCTGTTTTACCTGTACCAAACAACATTACAAAAAAAAACCAAAACAAAACTGTGGCTTCTTGAAATTCAAAATCTGGGTGCAAATGGCTAAAAGATAGATCTGGGCACAAATAACATGGATTTTCAGCCATAAGCAGAACAGTGGGAACAAAGGACTTGCTGAAGGATTGCAGCTAGAGCAAGCTCTGGGGAAATCATTTCAACAGATAGATGGATGTACAGACACCCAAACGTCAGGAAACGGCACCCAAAAACTGACAATATTCAGATTTCCTGAGCATGACGGGGAATGAAGAAGCTGCTGCAATTTCACACCGCAAATACCGATCGCCTGCATACAAAAAAAGAAAGCCACGCAGCTTGAGACGCTCTCTTGAGTGGCAAAAGAAGCGGTGACCGTGCAGTGGGCATGTTGTCAGCTGCAGAAGTTTAACAACACTCCAGAACCCCTTTTTAAAAATGGGTTAATGCATATGGCCTGTAGGCTACAAGGCAAGCACAGAATCACAGAATCACAGAATGGCAAGGGTTGGAAGGGACCTCAGGAGATCACCCAGTCCAACCCCCCTGCTAAAACAGGCTCACCCAGAGCAGGGGGCACAGGACTTCGTCCAGGCGGGGGTTGAATATCTCCAGAGAAGGAGACTCCACAGCCCCCCTGGGCCAGGGCTCTGTCACCCTCAAAGTAAAGAAGTTCTTCTTCACGTTCAACTGGAATCTCTTCTGCTTCAGTTTGTGCCCATTGCCCCTTGTCCTGTCACTGGGCACCAGTGAGAAGTCTGGCTCTGTCCTCATGACATCCACCCTTAAGATATTTGTACATGTTGATGAGTTCCCCTCTCAGTCTTCTCTTCTTCAGGCTGAGCAAGCCCAACTCTCTCAGCCTTTTCTCATAGGAGAGATGCTCCAGTCCCCTCATCATCCTAGTTGCTGTCCTCTGGACTCTCTCTAGGAGTTCCTCATCCTTCTTGAACCGGGGAGCCCAGAACTGGACACAGTACTCCAGGTGGGGTCTCACCAGGGCAGAGTAGAGGGGGAGGAGAACCCCCCTCACCCTGCTGGCCATGCTCCTCTTAATGCACCCCAGGGTGCCATTGGCCTTCTTGGCAACAAGGGCACCCTGCTGGCTCATGGTCAGCTTGTCATCCACCAGTACTCCCAGGTCCCTCTCAGCAGAGCTGCTTTCCAGCAGGTCAGCCCCCAGCCTGGACTGGTGCATGGCGTTCAACCTCCCCAGAATGCTCTGGTTTCAAAGACGTTTCCCTGGGTTTTTATAAAGCCTGTTCTTTAAGCAGGATCCACGCTGGTTTGTATCTCTGAATGCTGGGGTATGGTCACAAGCATAGCCTGGCATCGCGGCGACGCAGAAAGCTACTCCTCTGAGCTGAGGCTGCTGCTGCCTGAACAAGGTCTCTTTGCCCCAGTGCCTGAAGAAGGAGTGGGTTTTGGTAGCTTCAGTGAATCTTAATTGCACCTGTCCAAAAGTAGTGACCTCAGCTCTGCTAACCATAAAACACCGCTCGCTTCTCGGGCTTAATGGTGTGTGGCCTGCCAAGGAATCTTTTTCTCCCTTTCGGAGACAATCTGTGGGAATTTATTGGCTTTTTAAAGCTGTCTGATCTTTCAGTGAAGGAAACTAATGGAATCTCAATGACACCAGGTATTTGTCACAAGTATCATTTGCGCAGGAAATATGGGTCTGGCTCAGGAAAGCTCTCCTGCACGTGGTGAACCCATTCCACGCGCAGGTCCAGGCGGCAGCTTGAGTCAAACCTATGCTTTTCTGTGGCTGCAGGCTTATCAGTCGCTACCAAACACAGAAAAGCAAAAAGCATTCCTAATTCAGTTAATTAATTCAATTTAAAACCCCAATGAGGACAAGGCAGCTTGGATTTTCATGGGAGGTTGAATTTAGGATGACACCTTCGCAGCTGGAAAGAAGGATTTTTGGTTGATTTTAAGCGCCTTTTCAAAACAACAGATCAAAAAAAATAATTGCAAAAAGATGAAAACATTCGTTTTCCTATTTTTTATTGGCATCTCCATTTTTTTCAGCTCTAACTTTTCACTGAACTACACCCTGTTTGGGGAAACGTCTGCTCTTTCTTCATCTCTTTTTCTGACAAGTTAAGAGTTACCTAAAAGAAAATGCTGTCCAAGATGTGCCACGGTAGATGTGAGTCTTCAGTTTTTAACAGAATAAAGCTTTATAAACACATTACATGCTTATGGGGTCATCTGCCCCACGTGGGGGACCGGAGCCTACTTTGCCGAGGTCTCACCCCCAGGGCATCATCAGAGATCAGGTCCCCAGTGCTGAGATGTGCAAACATCCCATGCTCAGACTCCGGGCTGGGGGCCACCGGTAGGCTTTTGGGTTTTCTCACCAGTCTTAAATCCAGCTTGGGTTCTCAAGAGCCTGCTAAGGACCATGCCCAGCAGTGAGCCCTCCTGCAACACGGTGGAAAAAACTGCTCTTAAAAACATGAAATGTGCCAGAAAGAAATAAGCTACATGGCTCATTCCTCAGTTTTTTTGGAACAGCGTTCGAACAACAGAGGGGATGGAGGCAAAGGGATTAAAAAAAAAAGCCACTTTTGTGCTCAAAGACTGCAGAAATGTTTAAGTACCTGAAGCTTCATGTTAAATTAGTGCAAAACATGGTGATCTGCTGCAGGGTTTGGATTTCAGCTACTGCAAACCTCAGGGGAGAGAGAAAAGGGAAAGCGCAGGTCCTTATTTGGACCTGAGTCTGAAAACCGTGAATAAATTAAGCCCAGGATCCTCTAACCCCAGGAGTGTCTCAGGCGAAGGCTCCATACGAAGGCAGCGGGGATTTTCGGTGGAGCTCTGACAGCACAGTCAGCAGTGGGGCTTGGTGGGGAAGGAAGCGAGAGCAGGAGCGAAAGTAGCCGGGGGGGATTATTCGTTGCCTCACGTGCCACTGGGCTGCAAAAGCCTCCTGTGCTTGTATTTGCTTAGTCCTCACTTAAACCATGATGCCCTATCCCCCGAATTCAACCCCCGGGTTGATGCATCCCTGCCAGCGCTTGCATCCCTCACCAGCCCACAGGGAAACCGCTCCTGCCTTGCTCCTGCTTCCACGGGGAAACGGGGCTGTGGTGGGAGCAGGGGTGGCCCAGCATCACCGATCCCTTTAATTCCTCCGTTCCTTCCAAGGTAGCCAGAAATAAGCCGGAGACCCAAATTATGGTGGAAAGAGAGTTCAAAATGTAATTTTTGGGGGGGTCAGATGCTGTGACTGTGGGTTCTGTGGGTTTAGGACCGATCCTTAAATCAGAGGCCAGCCAGCAGTGCTGCAGGTTCAGGTCTGAGCTGGCTCTAGGGGTACCTACAGGACATGCTGGCAGTTTTTGAAAGAGAGACGAAGAGAGAGGGAGGGAGGGAGGGAGAGGGCAAGCAGGAGGGAGACATGCTACAGATACTTGTACACCAGAACATCACATGAACGTGTTTAGTATTTTTCCAGTACTATCAGGGGAAAATATCATCCAAGAGGCATAATTATATCTTAGGTTCCCCTTTTTTTTTTTTTTTACAGGGTTTTTAAGCAGTTGTTTTGTTTCATCCTTCTCCTTTTTCTATTTTCGAATTACAGCGTGTGCAGAAACAGGAGGAGGATGACAGTTAACACAGGAGAAAATCCAGGGGTGCTTGAAAGGGAGAGGGAGGAAGACAGATGCTGCCTTTCCTCACCATTTTGGCAGAAACCAGCACGGTTCTCGCCATGCTGCCCAGTTTTGCCATGCACCAAATGTCTTTCACTGCTCTCCTGACCCTCTAGTCCAAGCTAAAGGTCCAAGACCCATGGTGCTGTTACAGGCACTGGGTTTAGGCAACTGAGTTCCTCCTGTAGATGGAGGCCTAGGGCCCTGGCTCACATGAAGATATCTAGACAAAAGCAGCTAAATTCAGGCCTTATTCTGCAAGCTGACTCCCACTCGTGGTAACTTGCAAAGGGATGCTTGCTTGATGAACTGTCAAAGGGCAAGACCTTGGGAAGAGAGACTCTTCTTGGTGGTGCCCAGCGACAGGACAAGGGGCAATGGGCACAAACTGAAACACAAGAGGTTTCAGTTGAATATGAGGAAGAACTTCTTTACTTTGAGGGTGACAGAGCCCTGGAACAGGCTGCCCAGGGGGGCTGTGGAGTCTCCTTCTCTGGAGATATTCAACCCCCGCCTGGACGATGTCCTGTGCCCCCTGCTCTGGGTGAGCCTGCTTGAGCAGGGGGGTGGGACTGGGTGAGCTCCCGAGGGCCCTTCCAACCTCTGCCATTCTGGGATTCTGTGAAGAGAGAACCTCTCCAGGTTCCCACCATCACAACATGTCAGGAGCTCCAATGCCCCTGGGAATATCCACAAGAAGGTGGTTAAAGCAACTCAGACAAGTTGGATATTCTGCAAACCTCCATCCTGACAGGTGAGACATTCACCCACGGTCACCATCGGTCAGCCAGGCCCAGGGGACTGCTCTCCATTTTCCCTAGCATCTCTCTTAATCATTTTGTGCTGCTCCACTGGTGTGGTGCCGCAGCTGAAAGGCAGCAGCCCTTCCAGCTGATGCCAGGGGAGCCGGGAACACAGCATGTTCCCGCAAGTTAAGGTGCCCAAAGGCACCTAAAATTGCATGCTCTCTCTCCTTCTAGGTTGCCACCACAGTAACAGGGGGCTTCCCAAAAATAATCAACAATACGATTATGAGCCTCTCACTTGTCATCTTGTAATTAGCAGCTACTCAGTGTTTTGGCTGAAAAATGGTACCAGCAGGCATTGGTACTGGATGTTTCAGAGGGGAGTTTTCCCCAATGCACCTTGTCATTGGTCACCCGCGGGCATCGGCGGTGCGTGGCGGACAGGTTCCTTCCCGATGCCAGGATGCTTTCTGTCCTGAAGCATGAGATCTGATTAGAGCAGAGAACCATGAAAGCTCTTATGGGTCATAAAGTCATCGAGGTATAAAAAGCTCTATTTTCTGTCTGAGATCCCAGCTCCACTCATTGCCTCCTGTGGCACAGCCAGCCACCCTCCAAGGAGGAATTTCGCACTGTTTATTCTCAAGGCAGGGAGGGGGTGATGTTTTCAGCAATGTTTTTATTCCTCGTTCCACTGATGGGCTCTGATGGTGTTAACCTCTTCAGCAAGGATGTGCCCTCATCTACCAATCTTAGAGGGATGTCATTGACCGAAATTAGCTTTGCGCTTTAGGATTTGTCAAATTGCAATTACACTAAATGTTTTATTGGTTGCAAAGTGACAGTCCCGACGAAGCTAATGCCATCACCCATTGGCTTCGAAGAAGTGTGAGCAGACCCTTGGTCCCTTCATCTCCTCAGGATTTGCATCTACTGAGATATATATCACAATAATTTTATATTTTGTTTTTTTTTTTTTAACAGGATCCTTCTTTTTTATGCTTTCTGGGAATTTCAGAGCTGCGCCTGGATCATGTTTTCAAAATTTCTACCATACTGACAAGGCTCAGAACCCCTTTTTTATGTCTGCCCTTATTTATTTCACTGAGCATCAGAAGCAGCACAGAGTTTGGGGGTGGGGAACACAAGGACCCAGTATTTCAGGGTCTCACAATAATATCAGGTGAGAGAGCAGCAGAAATAAGCTGCAGGGCTGCAGCAAGGACAGGGAGAAAGGACCAGTCATGCCACTCTGTAGAGGGGAAAGAGCCCAGTGAGGGCAATGGTTTGGGGGTCCAGACCAAGCTGGACTGAGAGCTGAAAGGGTAAGGTGCCAGCTGGTCCAGAAAAGATTTGGTGGCATCAGATCTCCTGGACAGACACCTTGTGCCATCACACAAGATGGTGCTCAGAGCTTGGAGGAGCCAAGAGAAAAAAAATCCCACTGGTCTCAGCTCATAAGGTGTTGAGTCCTATTCATAAATCCACGTGTCAGCGTTAGGGACTGCAAATTGCTAGAAAATACCAGCCCAGATGTCCAGCAAAGCGGTGCTGTTTTCTTGTGTGGTGACAGCTATCCTCTGAGTGGCACCACTGGGATGTGGCACCACTGAAGCACACCTGGCTGATGAGCATTTGTGATGAATTAAACTCCCACTGCCCTCCTGTTTTCTCTACAAATGTCCCATTAGGATCTGAGCAACCATCAGAGTCGAGAATGCAAAGACAATTATGCACTGGAATTTAAACAAACCATTAATTACCAAGATACTCTGGCAGATGATGTCGCCAACAATGCTTATTACAAGAACCTTCATCAAGTTATCTGCTTTTTCATGTACGCAGAGGTAACAATCTTAACTGAGATGAGAAAAATAATTAAAAACCATATAACAAGATGTTTTATTAATGACACGCACATCTCCATCACTCTAAAAAAATTGGGCAATCTGTTCCTACACCACAGCTCTCCATCAAGGGTTTATATTTACCATCACTTTAATAATGACTTATTGAAGTGCTATCTCATTCCCTTGGGTTGGCTTGAAGGAGGAGGGGGCAGAGGAAGCATTTATTTATTAATGGCACCCACTGAGGAGCAATTCTGTGGCACAAAGTGGGGTAAAAGAGGAATAGAAAAAAGCATTGCAGCAAGGATCCCTGCTTAGCTCATAGGTCTGTTTTTAAAGAAGGGCCTCAGCACTGCAGTAGCAAAATGCATATTACTTGAAAAAAAAATCTTTAGGAAAAATACCCCCTCCCCCAAAAAACCCACCTTGGTTTCTCTTTACAAATGTAGGTCTGTTCTCAGTTGAGCTGGTGTCAAAGGTCTTCGGTGGGAGCAGGAGCAGACCCATCAGGGAATTTGCAAGGTTCAGTCAACCTGAGTTCAGTGATGGGACTGCAGAGCACAGCCCTGGGACATAAAACTTCTTTTCATTGCCCTTCACAGAAAGCATGAGGTTGACGTGTCTGAAAATTTGAGGTCCTCTCTTGATCTCTGACCAAATCCTCAACGAGACAAGCTTTTCTAGACTGCTCTGTCAGCTCGCCTCAGTGCTGCCCCCGAGGACTGCACCCAGGAGCATCCGCTCCTCCTGTCCTCAGGCTGGCATTGACAGTGGAGCCACCAAGGAGATGACTCACCAAGGTGCTGAGCACTTTCGCTGTTCCCACCAAACTCTAATTTACTTTATAACCACAGATTAAAGCCTGTCTAATTAAGGACAGGCGTTAGATCTGATGGGGACCCGATTCTTGTTCTGTTCACACACTTACCTGGCTGGGCAAGTCCAATGTCCCTCACCTAGTTTCAGGCTTTCAAATGGTAATGTTTTCTTCCTTTTCCAACAGAAGTTCAAAGCGTACATTTCACCTAAAGACAAGGGCATAGAAGAACACAGTTTTCAGGCCCCTAAAAATATTTTAGGGGAAGCTTTCTCTCTGTCCCAGGTATTTACATGAATGTGCTGGGTCCCAGCAGGGATTCAATAACTGTGCTTATGAGCAGGCTGAAGAAGCAACAAAATATTGTTATGAGTAATACAAAAGGAAGCTCACTCACCAGAGGCTCGCTGCCCAGCATGACCATAGGTCTGCATGGAGACCAGGAAGGACCAGGACCCTTCTCTGTAAGGACTGATCTGCTAACCTGATCTTTAGTGAAGGAGAAGCCTCAAGCCATGTGGTACTGAAACCAGTCCCACCTCTTCCATGTATTGCTGCATAGCTTTGAGTGGGTCACTCAACCTCCCTCAGATGCACATCATATGGCTAGGGTGGCATGGAAACCCCCTTTCTGCCATCATTTGGATGAGGGCACTGTAAGGTCTTTGTGGTAGCATCCATCTACTGCTAGTTGTGGACACATTTCTGATATTGGAATGAATAATAATGGCAATATTTGGCTTCTCTAAGCCACTTGTCACAAGCAAATCTTGAAGTGCTTTCTAAAAGGTGTAAAATCTCAGTATTCTTGATTGGTAAATAGGGCCTTAACCTTGGCAGGAGTGTCTAGAGACTACCCCAGTGTCTTTCATCCACTGTTGTCTTTGAAATACAGTAAGCATCTGAATTGCCTCATAGGATCATCCAGGGCTGAGGGCCACTGGTGGTTTGTGACTCATTCATCAGAGCACTTTCACAGACATGTCTCCCTGACCTCCAGGAGAGCCATGTGCCCGCTTAGTTTACAAACAAGCTTTGGAAGGTGCCTGCTGGGCTGGCACGCTGGAGAAGATCAAGTTTCACTTTCCAAAATGTTGAAGCACTTGTTTAGCATTCATGTGGTTGGATGGTGCTGTGAAGTTATTTAACCCTGCCAAGGTTTCACTATAAGAAAAGACAAAATAGTTGAGGTCTAGTATGATCGGCGCTTATTTTGGTATTTAAACATAAATAATTCCAACAGAAGAGGCGCTTGCCTAATGCTGAGATGAATCAGGGTATGCACGGGACTGTGCAGCATGGTGAGCATCACAGCCGCCCACCTTGACACCATCATCGTGTGGCCAACACAGCCTTGAAGACCTGCAAAAGGTCTCCCATAATAAGTTGCAACATGGATGTGCCAAGGGCTTCCCAAGGGTCTTTCAGCTCCCTTCCAGCATGATTTGGGTTTGTAGGATGCAGAGCCACCAGCAGTGTCAGCTTTCTCATTAGAGGAAAAGAGATTGCTGCAAGGTCAGGCTGGGAAAGCAGGGTGCTGCGAGAACCATCTGTGTTGCAAACACAGCGATGCCAAGGGAGCGAGAAGCGGTCTATCAGCTGGGAAGAATACGAGCCCAAGGCCAAAAGCAGGGATATCTGCCCAAGAAGAAGCAAGAAATCTCTCCCCTAGCAGACCCTGTGGGCTCACAGCCTCCAGCAGCTGGGCGATGCAGACACCCGGTGCCAGCAGTGCCCTGAGCCGTACGCAAAGGAGTCATGCACAGAGGCGGCCACCGCGGCAGCGGGGACATTTGTACCTCCCCAGAGCCCACCAGCCCACGCATGGTACTGAGAGGCCCCAGCTCTGCGGGCCCCTCATTGGGATGCCAGGCAATGCTGAAACCTCATCCTTTCAAAGCTGAGAAGGAAACAGCAGGGAGTACACGTCTGCATGTGACCCGGGTGACACAAGCCGGCAGGCACAAATTGCATGCTTTACAAGTGACATTTGTTGTCATGGGGGGAGGTTTGAGTGAGGCTGTTTAAAATTCAACTAAACTCTGCCTGGAAAGAGGATGGCATGTGGTCTTCTTTTCTTTTTCACTCCCCAGGGTAATGTTGTGACGTTTCTAGCAAGGAAATCCCTCTCCTGCTCCCAGATTTGGCAGTGGGTTTTGCCCCAGGGATGGGATTCACATGTGGCTCGTGAATCTCTGGCTGCTTTGCAAGCTCCAGGCCAGAATCCCCATCAGTAAGCACCATGGGAATTGACTTACGCCATCAGAGGGTCTGAGATGGACCAGCTAGAGTTACACATCTCAGGAGACACTCAGTAGATTTGTCCTACCACCTCCACTGTGCAGATGGAGAAACTGAGGCACAGCAACTCCATGTGCCTTTCCAGTGCACGGAGCTGTAACAAGAGGTCATAACACAGATCTGCTCACCTTGTTCACATCATCTGGAAGAGCATCCACCTCCTCTTTTACACTATTTGCAGTGATGAAAGAAATGGTAGCCCTGCACAGAGGCTCGACCTGGGATCAGAGGCACTACGTGATGGTGAGTAGGGGCTGCCTTAGCAGTCTTTTCTGCCATGGAAGCCTTTCTCTTGCTTGATGTGCAATGCCCAGCATCAGGGGACTTCTCTCTCACTCAGGCTCGAATCCTACTGACTTCAGGTATCCTATATTTCTATTTTCTTAGCACCTCTCCCATGGGATATAAAGCCAAGTTAGTCACAGTGTGGGGACCCATTCTGAAGATGAGACCACCTGCTAGCCACGCAGTTATGTTCAGCCTTCCCTCCTCTGAACTTCTCCCATTGCCTCCTCTAAGCTGTTGTGCGGTTTCAAAGGGGGAGACAGAGGAGACCCAACCTCTTGATCCAAAACCTGTCATAAAAGAAGGTATTCTGAAGAAAGTAGTCAGAACACTTCAAGGCAGGCATCTGTTCTGGGTTATGATGAAGCAGTTGTCAAAGTTCGGATTTGCTTCCACAAGGAGAAATTATTGTAGGATCAAGGTCTCCACAGTGCAACCCTGTTCCTTGAGAAAATCCTTTTTTTTCTCTAGAAGTGTTGGAAAAGAACTAAAAGCTGTTTCTGAGTTCATAGCTCCAATCCATTTTCCAGATAAGACATGAAAGTCAAATGTATTATCACCTTTCTTCTCTCCATTTTCTTAGCAAATGCCAACAGCGTTCCTGTGACTGCATCCATTGGATATTCTCTCCCCAGCTTTCTGGTCTTTCTGACTCTCTTTGGACATACATGCTTTGTTATAGAGTTAAACTCTCCCATTCATATGTAGCTTGCACATAGCTTTGCTTTGATTTGTTGTAGATGGCTGCATGGTGATGATGTTATTGTCAGTTATCTCGTAACACGGAATTACTTAATAACTCCATTTGTCCTCTTTGACGGAAACAATGTGTTCAACCATGTGTTATCTCAGTTCTTAAGAATTTTAAGCAATCTTGCAAGGCCTTGAGCAGCTCCAGCTCTTTATTTTATCAACAGGATGATCAGAATATAAGACTCACTGCAGTGCTAAAGGATCCTTCGATCTACTGAAGAGAAGCAAGACATAAACTGAAGCCAGAAGTTCAAATCAGGCAAATTCAGATGAGACAATTACCAGTCATCTCCTAAAGATGCAATTCTTCTGATTAAATGACTGTATCTACAGGGAAAAGCCAATGCTGATTCCTATCTTGCTATGCACCTTTTAGAGGTTGCAGAGATCTGGTCTATGTGGTCAGGAGAACTAAAGGGTTATTCTTGTCTTCCTAGACAGGACATCTAAAATTGGGCAGATGAATCATGTTAGGTATCTGCACACAAATCTTCTGGCAGATATGATAGAAGACCTATGGAGACTTGCACCTCTCTGAAATTTGATGTCGTCCAGACCTGGGTCTCCTTTAAGTCCTTTGTCATGTCTGCCACGGCAGATGCCATAGGTATCCTGAGTATCAGCTGTCTGGGATAATGTGGAGCATCTCACATAGCAAAAGGTGCCAGTGCTTAGAAAACTGAGTCCCTCCTAATGCAGTCAATAGAGTTGTTCATCTGACCAAATGAATCGCTTTCTAGAGTCCAATAACTGGATGGACAAAATTTCCACTGACTGTACCTCAGACACTCAGTGCTCACGTGGACACCATTCTGCAGACACTTGAACTTAGCTGTCTCTGTCTGTGAGCTGATCCCTACCCTTTGTATCGTGCAGGGAGCTCAACTCTGTTGACAACACCTAGATCTCTCACACCTCTTGAGGGCCTTGGGGGTATCTTGCCCAACTTCCAGCAGCTGTCCCAAGAGAGAGGGAGCCTGTAGGCCTGCATCGTTTCCTGCCAGACTTGTGTTGATGCCTCAGATTCCCACAGCATCTCAAAAAACCTTCATACACCTCCATTTAGGCAACTGAGCAGGGCCCTGTATGTTTTCCAGGAACATTACTCAAGAATGCGTTGCTGGACACAATGCAGAAATACGTGGGTGAATTTTTACGGCATGTGTATACAAGTGCTCAGACCCAAAGATCAAACGGTGCTGCTGGCCGTAAAGTTTCTAAATGCTCCTTACCTATCTTACAGGATGTTTGCTTTGCTTAGTTCATTGGTGTAGGCAAGACACTTTTACCGTCCTTTATCACAGGATCTCAAAGTGTAAATGATTTGTACGAATACCGACATATCAGTGGGAACACTCAGCAAAGTTAAAAGATAATCAAACAAGATGCACAAGGACAGAAAACCACTGGCTGCATTTCTTGCATGTCCTTAAACAAGCTAAGCTTTTCAGAAAAACAGGCCCAAATGTGTAAGGGGGCCAAAGCAAGCCCTCAATTACACAGCTTCATGTCCATAGCCAATGTGACTATTAGACTCTTTTCAGATGAGCAAGTTATTATCCAGGTTGGCACGTGTGAAATAAGGAATTGGCGGCACTCATTAAGGAAGAAAAGAAATGGAAAAATGGGGAAAAGAAAGTAGCTTTACTAGCATTTCCAGTGTTGAATCATTGGCATTCAGGGCTGTGGCCAGGATAGGGTGAGAAGGCATCTAATTCGGGTGCCCAACAGGGACAAAACCTACTAGGGAAGAATGCTAACCCTCTTGCCCTGGCAGAAGGGGGGAGGAATGTCAGAGCTCAGCTGCTGCCAGGGATTCCCTGTTCCCAGGCTCCCCAGGAAAGCCATCCCCCTTTCAACCTCCCCATTCCACCAGACCCCAGCACTCTGCTCCCAGCCCAACGGGCTGTCTTCAGCCTTATCCATAAACGCTGCTCCTAAAATGTTCAATCCCTCCTTTCCCAGCAGAGAGGGAAAATCCTGGCTGTTTACAAACCAATGGCAATATTCTCAGAGACTGCAGGGAAAGCAGAAGAGGGCTTCAGCATTTTCCCCATCTTCCTGTGTCCAAACCCTTACTGGTGCAGACTGGCAGCAAACTCTGTCCCCTTTTGCCAGCAGTGCTTTCCCTATAAAAATAGGAGTTTCCAACAGAATGAGTTTTCCCTAATTGTTCTTGGCAGGCATTTCATCATCAGCCTCTCCGTGGGCAAACCGGCTACCGGTCCCTCCACTAAAACCACAGCAAACAAGGTCTGGAGAACAAAACTCGAGATGACAGGGAGAGCTTTAAATAAAAAGGAAGGAAGGAAATAAAAAAAAAAAACCAACCTGGCAGGCGGATAATCAAGTGAACCAAAATGTTCATCAATGCTACCAACAGCCGGGTGACAAATTGGCCCGGCCATGGTGCAAGAAGCAAAGCAAGTGGCTCAGCAAACCATCCCAGAGGCTGAAATGCAGCATCCTATGATGAGTCGCTGGGGCTAGGACTTGACTTTGGGGTGGGTGGGAGTGGAGAGGACAACCTAGAGCTGCCTGCAGTGCCTGCTTTCTCCAGGGATGTGCCTGTCGCCTGCCTGGTTCAGCACTAGAGGGTAACAGTGAGTCAGGGAGCTGGAGGCACATGGATGGGACAGGTCTTGCTGATGGAGATGGAGGGGTTGGAAGTGGTGATCCCAGAGAGGTAAAAGCAGGCAAGAGCAAAGGAAGGGGCAGGCTGCGCTCCCCTCCCTGCCCTTGCTATGGGGCACTTGTGGGGCTGGGCTGTACCAAGGAGAGAGGAGTGGGTGTGCTGGGAGGGTGTCCCTGGGGGCTGGTGGGAGAAGAAATGAGGTGGCATCAGAAATGGGTGGCTGAGCTTTGCGGGAGCGCAGGGCCATGGGGCAGGAGCCCAGGGAAGGGGATGGTGGAAGGCGCTTTCTGCTCTGCAGAGGATGACTTCGGGCAAAGAGCCAGCTTACTGCTCTGCTTCTGCAGGCAGAGCAGGAGGTGCAATCCGCTACATGCCACGTGTTATTCTCAAAGCCCACGTTGCTTGTATTGAGCAGCTAAATTACACACTTTTGAACATATAACACAACAGAAGCCCAACGTAAGGTGTAAGCTCACAGCTTGCTGCTTCTTCAGTTCAGGACCTCATCTTCTGGACATGGACGTGCAAAGTCCTGGGAGCCACCCAAGCTGCCCACGATGGTAGGAGCCAGACCTGCTGCCCATGTCAGCTGGCATTGAGCTTAGGACCTCATGCGTATGCAGAGCATACAGCAGATCAGTTCTTCTTAAATAGTGCTTGTATTCCCAGAAGGGCTGTGCCCGGTCATGCATCGCTTGGTAGAGTTGTAGTGAATTATTTTTTCCTTTAAAGCTCTAATATTTTTTGAATCTTTAATCAAAATTGTAAAGCCTAAGAGCAGGTTCTCTAGCAATTGGTGTTAGGTATCTAGTGGTTAGAAAGGACCAGCAGTCAGGACTCCTGGGTCCCATTTACAAATCTCCCACTGACTCTTTGAGTGACCTTGAAGAAGTCAATTAATTTCTGTGTCATTTCCCAGACAGGTAAAAATGAGGAGATAATTCTTCCCCAGCTCGCTGGGGGATTGTGAGACTTAATTGTTTGCAGGGCACTTTGCTATCCTCAGCTGGGAGGTAAAGGACTGGAGGAAGGCTGAAGCTCAGCATGGAAAGCCATGAATACTTCAGGACTGAGACTGCAGTGCTCAGAGGGCACATCTGTCTTTGCTGCAAGGAGGCAGAACTGCTCGGCCCTGCATCCCATGCCCTATACACACGGATAGCAACTTTCCAGTGGAGAAAACCAGCTCTCCCCATCAGCTGCCCCAAGGCTGCCCTGCCCCAGGCTCTCAGCAGCTCTGGAGCCTGATGTCTCCTTGCAGTCACAGAATCAAAGAATCATAGAATCGTTTAGGTTGGAAAAGCCCTTTATGATCATCAAGCCCAACCATTCCCTAACTCTGCCATCCCACCACTAAACCCTGTCCCTAAGCACTTCGTCTGCCTGGCTTTTAAATACCTCCAGGGATGGGGATTCGACCCCTTCCCTGGGCAGCCCCTTCCAGTGCTTGACAGCCCTTTTGGTGAAAAAACATTTCCCAGTGTCCAACCTAAACCTGCCCTGGTGCCACTTCAAGCCATTTCCCCTCATCCTATCACCCGTTACTTGGGAGAAGAGACCAACACCTCCCCCGGCTCCCCCCTCCTGTCAGGCAGTTGTAGAGGGCCATCAGGTCTCCCCTCAGCCTCCTTTTCTCCAGACTAAACACCCCCAGTTCCCTCAGCTTCTCCTCATAAGACTTGTGCTCCAGACCCCTCACCAGCTTTGTTGCCCTTCTCCGGACATGTTCCAGCAACGCAACATCTTTCGTATAGTGAGGGGCCCAAAACTGAACACATAACACAGTCATGTTACGGAGACAGAGGCAATGAGAAGGAACCAGCTTCCTCCATCCAGAGCCACTTGCACATGACCATCTCGCATCCCCCCAGGCTCCCAGCTCTGGCACATTTGCCAATCCTCACCAGTAACGTGCTGATACCTCACCAACGGGGATGCATTACCAGCTGGCAGCCTCTCAGCATCCAGCCACAGCTATGTAGTCCCATCTGGGCTATCAGCTGCTTTGTGGAGCCTACCAAAAAAATCCTTTAGGGCCATAGCTTTGCTGAAAGTTGAATATTTTCACATATTGAATGATGTGATCCTTTTGCTGGGGTGCTCTGTGGAAGTCAGCGGAGCTGCGTCAGGCGGGGTGTAAATGACCTCTGTAGGAAAGGATCTCTGAGTTTTTATATCTGTAAGTTTATTTTTGCCTTGAAGGGAAGCTTGCCACTGCCCTGTCTGCAGAGTTGATCACTGCACAGATTTCTCCGGGCAGAAGGGAGGAAGAAGAGCTGCCACCAGGGAAGCCCATCCAAATTAACCTATTTACCAGGAGGCTCCCCTATCTGCACTAGGAGAGCGGCTGTTTGTTTGCTTTAGGCCATTTCTGTGCGAGGAGTAACTGGAGATGAGCAAAATGCAGAAAATTTCTGCTCCCGGGGGAAATTTCAGCCTTTCAGAGGTCGGTTTGCATCCCAAATCAGGCCAGTTCAGCAAAATAAAATTCTGGTTGAACTCACTTATAACAGCCAGATTGTCCCTGGTGAAAAACTGTAATCTAGGGAAAGAAGAGGGAGGAGAAATGGGGGAATTTTTTCTTTTACTTACCGGAAACTTCCCTTTTAGAGAAATTGTATTTTTCACTTGTTCCAGTCCCAAACTGCTCCAGAACTTAATGCCAGGAATTCCCTCATCTATTTATACTCGGTTTTGCTGTCTGGGTCTTATTGTACCTGGCATTTGCTGTGACATATGACTGTGTTGCAAATAATACCGGGAACATTTACCTTGTGGAAGTATCGTGGAGGGAAGGTTTCCAAGAGCCCTTCGTTAACCTGCTGTCACAAACCTGCCGGCATTGTCCCTGCCAGCGAGGGGCCAAAGCCCCGTGGCTTTCTGAATGCTGCAGCTGCAACAGCGTGGGCGTAATTTTGGGGGGCCAAATGCTCTTTCTGGTGAAAAAAAAAGCAGCGACACTGAATTTTCTGTCAGTTTTGCCGAATGAATTCATTTAGAATTAAAAACCATAAGTTGCTTGAGATGGATTTCACCATGAAATGTCTCTTTGTTCGAGGATTTCCTTTCACTCTGTTTTTCTTCTTAACGTGAAAAATGCTTAAAAGTGAACTGAAATGTTTTCGCTGGGATTAAGTGAAACTTTTTTATTAGGTTGGGGACAATATAGATGTGTGTGATTCTCTTTCAGCGTTGCCAGCAAACCAAAACATCTCTTACTCCCCTCGTTGTAATTGAAAGCGTCGTGGGACACCCCGTTAAAATCGAAGCTGTTTGCAATTGGCTTGAATCCAAACAAATAACTCTTCACTGAAACTCTTGTTTTTACACAAGGAGCCATGAAAACATTACCATAATGAATATCTGTCAGAGCTTACTTTGGGGGACAACTGCCAAATGGTGGTTCTGAATCTAATCTTATCAACGTGGCTGTAACTGCAAGTGAAATCAGGTCCATGGATTGCTGTTTTCTTGGTATTAAGCTAATGTCAACATGAGACACACCAGCTCCGGGATGAGGTGCATCTGGTTGCATGTAAATGTCTATATTTGAGTTCCCTTTGCAGTCACAGAAATCTAATTATGACAGCCCGTGGTGTCTAGGGAACAACTCACCTCCTCCTGAAATAGGTGTCTAAAACAGTTTGGCCTAAACCACACCTTGAACATATGTCTCTACACCGACTGCAAAAACAGCCCAGGGTGACCAGCTCTGATGGAGACACTGAGGATGTAGATGTGCAGGAAGGAATGCAAGTGCCTAAAAACAGGCTTCTCATGCCCTTTGAGATGCCCTGGTGTATCTCACCTGGCTTCTAGCTGCCACTCAAGAAGGGCACAGGTCTCGCACAGGTCCCATCTCCTATCTGCCAGCCTCACACGGATAACATGGGGCATCTAAAGTGGCACTTGGTGCCTGATTCATTCCCCTGAAGTTGCCTGAGATGAAAATAATTTCCAGAGTCCTCAGGACAGCAGGACTTGGAAATGTACAATTTGGAAGCGCTCCTGATGGGAACATATTTCCAAAGATGGATCACGTAACAGCAGCCTGCAGCGTGACAGTCCTGCCCAGATTTTCGGGAGGTTACCCAGCCAAATAAGCCAATCTCTTGTTACTTCACATGAGACACATGGCAAGAGGAGGAATTGCCATGGAGACTCTATGGTGCTTTCTTGGAAGGTCCCTGCATTAACTTCCAACCTGTTGACACCTTCCGAATAATCGCTTCCATGACTTCCCTGCTGACAAGTCACACCTCTTGCTTTGGGGGGGCAGCACCATGCCAAACTGCCCTCCCTCTTTGCGACAGCAGAGCTTGCTTGCATCACGCTAGGAAGCAGGAGATTTACACCAGTGGGATTGCCCAATCGCCCCAGATAAGAGGAATGTAACCTATCAGCAGTGTCCATGTCTTTATCTCTGTAGGAAAGACATATAGGAACAGGCAGATCTTTGTGGGGTTGATAGAAAAAAATATCCTTCCTCTGCAGTTCATCTGAACATGAGTGGTGTAGAGTGGATAGCACCATCTGACCAACAGCCCCAGTGCTGTTTATCTGCTGTTAGACCAGAGCTGGAATTGCTTTAAATCACGCATTTCCCTTTCACCATCATTTATAATCAATAGAGATATTTTGTGTTTATGTGGCCTCTTTCATCCCAAGGATGCCATGGTGTGTTATAAGGCATGATCCAGATGCAGCTCTCCTGTTCTGCAACTAGATTGGCTCACAAGGACATCATGATGGGCTTTGTCCAGGGGGAGCCCAGCTGGGCTTTCTGCCCTGGTGGCCTTTTTGCTCGTGGGTGTTCTGGTCAGTGGCTGTTTCCCATGGAAAGAAGCACA
Source organism: Gorsachius magnificus (assembly GCA_034008185.1). Lineage (NCBI taxonomy): Eukaryota > Metazoa > Chordata > Aves > Pelecaniformes > Ardeidae > Gorsachius > Gorsachius magnificus. The sequence goes on along the minus strand of CM067082.1, from coordinate 153,848,351 downwards.
ACCATCCCATTCAGATTCCCCTGTTACAAAATACTTCCTAGAGGATGGTTTGAAAGGGAGGTATGCCCAAGGGCAAGGAATTAATGAAAGCATGATTTCTGCAAAGGGCCATATGTGCAGATGTTTTAGGGACCAAATTCACATCGTGTCTTGGAAAGAGAGAAAATCCATCTCCAGAGATGACTGACTGAAGTGAAAATAGACTGAACAGAGGTTTGAGTTTAAAACCCTGAGATCCAGTGAAAACTAGACTGTAAATCTGGGGCGCTCTAATCAAATCTGGATAACTCAGCTGTAGATGTCTATCTCTGAGCTTATTTGCTAAACCCCATTAGAAGGATGGGATGTCATCCAAAGAGACCTGGACAAGCTGGAGAGGTGGGCCTGTGTGAACCTCATGAGGTTCAACATGGCCAAGTGCAAGGTCCTGCACCTGGGTCAGGGTAACCCCTCTACTCTGCTCTGGTGAGACCTCACCTGGAGCCCTGCGTCCAGCTCTGGAGCCCTCAGCACAAGAAGGACATGGAACTGTTGGAGCGGGGCCAGAGGAGGGCTACTAAAATGATGCAAGGGCTGGAGCCCCTCTCCTATGAGGACAGGCTGAGAGAGTTGGGCTTGTTCAGCCTGGAGAAGAGAAAGCTGCGGGGAGACCTGATTGCAGCCTTTCAGTACCTAAAGGGGGCCTATAGGAAAGATGGGGAAAATCTTTTTAGTAGGGCCAGCTGTGACAGGACAAGGGATCATGGTTTTAAAGTAAACCAGGGTAGGTTTAGACTGGATATAAGGAAGAAATTCTTTACAATGAGGGTGGTGAAACACTGGAACGGGTTGCCCAGAGAGGTGGTGGAGGCTCCATCCCTGGAAACATTCAAGGCCAGGTTGGATGGGGCTGTGAGCAACCTGATCTGGTTAAAGGTGTCCCTGCTCATTGCAGGGGGGTTGGTCTAGATGACCTCTAGGGGTCCTTTCCAACCCAAAATATTCTATGATCCTATGATTCTGTGAAGACAACCAGGGTCTTTTAGGGCATAAGCCAGTAGGGCATGTCTCGCAAATGTCTATTTTAGGATGAGGTAAATGGCTGGACTGTAAAAAAGGCTCCAGGATACCTACTCAGAAGTAAATGTCAATATTGCAGATGTTTAAAGTTAAGAGAGATGAATCTTACCAGCCTGTACCTTGTAGCAGAACCTGTGAGCCCAAATCAGTGCAAGGGATCTAAACAGCAAACCAGAGTCCTGCTTTCATCCTAGCAATACCCTTGTGTTCTCTGACCGACAACTTTCAGAGCAATGGAGGAGATCTGGCAAACAGCACTGGGCTCTTTGTTGCTTTGGATCCCCATGACAAGCCAGTGAAACTGGCCTTACCAGGCAATCCCTCTCAAAGTAGTCAAAAGGTTGCTTAGTTTAATTACCCAGGCCAGGAGGTGGTTTAGAAATCAGCAAGTGCAGAACCACTGATTCACATATATCCAGAAACAACAATCTTGATATTTAGACCGCTGAAATAAAAAGAGTGGGCTGGAGATGGGATGAGAAATAGTAATCTTTAAAACACGACCCATTTTAATGTTTCTTTGGAGATTACAACGAGAATTGTGAGATCACCAAATGAGATGCAAGTTTCCTATTTAGCAAATTAAAGTGAGGTTTCTAGGCTTTCCAGCAGCTTTCGTCAGCTTCAAACCAGAGTGGGCCAAAACTAAACATCACCCAGGCTAACCACAAACCTGGGCAGAAGAACGTATCTAAGAATACTCTCTCTGAGCACCTGGTTCACACTTGATGGGAGTCTTTCCACTGACTTCTCTGGTTTTGGACACACGCAGAGCTTTTTCCCCTTAGACGCAGATGATCTTAGACCCGTGCCTACAGCTGCTGATAGAGGCAGTGTTTGCCTGTCTGCATTCCAGAGCTAATGCACGTCCCAGCCCGTGTGGAGGACTTTGCCTAGCCTCCGACGCAGAAGGTCACCTCACCTTTGATCCCTCGCGTTGCTGTAAGGCTACCCAAGGAGGGCTGCGCAATGACTCAGCAGCTCACTGCCTGCTACGTTTCTCTCTTTAACTGGATTTTTTGCTCCAGTGAAGCTGTTCTTCAGCACGGCTGAGGCTCACATGCCCGATCTTGAAGCTAGCGAGAGCACAATTATTCAGCAGGTGTAAAGCCGGCTAACACCAGTGCAGTGCAGCTCAGGCATGCGTCAGGCAGGATGATGTGTCAAATGATTGTTGTCATTGCCACGGGAATAACAACACGGGAGAACAGCATCATGTAACATCACAGCAAACTGTCACATGCCAGCAGGGCATCCACCTTCACCCGCTTCACCTCAGCCGGAGAAAGGGACCGTGATTTGGAGACACTGGTACGGTTGACACACCAGAAGGACGGGATGTCATCCAGAGAGACCCGGACAAGCTGGAGAGGTGGGCCTGTGAACCTCGTGAGGTTCAACAAGACCAAGTGCAAGGTCCTGCACCTGGGTTGGGGTAACCCCCAGTATCAATACAGGCTGAGGGAAGAAAAGATGGAGAGCAACCCTGCCGAGAGGGACTTGGGGGTACTGATGGACAAAAAGCTGGACATGAGCCAACAATGTGCGCTGGCAGTCCAGAAGGCCCAACCCTACCCTGGGTTGCATCAAAAGAAGCATGGCCAGAAGGTGGAGGGAGGTGGTTCTGCTCCTCTGCTCTGCTCTGGTGAGACCTCACCTGGAGCCCTCCATCCAGCTCTGGAGCCCTCAGCACAAGAAGGACATGGACCTGTTGGAGAGGGGCCAGAGGAGGGCTACAAAAATGATCCGAGGGCTGGAGCACCTCTCCTGTGAGGACAGGCTGAGAGAGTTGGGGTTGTTCAGCCTGGAGAGGAGAAAGCTGCAGGGACACCTGATTGCGGCCTTTTGGTACTTAAGGAGGGTCTATAGGAAAAACAGGGACAACCTTTTTAGCAAGGCCGGCTGTGACAGGACAAGGGGCCATGATTTTGAAGTAAACCAGGGAAGGTTTAGACTGGATCTAAGGAAGAAATTCTTTACAGTGAGGGTGGTGAAACACTGGAACGGGTTGCCCAGAGAGGTGGTGGAGGCCCCATCCCTGGAAACATTCCAGGCCAGGTTGGACAGGGCTGTGAGCAACCTGACCTGGTTGAAGGTGTCCCTGCTCACTGCAGGGGGGTTGGTCTAGGTGATCTCTAGGGGTCCCTTCCAACCCAAAACATCCTATGATTCTATGTTTGAGAGTTTTCATATGAACTCGATGAATCCTTTTTGTGCTGCTAAACCCTAGCAGTGACTGATACTCCTGAGCTCATGAGACATGTACCAGAATCTTAAGATGGCCAAAAGCCACAAGACAAGTGACCAATGGAAAGACAAATTGGGGGCTTAAGAAGCAGCACATAGACCAGGTATGTCAACTGCTTCTTAGCTTTCCACTGTCCCTTGTGGGAAGAGATCTGGCCATCCATTTTAGTCCCAGGATGGACTCGTGATGTCAACCTGAGCAACCTTGCCACCTCCACTCTTTCCCCAACTGAAAGTCTAAAACACACAGCTGTATCAACACCAGCAAAGCCTGAGAGGTTTCTATGTAACCTAGACCAGAAGGGGAGATGTATATGAGTCATCATGCAACTCAACAGCCCTAGGTGGGCCTGTCCTGGTTTCGGCTGGGATAGAGTTAATTTTCTTCACAGAAGCTAGCGTAGTGCTGTGTTTTGGTTTTAGTACTAGAAGAATGTTGATAACACGCTGATGTTTTTAGTTGTTGCCAAGTAGTGCTCAGACTACTCAAGGACTTTTTGAGCTTCTCCTGCTCGGCCAGGTGCTTAACAGGCTGTGAGTACAGCACAGCTAGGACAGCTAACCCAAACTGAGCAAAGAGCTATTCCATACCATATAACGTCATGCTCGGGTGAGGGTGTTAGTTGGTTGGTCGGTCGGTCGCGGGCAGAGTGGTCGCAGCTCAGGCAGTGTGATCGCGGCTCGGGGGGAGTGATCGCAGCTTGGGATGTGCTGGGCATCGGTCAGCGGGTGGTGAGCAATTGCATTGTGCATCACTTGTTTTATATATTCTGTATATTTTCTTACCATTATTATTATTATTATTATTGTTATTGTTATTGTTATTCTTCTCTCTTATTAAACTGCCTCTATCTCAACCCACGGGTCTTACTTTTCCAATTCTCTCCCCCATCCCACTGAGGGAGGGGGCGGAGTGAGCGAGCGGCTGCGTGGTACTTAGTTGCCAGCCGGGTTAAACCACGACAGGGTTAGGAGAAAACTGGACTAGAGTCTTTGTGTAGTTTGCCTTCATATCACTGGCACTCCTACAGTCACTACTGCTCATAAAGTCCCACCAATCCCTGGCCGACATACCACCACATCACACAGCTCTCTTCAAACACCTTTAGAAGGACATGGCTCTGAAGACACCACAAGTACCCCCAACACACTCACTGCATTAGTTCTCCCTGAATTTCAACCATCATTAATGTACGCTAATTTGTACTGTTGGGAACTCTTGAGAAAAGCATGGACAAATACTGAGAAACTACTTAATGCCCAGAAGCCTAAAATATCTTGGCTTTACCTAGTTTATACGGCATTGTAGTATCCAACTTACAGCACAGGGCACAAAAATAGCTTCCAACAACATTATCACTGTGTTATAATGGGCTAAACTCAGCCCTGAGGGGCTGTAGAAATTAATGGAGTTTGGCCCAACATGTGGTTAATGAGGATGGGCTATTTCAAGCCCATAAGGTACCACACTTCTGCCACTACAGATTGGCTGGGACTAATTCACCTCTTCAGAGACACTGTATTCACTTCCAGCCCTGGCTATGTTTGCTCTAAATAGAGGCAGCAAAAATAGACATCAAACCCAAAACCATTTCTTTCAAACTCCAAATGCCTCTGGCTCTGATTTTGATCTCGCATGCAGTAGAAGCTCAAGTGAGTGGAGAGGTTTATCCCTCATTTGTGCCAGTAAAAATTAAATGGGCCCACTATGTTTATCATTGCTTTAGAATGCAGAACATTTTAGACAGTATCTAACCACTTAGAAAATGTTAACCCAGATTAAACAAGGCTAAGCTTTACTTCTTCAGATCTCTTCCCACAGATAATCTTTTTGCATCTTTTGGTTTCTGTGACCACCTAGTTTCTAACTTCCCTGCCCATACAGCTAAATCCACCTCCCCAGGAGTCCCTTCTCAGGAACTTCAGAATCAAACTCATCCAGCATCAGATTTCTAGTTCTGCATGACCCTGTCCTCATCTCTAGAAAGCATGTAAGCCCATGTTCACCTATTCAGACCAATATGCAAGTGTTTACCTGTAAGAAGAGGTGCGTAAGGATGCTTTCTTGAAGGCTTCACTCTTGCTCCCTCCTTTTGCATCTTAGTCTTAGCACCCAGTTTGGACTTGGCCTTTACGTCTGTGCTGCTGTTTGTTTTGTTTTGAAACAGGCCACAGCCACAGAGGCTCAAAATATACCCTCAATTCTTGCATCCATCATGCCCTCTATTTTCCACAGACACTTGAAAACCTCCAAAAAAGCAGAATGCTCCAGAAAGTACTAAAGTGCAATTCAAGTGGTGTCAGTTCTTCCAAACTGTCTTGTCATTTTTAATGTGGATGATTTGTGTAAAAGATCTCATATAATCCCTCTTCCCCTTACGACTTATCTCATCTATTCTTAGCGGAAGGGGAAACTGAGGAAGGATTTCCTCCGAGTGTCTGAATATAGCCTAACAAGTTTCAGCTACACCTCTTCCAGTGGACTAAATTGTGCCAGGGAACATTTTACGGTCGAGAGGCCAACTACCACAGTCTGGCTTGTCCATACTATCAAAGACCTTCAGCCTCCAGAAGAGGGTGACCTCATCCAAACTGCCTATGGGAAAAGGTCCCTCATCCATGTGAACTTCCAAACAGTGATTGGAGACTGTTCAGGACAGCACAACAGCACTAGGTGGCCTGGACCAAAACTTGTGCCAGGGATCATTCTAATAACCGGAAAAAAATAGAAGGCAAATTCAAGGGGGTCAACACAGTTTGTTTCACTATTGTAGATGCATCCTTTAAAACCTTCCCATCATCACAAAAAACAAAAGGGTGGATCAATTTTTTTCTGGACTACTTGCTTTTAGCTTTTACAGGTTTTTCTCCTTTTCCCAGAAAGGAAGAAAAATGTTCATTGCTGATAAAAGCTGTGCTGAAGGGGAGCAGATCCATGTCTTTCCTTTGGGATAAGCTTATGATTTCAGTCCTCTGGCTCATAACCTTAGCTCCCCACACGTGTTGACTTTCAGCAGGATAGCCAAAGGCAGGACTTGGGACTGTAAGTATGGACTCACGTAGAATATAGCTATGTAAATTAGGACTTTCCAAGGAGGCCAAAGAACTAACTGCCCAGCTCCCTTCAAACCCAAAGGCTCTACCTGGTCTTCACTGATACGGAGAGCACCTCCCAACAGCACCACGCTATCTTCCAGCAGAGATGAAGGGGAGGATAGCTAAGGTCTTTGTTTGGTTTTTTACCACCTCCAAGCATACTCCATTAATTACTTGGATCACAATGAAATAAAGACCCGATTTGAGATTCTCATCTACTTAGTCATTTGTTAACTTCTGATAAAACTGAGCTTTGTCTTCTTATCTCTCTTCGCCAAACAAAGAGGCCAAGGCCATCAAGTGAACCTCATCTTTCACACTGCTCACCTGATTCAATCAGTCACATATTGTAGTTGATCATTACATTTTCTAGATAACTATGTGCCCTCTACTCTATAACGTAAAAAATTTTTGGTGCGCTAACCAGCATTTAATGGGAAGGAGGAGGAAAGACAAAGCTCCACTGATCTTTGTTATCAGTTTCATTGGTGTGAAACTGGCAATAATTTAGCAATGTGCTTGGTCCATAATCAGCAGGAAAAACTCGTGCCTTTAAAATGAAAACATAATCTTTATCCTCAGGATACAGCCATTATACCTTATTCTCCATGGAGCATTGTAATACCGGTTTCCCAGTGACCAAACTTGACCATCTCATTTTTTATCATTATGATTTCTGAATTCTCAGAACATGAACGTAGCCTTCCTTCAGGGAGCTTTGACACCACTTACTCCATTATACAATTCAGGTTAAAGACCTAGCCCTTACTCATGGATGCTCTATGTTTCTTGCGAACTACCTCTCAAATACAACTGCTATCAGCTTCGCTTTTCTGGCTATCTTGGCTATCTGTATCTTTTCTATCTTGGAAGATATTGGGACTTTCTTGGGAACAGGCTGACATCTCTAGCCCACAGTCACCAGATCTAAGGGAAAAGGGAAACCTTGAAAACTTTGAAAATTTACTTTAGAAACTTCATCAATTCCAAAAATCTCAACTTTGGACTGATGCCCTCATGGTGGAAAGAGATCTGTGTTCATTTGGTAGTAGTGATAAAATTTTGCTCTCATTTATAACAGCGTAATTCTGGAAGCAGATTTAGTTAGTCCCTACAACTATTTCCTTTGGCTAAGGGTAGATTTACACATATGTAGCAGATTACGGCCTTTCTCCCACCTACTCCGAAGCTTTGGCACCACGTGGATTTACAGCATTATGCATGTAGTAAGCAATCACGCTGTAAAATAGGAATGCAACTCCAGAGAGTGAGTGGTTACCAATAGCAAAGAACTGGTTAGTTAAAAGGGTGGTTAATGTTCTGAAATACCGAGTGGTTAACAACACGTCAAGCGGCTGTTGAGAGAATGCTCATATTTACTCAGAGGTCAATTATTCACTCTTAAATTTCTTGGCTTAATTTCCTTGTAGTCTGTTTCCTCTATTACATATTCATAATCATCTTCTCATAAGTTCTCCTCCTACAGCTACTAATTATTCTCTATGTTCACCACATACCCTTTTGTGCCATATAGATGGTGAATATTAATTTCCGTAGAGCAGAGATTTTTTTTGATTAAAGCAATGTTCTTTAGAAATAAATGCAATAACCATCAATTAAATTTAACAAATAAGGAATAGTCATTAAACAAGAATGTCAATCAAGATGCTGAGCTGAAATTCAGACAATCGTACTTCTGTTGTTCCAAAAGGTTGATTTAATCAATACAATGTCCACAAGGTTCCAGTAAGGGAACCATTCATACACATTATTTTTTATTTCTCCACGTGAACAAGATCAGGTACAATGAACTGAAGCATTTCAAATACATCATTGAAAATAGGGGCTCACGTTCTTTGGGGGCTCAAAACTCTTTACTTCTACAGGAGATAATCAGGTGTCATTCCTTTTTCAATGAGGCTCTTCCAAAAAAAAAGATGCATGAGCCTTTTAATGTCTGCAAGGGAGGTTTTCTGCATGAACACTTCCCTGCTCTGTTTAATCAAAGTAGCTGAGAAGGAAGGACATGGTCACCAAGAAACTAGAACTAAATTAAAATAAATAGTCCGGTGGGTCTTACAAAATTCAGTACTTTGGATCCTGGCTTCAAGGGAACAGGATAAGAAACTTGCAGCTCTGCAACTGGATATCATCAAGTATTTATTTCATACAGCTACGTTACATAGGACTGAGCAGTTACACATGGTCATTCGTACTGTAGTTACACATAACAACAAAGAAAAGCGTACAATAATGTGCATCTTGCCAACTGTGTTTTAAATCCCTGTTTGGCCCTAGGCAAGAAAGAAATAGTAACTCCTGCGGTAGAGTAGTCTCTTGGTCCAGAAGTTGGACTGTGTCCTAGAGCTATCTCATAGATCTGCTTTCCAGAATAGCGGCCAGACACACACAGCTCCCATTAAAGTAATTGATTGCTCTGTGAGCTTAATACTTCAATATCCCAGGATCTATAGATTACAATACAATACACTATATCATGACATATAGCAAATAGCATTGAAGTCAGTTGGCACCAGCTAAGAAAAGACCAAACAGAAGATGGATATTAAAGTCCAGAAAGAGGCGCAAGGGGTATGTTAGAAGCCAGTAGCCAGCCTTGCAGAGTTTAACCTGTCTGATATTTCTGTGAGGGCTGCAAGCAGAAAATCCCATCCCATTATCTCCAGAGAAGGAAGAAGGATTGTGAAGAGAGAAGGGTGAATTATTAAAGGGTAGGCCAAGTATGACTGGGAGCTTATTAAAAAGGGAGGAGGACGGGTAAGCGGAGAACAGCTTGCTAGGCTGGTTCTATTAAAATCTAAGGCCAGATCCTCTGTGTAAACTAGCATAGCTCCATTGACTCGGCTTGACTGGTTGACTTTTCTCTGGCTTTATGGCAGTTTATCAGCTGACATTTTAGCCCATTAACTTGAAGCATTGCATGTTTTCCTGTGAGCTTGGTCTTTGTTTTTTCTGCCTCCCCCCCTCTTTTTTTCTGCCAGAACTGACAAAATTCTTCAGCTGAAACATCTGAGGAACGACATCTCATCAAAGATGGACGTTTCCATGGAAATATCTGTTTCAGATGAAATTTTTTGGGTCTTTCACAGATAAAATATAAATAACTGGTTGGACAAGTTTTCAATAAATCAAAATAGAAACTTTTCTGGAGAAGCTGAAATGTTGTTTGGGTTGCATTTTTCCTCTTTTTTCTCTAGTAGAGAACATACAATGCCTGAAGAAATGACCAAAATGGAAATTTGCTGAAAAATTCCAAGAGGAGACAAACCCATATATCAGGTTATTCCCCCACAGATGCCCACATTGATAGCCCTGAGGGCAGAAAGAGATGATGAATGGCAGTGAATGCAAGGCAGAGGAGGGAGAGGGAGAGATAAGCGCTCCTGGCTTCTCTCTAGATGAGGGCCTTTTCTTTTTCCTCCCTCTTTTCCCTGCTCCTCCCTTCCCACTCATTGCAGCTAGAGCCTCAGACCCTAATCTGCTGGAAAAAAACCCAGACCAAGCTGTGCCTCCCCTGCACCAGCCGTTGCTGATAGAGAGATCCTCTGACATGAATCTAGAGGGTTTTTAATTCCTCATTTTGAGCACTGATTTACCCACGCAAATGGACTGACATTTAATCATATAGGGAAATACACTCCAGGGGTGAAACTGCTGTGACTGTTTCCCAAAATATGATCCCAAGGAAGAAGAACTGGTTATGGAAGATTTTGCACTGAAAATGATTTTACAAATGAACATGTAAAAGAAAATGCAGAATTCTGTTCAAACACATAGAGGAGTCTGACCACAATGCAAGTTGGTAACTACATTCCTGAGCGTCTCCATTAGGAGTCTCAGCCCAAGGATACTAGAGGGAGTAGGAATGCATCCAGGATCCTGGACATATCCTACTACCTCCACATCTGCTAGCAAAATGCCCCAAAATATGCTGGCCAACCACTCTTGGAGGTCTTACCCAATCTGTGTAATGACAGCAATGGCTGTGCTTTACAATGCAAAGGTAGTATTGAAGACAAAAGATTTGCTTGAGTATTTCCAGGGCTTCACCTTACCACCACTACCAAGAAAGCCCTCTGTAAATGAAATGTTCCAACTTAATCAATCCTTGCTTCTGGAAATGCAGTACCAGCTTCCTTGGCACAGTTCAGAATAGCAAAAAACATAAGAACCCTCCTACGACTGGGGAAGAGAGCTAGAGCGACCAGCTGCTTTGAACATTTGTAGAGGAATACTTGGGGACCGGGTTGCAAATACACCAATATATTCCACTTTCCAGGAGCCTGAAGTATGTTTGGCAATATACAGGAAAGAACTGCTGTTGGTGTGAAAGCTCAACTAGGAGGTTGCCTAGAACAGCGCATAATTCTCTGCATGGATGAAAATGGCCACGCTATATTATTGCTGTGCATAAGGTCCCATAAAGAATGTGTCACTTGACTTACTTTTTCCCACATAAAGAATAAAAGATATGTTTAAATCATTGCTTAGCTTTAGGCAGCGCTTAGCTGCTGACCAGTGCGGATATCCCAGATGATGGAGCTAAGGAAAAGCTGTGCAGATTTGTCATCACTGCCAAAGTGGTTTTGCACAGCAAGTGCTAATGCAGAACGAGACAAGAAGTGCTTATTTTGGTGAAGGCAAACTCCCGCTTTTCACATGAGCTAGTTAGGTGAGGTCAGCCAGATTAAAAAAAAAAGAATAGTTTGTTAAACCATAAATGCAATTAAAACCAAAGCAACTTCACTTGGGGATAGGTGTTATTCAGTGTGTGGGAGGGGGTGCCAGAATCTGGCTCTGAATAATTTTGATTAACAAACCTGGGTCTGAATTGTTAGAGAACTGTTCATTTCGTTAAGCCATTATTCATGGCCTGTGACTGGTCATAAGTAATGTTCTGCATCCTGATGAGAGGATTGAAGTTTACGCTGGAATGATGAATGTCTGACAGCAGATAATGAATAGTGTACTTCCCTCACAACTCGCAAAGGCGCTAGGCTTTCTGAATTGTAAACTGCCAGGCCAACTCACTGAACAAGTACACTGAAATAGCATTCCCCAAAGCAGCAGGATTTCAGCTCTTTCTCTATGGGGTAGAGTTTAATTTCCCAAAATCAAAGCAATACGGGTCAAGCAGGTGTCCTAGAGCTGCTTGTTGGTTTTGTCTCAGGCCCAGGCAAGTCTGCAAATACAACCCAACCCCTCAGCCACAAATTCCTCCTGAGGGAGAGAGCTGGAGGGGTCCCCCGTGAGGTCAAACCCCAACTCTCCCAAAAGTACTATCACTCCATGACCCAGGCACTTCCCCTTGCAGTTGGAGCTGCATGAATACTTGCAAATAACAACCCACATGGTCACATAAATAGCAGCCAATGGAAGCCAAGTCATTCATTTATCAATTTATTGGCCAACAGACTGTCTTAATTATTTAACTATTCTGGTAAAAGCTAATGCATAAAGAACTGAAACAGTGCACGGATTTTGAACGGGGCCTTCAGCCAAGGGGAAATTTCACACAAAATGCCAGGCAGTTCAAAGTCTCCTCTGCACCTCAATGGAATAGAGCTTGCTTCTGCTACACGGAGCTGCGGGATGACCAGCCAGGGGCAAAGCATTGCAAATGATGCTTGGACCCACACATTGCGGTACCATTTTCCAGTTTTATCATAGTCTCTAAACACCAGTTTGGCTTGTACCCAGTCATATATATCTCACCAACTGAACGTAATGCAAGTATGTAAGGAAAATGTTTAATGTATTGACCCAAGGGAAAGTGAAATGCAGAACAGCTGTCAAGCGAAGCTTGGAGGAAATCACCTGAGAACATCGAGATGCACGTGTTGCAGCTGAACATTTGATAAGACAATCACGTGCAGAACACTTTACTCGCAGCAGATAAGAAAAAAAAAAAATTGTTCGGCTTGAGATATTTGTACTTCATGGGTTGATCTTTCAACCAAGCCGAAGAAACAATTAATTGAATTAACATGGCATATCAGTCTGCGGAGCACTCAACACTTTGCAACTGTGTGAAGTCTGTTGCTGTGGCAGGCCTGCCTACACGTCTTCAACTAATAGCGCTGCAATCATCTTGCTTCCATTTACAGCCATGTCTTTGCTAGCTGTAAATGACAACAATGGCACTCATTGAGTCGGTGGCTTGGGACAGGCTTGAAGTTGGGAATGGCTTACGTGAGAATCTCAGTTCAGCGGTATCCTGCTGGGATGGCAGCTCCAAAAATGAACAAGCGGAGGCTGCCCACTGCCCCACTGCCCCAGCATCACTTACATTTTCACACTTGGCACCTTTTTAACAAACGATTGCGCTGCGGTTGCATGAGGCAATAGCACGCGCTCTGCGAGCCCTTTGTCTCTGCTCACAGGGCTGAGCTCCTGCATCCTAGGGGGTCACTCGGGGCTTCTGTTTCTGATGGGTGGGTGATAGGACCGGGAATTACGGACTTTGCCTATCTTCCAGGAGTAGTACACAACTTACCGTGCTGTATTGCTTCCTGTGTCTTTAGCGGGTTGATTTTCAAGCTCTTAAAGGATAGCTTCAATCTCAGACTGGAGAGCTAGCAGATTGGGTAGTCCCAACCCTGTCAGAAATTGCCTATGTAATCTCAGTTGAATAACTCTTTCTACGCTTCAGTTTTCCACATGAAATTATATTTTCCTTTACACTTAAACAGTAATTTTTTAGGCTGTGGGTCACTTCCTACTATTTTTTTGTACAGAATCCAGCACAATGAGACTGATTTTGACAAGATTATTCAGTTATCTTGATCTCCCCATCAAATATTTGTATTAAACTCAGTTTCATCCTGGTTGTTCTACATAAGTGCATCTTCCTGATGCTTAGACCCTTCTGGTACTTGTAGATATAATTCTTCAGAGAACCTGTTTCATGGCCCTTTTACTGGAATACGAATTCTACAGTGGAAAAGTGTAGGATATTACTCCAAACTATTTGGGGATGGCCAGTGCCTCCTGCTTTGGGAGTCACCAGGAAGCAGCCAAGCAGCAGCACCTCCATAGCTTTGCATATTCTGGAAAGCAAAGTTATGTGGAGCTCCTGGTGTCCACTGGTCTCCTTTACACTACACAGGCAGCAGAAGGAACAACTGGAGAAGGCAACAATACTATTCCCAAGCACAGCCACAGAACTCCTTTAAATTATCTCTGCTTTTCCAATACCTAAATCTACTTTCCCCAAAAAACGCCGCCAAGTTTCTTTGCAGCTCTCCAGCAACCACACACTGAAGATCACCCCACATTTGAAATGCCCTGCTAGGAAATTCTCCAGGGGAAAGTCACTAGGATTGAAATACTGAGAGTTGTTAGGAGCTTTTCTTTAAGGATTTCCTTTTTCCTACCCTTTTTGTCGTTCATTTTCCTTTCCTCTGTCTTACCACGTCCTCCATCTACCCTTCCCCCTCATAGCTTGTGTACAGAATTCACACAAGCCCAAGGCTCATTTTCGTTACATCTGCAGACACTCTCTCCTCTTTTCCTCTCTCAAGCTTTGACTTCGATTTCTCTGTTTCCAGCCACATGGACCACACCACCACATGAGAAATGCTCTTTCATATTCCTGACAGTCTCATGTTCCACTAGCAGCCGTGTGAACAAAATTTCAATCAAACAAATGGTCAGTGGCAAGTAAGCATAGCTCCAAAGACTTCAAAGAGAGTTTGTGGGTTTCATGCTAGCATTTTTGTGGTAGTCATTCACTGCTAGTTAGGTCTAGTATCAGCCTTAACCAATCAAGCCTCTTCACTTTCCAAAGCCAGCCCGTAATTAAAAAAGAAGACCAATAGACTCTCAGTGATGATGCAATGATGTGTTCTCAGGTGCTCTTCCAGGCATGAGGCCAAAAGCTAAGTTACCATTTATGCAATTTGAAATGAATGGCATAAAATTAGGCACTGACTAGAATTTCTCATCGCAATTCTTAATAGTTTTGACTTTAATTTTCCAACAGTCAGCAGGTTTCTCTTCTGAGAAGTCCTTTTAAAAAAAATTAGATGGCTACTTACCACGACTATCAGTTGACTCAGATGACAGGACATTGCACTTACGAGACCTTTCGTGTTCCTCACTCCTCCTTTTCTGTTTCTCAATTAGGCCAAATTCTACTGCCTTTATTCATACTATTGCTTTGTTTCATAGCTCACGCTGACCATTTCAGCAGTGACTCCTAGAATAAATTACCACTTCAGTGTGCCAAGATGACCTGACGTCCTTGCTGAGGGCTGTTTCAGGCCTTTGTCATGCCTTTCTTATCCTGTTTCATCATCCACAAAGCCAGGACTTTCTCACAGCTCCTCAGCTGGTTCCCCCAGAGTTGGTAGACAAATACCTTCCCAGGTTTACTGTGCTTAATGGGAAAGCAAAACCGTATCACTAATGTGGCATGCACCTACTGTTGCCCTTATTAATTTAGCAATCCCTTCACATATCTACCAGTAAGAATGGTATTTGTGGTCCTGTTTCAAGGAGGCAAGTTTTATATATGACCATGGTTGCGTTGGCCAATGCCTCACTGAATCAGGTATTACATTAATATTTCCTACATTTGGGGGGTAAACCACACACTTTTAAGAATGGGTATGAGCAGTTGAAATGAGAATTCAGAACATTTAGAAGCATTTAAAAGAATGAACCTCTAAGAGTTACTGAAACATCGTGTACCTATCCTATTTCCCTCCAGTGAAAGTCCAGCCAATTCAGCAGATCACTTTTAAGTGCTGTGAAGATATGCACCTGAGCTGGTGCACGAGGTAGAGCTCAGTTGTGGAGCCCCTTCTTGGAAATCGTTGGGAACGTTTGCCAGGATAAATCACGGAGCAAAATCAATTGCTTACCAATCGTGTCTCGGAAAGAATACCAAGAGCACAAAGTCAAATCCCCAAAAGATAAGGAATGCCAGAGTTAAGAAGATCACGACCTAGTCTGGAAAGGACAAGCTGCTACAGTTGATGCTACGTAGCCTCAGGGGAATGTGCAGTAACTGGTTACCCCAGTGCCCTATAAAACCTACTCCCAGGCTTTCCACAGTTGCCATTAATAGGAGTTATAAACAGCCACGGAACCATAACATGAGATTAGCTGTTATTATATCTGTTTCAGAGATAAACTATCTGACAACCAGTAAAACTGAAATGGAAACCAAGCCTCTACAGCCATATTGGCAGGAATGCTACAGCAGGATACTGGAGAACAGAGTGCTTACAATGGGTAACCAGATAAGGGCAAAGCCAAGTTTTATCCTATTCCACCATTGCGCTCAAGTGAAACAGAAGTACAATCAATAATGAAGTCTCTGTTGTCATGTCTCCACTGTGGTCCCTTGATGACACAGAATTCCCACCTCTCGCCTCTGACCAACAGCAAGAAGTCATGGCATGGATACGGTCTAAGGCTGCAATTCTGCTACCTGAAGCGGCTGCTGCCTCCTAAATGGTTGTTTCTGGCCCTATGGTATTGCTTCTGTAGTTTGAAAGATTCAGAGTAAGCGCTCATCTGGTTTAGGCCCAGTTATTTAGGCTAAAGAATTTAAATAGTTGCCTTGAGTCAGCTGGTTTTGACTAAGAACTTTCTAACAAATGTCTCTGCTAGCTGGATTCTGGTGGCAGCTCACCTCCAGCTCTAAGATGTTGATGAATACCTTAGGAGACTGTTTAAACTTGACCATATGAAGCAGAAGAAGCAAACAGCGCACCCAGTGAATGTGAGACTTCGCCAGTCTCTGAAAAGGCTGGAACGTGATTTGGTTGCTCGCTCAAAAAAAAAAAAAAAAAAAAAAAAAAAAAAAAAAAAAAAAAAAAAAGCAGGCTCCCTTGCAAAGGTGTATCATTTGCAGTTAGGGAGGACTGGATATGTCACTTGTAGGTCACCAGGTGATGAGCTCTCCACCTGTTGGTCACCAGCTGAATTCAACCCAGCACAAAAGTTATGGCCAGGCATTTTAATTCTATGTTCGCTTCACACTGGGTTGAGCGGTTTTCAGGCATCGTTTCTCACGTGGGTGTCTAGCATCTGGCACAAGCAGGCCTCATCTTAGTTGGGTTCCTTAATCAAGGTTTCTGGCTTAGGAGCCTATAGGAATTCGGGGTTGAACATAAACCGTTAATGTTTCTCGGCTTGACAGTAATACCGATTCCTCCCAAACAACTCATCCTGAAACAGACAACTCATAATGTTAAAGTTAGGTACAGTTACAGTTGACTGAAAAGGGACTTAGAATGGAAATTGTTATGCAACCGCTACTTTATGAATTGCTGCCAGATCTGAAGATAATACTAAAAGCAGCCATTTTCTTCTGATTGATTTGGTACTCTTTTATCCTTCTGTGGAATGACAAAAGTAACCTCTAAATGATAGTATCGCTTGGAGTTTTCTCATTTCTTTTTGCACAAACAAAAAGAAATAAATACATTGTATTCAAAGGCACAACATCTTTGCAATTCACACCATTTGGTGAAACTGAAAGTGATCAAATAAGTACTAGTTGAATAAATTCTGATATGCACATATATTCCAACAGGGAATATGCTATCTTTTATTTCGGCGAGAGCAGAGTCCCAGCACACTGAACTGCTCTACTGTTTTCCCATCAAAGTCTCTTAGGCCACATCGAACAGGCCACTGTGCTGAAATCACAGCTACATTTTAAGTAGATTGCGTTAACTTTATGAAAGCATCATAAAATGGGAACTCCATAACTCTGCATTGACACTGGTTTACTGTTGCAATTTACCATTGTAATGGCACTATTTAGGAAACAATGAATGTACTGCAATGAGATAATTAAGGGATAATCTCCATCACTTCGAAGTATACAAAGCAATAAACAGCTGCCAAAACTGATTAATGGCTGAAGTGAAGTTAAGACATTTGATCAATCTAATAAACCATTTATTGCAAGAATATAGCGGCTTACACTAACTACGAAACATTTATCTTATTGATACAAACTGCGGTATTTTCCTTTCTTTAGGATGTAATATCATGAGGCCTTGATTGTTCTTCCATTAAAGTCAAGGATAAAACTCCCATTTTGGGCCCAGGGTCAAGCCTCCACTGAGCTAATATCAATGAAAATAAATGCTTCCTTTCAGTGTAGAACAGTTCTGCTAAAACACATTTTTTCCCCCCTCTATTGTAAAACATCCTATGGCATTGAAAGGGGGACACGCTTTAGTGGCAAGGACAAATGTCATGATGAAAATCTGGATCTCCTACGAGCTTGTACTGCAATTTCCTGGAAAGTATTTTCTCTGTGTCTCCACCTCCTATATGTAATGTGGAGATGAAGCCATTCACTCATTCCACGGGATTATTTAGGATTTACTTCACGCAGCATATAAAGCAACATAGCTAGAAGACACTGTACAAACTTCAGAGTGTCTCTAAAGTAAAAGCAGAGAGGAAGCAACATGGATTGCTCTCGATTCCGGTACACCTGTCCCATAACCAGTACAGGAATGGGAGGGAGGAGGGTGGGAGAGGCTGAACCACATGCTCAGAGGCAGGGACCCGTTTCCTATGTTACAGCAGTGCTGCCAGTACAAGTACAGCTGAGCTTCCGAAACTTCCATTCTGCTTCCCATTGCCCTGCAAAAGCATGGACTTTCTACAGCTCCTGGCATGCTATCAGTATCCTGCTTTTCTGCTCTGCGCTTTAGGCTGGGGGGTGTGAGGGACCCTGCATGAGAATAGCAAAGGGACAAGCACAAGGAGAGGTGCCTCCTGGCATGTCCTCTCACCCTCCTTCCACTGTAGGTATCACCATAAATAGCAGCTCCCCCTCCAAACTGAAGATGAATAAACAGCTAGCAGTCCGACTGGAGTTTTATGACCCAAGTTGCAAAACCAATCTTCCCAACATTTAAAATCAGTTCACAGTGGCTCAAGGTGAACACCGTATTTGTCAAGCCTTGCAAAACGTGCTTTTCATCAGACAAGATGTTTGTATCTCCTCATCCCTGCATAGAACAGAAGCATTAGAGCACGTGTTCTCCTACCACACGTTGTAATTGCCCTTTCCCTGCAAAGAAGTGGAAGATGGTTTTAGTGCTGGATGACTCTCGAACTTGCTCTGAAGCAGCCCCTTTGTCTTAACACTAGTAGGAAGCTACTTTGGTTTTATCCAAATATAAGTACTGATACAGAAACTCATAACAAATAATAACAGAGGTGACTGTATTGTTTCAGCGAAAGCTTCTATGCAAAGTAAACCTCAGATAATTAAAAATGCCTCCAGTGCCTGGGCGGGTAAAAGATCAAGCTCTTGCTGGATTACAACACAACTAGTGCTGCGATAATGCTTCATAATAGCTTAGGAGCAGGAGCTCTCAAGCTTCACAGGTAGCAGGCCTAATTCCATCAGCCAACATGTACGAACTCCTATTCATCTGCACCCGATCTAACCTGCAAGGGACTGTTTGCAGCCCTTGCCTTGAGAAGCCGAAGCTAAACAGCAGGTTGGAACTTGCACAATTGGATGCAGCGCAAGCAGTGGCATTGCGCTCGTTCCCTGCGCAAGTGGTTGTCATAAGAGTAGGACGGGCAAACCTAAAATACGAGTCCCAGAAACCTGCAATACTGGTATCTCCGCATGCACTGCTGTTTAGGGAGTGTTAGCTTTGCGAGAGAAAGCGCAGCTAGATTTTGAACGACTTTCTCTACATCGAACAAACGCAGCGGCTCGAAGACTCGCAGCAAAATGTTTAAATGTGTCGACTGTAGGAATACGCTCACGGAGAGTGAAACAAGGCCCCAGAGCTTTCAGTAATTTTCCCCAGAAACTGATGTGGCACTACCGCAGATGAGAAATTCCTCGAGGCTGGGCCCGTAGTCTCCCTTTTCGGTAAAGCACTGCAGCGAGAACAGCTGCTTGCTGTTGCTGGAATTAAACACAATAGTCATTTCTGCAACCTGGCTTGGCAGTTGAAATGGCATATTTTTGCTAATGTTAAGTAAAACTGTTCAGAGCTACATACATATTTATATATACATATAAAAAAAAAAAAAGACGTACGCTGTCTGTGGCTTTCTCTTTTAGGGTCAAAAAAAAAAAGATAAGTCATAATCTTACTAAAATTCACATTGCCTGGGTCTATGCCAGTTGCAGAGGAATCTTCCCCAATTAGTTAATGGAATTTAAAATGAGTCTGTCCTTTTTGTAGCAAGGTTGCAATAGAGGCTTGTCCATACCCCCCAATTTTTTTTTTTCTCCATGAGAAAGAGGTTGCAATACCTTAGTTATATTAAACACACCACTGTGCTTGCTTTCCTAAAGGATTTCTCTTTTAATTGTACACCCCGACAGCCCCACAGAAGAGCCCTTACTCCACCTTCCCCGCTGTTGAGCCCAAGAGCGGGCAGCTGAGGAGGGCAGGAGCAGGGCAGGCACACCACAACCCATCTCCAGCCACTGGGAATTCCTGGAGAGTCAGGTATGCCTTGTAAGATGCTCTAGGGAAAAAAAAAAAAAAAAAAAAAAAAAAAAAAAAAAAAAAAGAGTATTTTCTCTGAGAGAAGCTGCCAAGGCTGCACTCGGTGCCTTCCAGTCAGGCACTCGCCTCTGAAAAACACTTCACGGCCACCTGCAGAAATGTTCCACCCCCACACGTACACCCCCCGACCGCATCGCCTTCTCAGACAGCTTAAACCCGCTCCCGCAGGAAGCCGGCCGCCGCTCGGCCCAGGGTAGCCCTGATGGGCGAGCCGCCGGGCGAACGCCCTTCCCGCCGCCGCGGGGCCTCGCAGCCGCCGGGGCCCCCTCACAGGCGGGCTGGCCACGCCCCCCAGCCCCCGGCCCCGCCTCCGGCCCCGCCCCCTC
Organism: Gorsachius magnificus; assembly: GCA_034008185.1. Classification (NCBI taxonomy): domain Eukaryota; kingdom Metazoa; phylum Chordata; class Aves; order Pelecaniformes; family Ardeidae; genus Gorsachius; species Gorsachius magnificus. The sequence goes on along the minus strand of CM067082.1, from coordinate 153,828,079 downwards.
CGCGCGGCGCCGCGCGGCGCCTGTGGCACGCACTAACAATGGCCGCCCCGCCCCGCCGTGGCCCCGCCCCCCGCCGTAGCCCCGCCTCCTTGTTTACCGCTCAGCGGGGCCCGGGCGCTGCCCGCTCCCCGCCTCCATGTTGGCGCGTCCCGCGGCGCGGGGGCGGGGCGGGGCGGGGCGGGGCGCGGGCCGCGCCGGGCGGGCTGACAGGCGGCGAGCGCGGCGGCGGCGCGGAGGGCGGCGGGGCTGTGGCGCAGCGCGGGGAGCGGAGCGCGGCGCGGCGTCGCTCCGCCGAGCCCGCAGCGCGCCCGCGGGGGGGGGGGGGGGGAGGGGGGCCGGGGCGGAGGTGTGAGGGGGCCGGGGCGCGGGGATGAGATAAGCGCGGAGGAGGGCGGCGGCGGGGGGGGGGGTATGAGGGGCGGGGGGCTGTGCCGGGGGCGTGCCGGGGGGGCCCCGCGGGGCGGCTCAGGTGGATGCGGGGGGCGGCGTGAGGCGGGGGCTCGCCGCGGGGGGAGGCGCGGCGCGGAGGGCCGGGGGCACTTCTCCCGCCTCGGGAGGAGGAGGAGGCGGCGGCGGCGGCTCCGGCGGGGTCTGGGGGGGAGCGCTGCGGAGGGCTTCCCGGAAGGGTGAAGCGGATTAATTGCGGGGTTGTTTTTTTTTTAAGGGGGGGGTTGATTCGCCTCCCCCCCCCCCCCCCCCTTCCCCTCCGTGGGGATTTAGCGCCTGGGGGAGGCGGCGGTGGCAGCGCTACCGGAGGGGCCCCTGTGCGCGGTGCTCCCCCCCTCCCCCCCCCCTCCCTCCCCCCTCCCCCGGCCCCCCCCCCCCCCCCCCCGAGCTTGGCTTCGCTCCTGGAGGAGTTGTTTTATTTTTTTTTCTTGGGTTTTTATTTTATTATTTTTTTAAATACAAGTCTGCATCTTGATTTTTAAACAAACAAACAAATCCCCCCGCCCGCCCGCCTCCCCCCCCCCCCCCCTCCGCACACAAGCCTGCCTCCGGGAGGGAAATAGCCAGGTGAAATCTCACTCTGTTTCCATGGACAACCCGTCCATTATCACCCAGGTGACTAACCCCAAAGAGGAGGAGATCCTGTCCTGCACTCAGGATAAAGGTGAGCTGCCCTCTCTTATTTTCTCCACGCTTTTATTTAATTTTTAATTTTTTTTATTTTTTTTTTTTCTGGAAATCGCTGCTTCAAAATGCACGTAGTAACAACTTGCGTTCTTCAGTGACCGTATAATCCTCTCTCGGCTGCTGAGAATAAGAGGAGGGCTTGTTGGGTTTGGGTTGGTTGGATATTTTTTTTTTTTTAATTATTTTTTTTTTAGTGGGATGAAAGTATTTGCATGAAGGTCTCTGAAACTCCTTGCTGGATACAGCTGGGAACTTGTTACAGTGTTTAAATAGTTTAATCAGCAGTTATTTAAATAAAATACTCTTGTTCCTTGAGGGTGGGCGAGGTAACTTTGTAAGGTTGTCACTTTGCAGTTGGTGCCCTGCTTCAGGGAAGGGGATGCCTGTGCTGAATGCGTTGGAAGGTTTGGAAATCTCAGCTGTAAAGATTTTAATTCCCCCTTCCCCCCCCCTCATTTTTTGATAGGAAAAAAAAGGGATTCCAAATTTCTCTCTGCTTTCCTCTCTTTCTCCCTGCCTCAAATTTAAGAATCTCTGTTGTTGAAGAATCAGGTTTGTTCTTGGAGGATACTTGTGTGCCTCTCCGCAAGAAAGATGGGCTACTTCTAAAAGCAGGGTCTGTTTACTCTGCAGATAAATAGTGGTTGCTTGCATAAGCCATCACGCTTGGGTTGCGTTTTACTCCAAAATAAGATGAACCGAGCCTGGCCAAAGGAGCTGCTTCTCCTCAGAAGTCTAGACATCGACGATTGACCTTAACCTTGTTTCCTTTTGGAAGCTTGGGGGGTCTTGGGCTGTAAGTGGTTGTGTCCTTGCGGCTGGCGATGAGAGAGGGACGGGTGAGCGGTGGGGTTCAAGTTCTGGGGAGCTGTGTGTGATCCCTTGTGGATTTTGGAAGTTGTTTGGATGTTGAGTTTATGCTTTGTTACAGGCAGTGCTGGTAAAAAGGGGAGAAATGACAGAAATTAGAGCATGTGGCGATGTTCCCTAGTAGGTATGGTAATAGACCTCCGAGTGGTCTTTTAAAAATGGTCGATTGATCTGTCTCCCCCTAAAATTGATGCTTTTAGTGTCCAGAAAGCTTCCATTTTCCTGTGGCTCATCTTGTAAATAGTGAGGGGTCCTGTATTGTTGGAGAAGTTGCTCCCTATTACTTTACTTGAAAGGCTGTGCGTGAAATCCCTGTCTTTTCATCTCACCAGAAGAAGTATGGAGGTGGATTTTAAAAAAAACAAAACAAAACCAAAAAACAACACCCAAACCCATCAGGTTGGGAGGGTGTTTGAACGAAAAATTATTTTTATTTTTTTTTTGTTTATAGGAGTGTTCATGTAAATCTCTAATTCATATCGCTTGTGCATTGATACTTCCACCAGGAGGCCTTGTTTGTCTGAAGGGATTTCTGCTGTTTTCCTCCGTTTTGGCAATGTTGAGCTTGGGGTATCTACAGTAAAGAAGGTGCTGGTGCTCTGCCTACGATGTCTCCCAAGACCTGGTTTGGAGTAGACTTACATGATGCTGTGCTCAGATGTTGTGCTCTTCATGGCCCATATTCTTGTACTGGAAGAGCTTCATTAATACTGTTAGCAGCTGGTTGAAATTTTAGTGTAAAAAAGCCAGTTGAGACAAGTAGAGAGGAAAATTTGACAGCTCGAAATAAGAGTAAGCATCCACATCAAACAAGTGTCTTCAGACTCCTCGGTCCAGCGAGCTACGCTGCGTAGCGAAAATATGCATATAACTTGCATAACTATGCAGTAACTTGCATAATATGCATTGTGTTCTTGCTGTTGGTTTGTCTTCAGCAGAAAATCACGATGGTCTTAATTGCACAGCAGGGGCTTTTCAGGCTGCGGGTTAGCGAGGGTGGGCTGGGGGAGAGTGGAAGGAGGGTGGCTGGAGTTTGAGACAAGAGGAAACTTCAGCGTGGTCTTAATCCAGGAGGTGGATTAATGTTTTTTCTGTGTATTTTTTTTTTTTTTTTTAAATGTGGTTAAAGTGCATGCTTTGGATTGATGATGTGCTCTGTGGTGAGGCTCTCGGATCATGCCAGAGCAACTTTTGCAGAAAGAGAACTGCAGGTCTGTCCGTCCTGGGCTCTGGAAGGAGAGCGTTGCTTGCTCTTACCTCGTCTACTACAGGTTTTCCCACTGCTCGAGCTTGTGAAAACCCATTGCGCTATCTGCCTTCCTTGCGTGGTTGCATATCGCGTCACCCAATTTTCTGTTAGATTTCTTAACAGTTTTTTAGCAAAGCCTTGAGGTCCGGTGAGCTACGAGAGACCCGAAGCTGAGATGGTGAATACAGATAGGTTCCTAGCGGGAGGCTGATGTTTAAAGTGAATCTTCACTGCTAATGCGGGTTGAACTGAATGTATTGGTACAAAATGGCTAACAAATATGTTAAGGCATAATGAATTAACTCTTTAATTAACGAATCCAAGAACCACCTGAGCCTATCTTTTGAAATTTTGTAACACAGGGAATTACAACAGCACTGTACTGTGTGAGCAAAGCTGTCCGGTTTCACGAAAACCTGCTTTTTCCTTTGAGTTTAGCGTTTGGGTGCAGAAGTACGTTCCAGGGTACTAAGTGGCATGTAGTGGCTTCAGGAGTCAGGGTTTTCTTAGGGGGTTTGGGACCTTCTGTTGGTGTTTCTCATGGAAAAGAATATTTTTTTTTTCCTTGTTGTTTAAGCTGGAGAGGAGCAGTTCTACAGCAGCTGAGCAACTGCTAAATAATGCATGTGTGTACCTTCAAGTGTTTGATTTTTTTCCAAGATTTTTTGAAGCTTTTAATCAGCTGTGAGTCCAGCACTTGATTTTTTTTTTTTAAATGTATTTATGTTTTAAAAGGAGCTTGATGTGCAGTATATACTTATGCCCAATTTTTCTTGTGCAAGGGAGTGCGATTGGCAAAGAAACAGAGCTCTTCTCTGGTCATGGGGCAGTTAAATTTTTAGGTAAATATTGTGCTTTACAAATAAAAATGCCCGAGTATTTTCTTGCTAATCCAGATGTATTAAAAATTAGCTTTTGAGGTAAGTGAAGCTCTGACAACTTGTTAAAGAGGAGCTTGTTAATACTAAGATGGAATTGTTAACATTATTTTAACAAATAGTGAAAAATTTCGAAGGTGGAAAAAACCCAGATCTTGGTACAAGAACCATTCCCTAATATGTTGCCACATGGTGGTGCACTGTATTTAGTTGTCTGTCAAAATGAGAGCTGAGCATAGAAAGTTGCTACAATCATATTTTTTTTTATTATTGTAATTTTTGCTCTGAAATGCCTGTGGTGGCCATGCTCCTGGAGGATTTTGGTCCCTATCTGTGTCGTTAAATTAGTTTTGGGGAATAAAACCTCACATTCTCCCAATTGGAAATGATACGTAGGTGATTAAAAATGCTTTGAGCACTAAATGCATGGAGTATTTAATACCCTGTTATTTTTTTTAAGTAACAAAAATAGTAGTTCTTCACGGAAATATTTTATGCTGTGGTCATTTGGCACTTCTGGAAGTTGGAAGCATTAACAAGACTTGTAACTTGAAATTAAAATGGAGCCTTAAGTATGGTGAAAAGGGGTTTGTTATACCAGTGGTAAATGTGAGCGACTGAAAAAAAATGTAAAGAAAAACTATCAAGGAAAACTGAAAACCTGAATCTCGGTATAATCAGGTCTACATGTAAAATCAACTGTTTATTTTATAATGAAAGTATTTATTCTTATTAATGAGTTGAACAGTGACCTCTAATGTAAAATCTACACAGTTAAATCTATAGAAAACAGTGCAGCACTGACGAGTCTTTGCACTGAGTTACGCTTGCGGAGCATGCGATCATGGGTGGGTAACAGGCGTTCAGTCCAAAGGAGTGAATTTCCCTTTTTTTTAACTTACGTGCTTTAATTTGATCCTCATAACTGATGCAAATTCTTGGCTGTTTCCATGTGCCAAGTTAAGCAGTGGTGTAATAATAGTCCAGATCTTCTGGTCGTAGCCGTGTTTTTTCTCTCTTCAGATGCATCTTCCCTGACTTCTATAAAAATTGTCGGTCAGCTGAGCATCTATTTTCAGTTATTTAGAGTAACTGAGTGTTTTAGTGTCTCTACAGAAGTGTATTTTCTTCTGCAGTAAATTATTTGAAAAAGGTTCACAGTGGAACCTAACCCATTATCTTTTTTTTTTTTTTAATGAACAGTGTAATTCCCCAAGGGTGTTTTTGCAAACAGGCAAACTTTTTTGCCTTCCTTTCTTTCAAATAATATTGGAAGAAATAGCAATGAGACCAGTATTTTAATATATATATTTATTATCGTTTAAAGTAACACATTCCTAAGATTTCAGGTGAAAAGCCAAAATAAGTGTCTTTGTGTCTTCAATAAAAAGCATTTTGAAAATATATGGAAATATTTAAAATATTCTTTTTTTTGCCACTAGGTCATCAGGATTCAGAGTACTTGAGCATTTGAAGATATGTTAATGCTCCTGAGACATTGTCTCAACAAATTTTTATAATTTCAACTCCAGTATTTTAACTTTCAGGTAGCATTTAAAAAAACATGCATGTGGAAACCACTCCAGCACTACATTGGAATGTGAATTACTCGCAGAGGGTAAAATTTTAAATCATTAACTAATGACATAGTTGTTACATGAAACCAGAGTAACCAGAGTAACCATACAGTAGGTTTTATGTTCCAGGGAGACTGTAGTAACCTGTAGTAACCCAAGATTTGATTTAGGGTAGCAGTTAACAAGCTGAAGGGTACTGGCAGTAATGTGAACAATAATTTCCATGAATATCTGATATTCAGTCCGTGTCTGTAAGCTGCAGCATTACCATTTCTCCATAGTGCTTGTCGTCTCGAATTCATATTTGTTTCAAAGCAGTGATTTCACTAAAGTGTTGGGAAGTTTACATGCTTTAAAAAAAAAAACAACCCAAAGTTGACCTACATTTTGTCAATTCAGTATTCAGAAATGCAAATAGCATTTTCTGAGATCATCAGTAAAATGCAGTGAGATCAATGCTACGCTTCATCTTTCAGAATTTAATCTGAACATTAGAAATAAGCCTCCGGATAACGGGTCCATGTTTGTTTCTTTAAAGTGACATGAAACTGAAATGTTGAGAAAGCAAAATCTAGGAGAAACAAAACTCACTTACTTGGTGAAAGACGTTGTTCCTGTTTGCCTGGTAGATAGGTTTAAAGGTGGGAAGCTTATTTTTCTGTCACAGAACACTTAATTTATGAGTTTTGCTGTCTTGTAAAAGTCATCATTCAAACATGAAAATGGTTGAAAATGAGTTTTAGCCCGCAATTTTTACATATGTCAAATCTGAAATATTGTAAGCACAGGAGCCTTTGTTTTCTGCTAAATTTTGACTTGGAAGTGTTGTTGGCAATGACCGCCGTGGCTGGTGCTCAGCATCACATTTTCCATGAAAAATCCAGTTCCAGGCAATCCTGGATATGGAAACGTTAACTCGGGGAGGGAATTTGTCCATTACTCAACCCTACCCGACGGAGGATTTTGGATGGATTACTTAGAATTATACGTGAAGTGTTTCTGTCCGCAAGATTTAACATTTTCCTTTTTTGAAAAAACAGGAAAAGCAAAGATAAGTCTAACTCTATATTCTTCCTGAGGCTTTTACCCACTGTATGGATCAGTAGGGGAAGATGTGGCTCATCCTGCCTCTTCCTCCCTGCCTGGGGGATATATCCTGCTGGGAGAGAAGCTAGGCATGTGGATGTGTGTAGGACCAGGAAGGAGAGGAGAGCTGCCCAAGTGCTCCATCCTGTTTGAGGGGCAGAGTGGTGGGTATGAGCTCCTGGCTCCTGAGCCCATGTGGGGACTGATGGTGGGACCCCGAATAGGTTTAATGTCTGCTACAGGCTCCCAACCTGGGCTGACCCCATCCATCCCCGTGACGCTCCTGGGGCAGTGAGTACTCTCACAATAAAGTTGATGGGTCTCTGTCCGCACTGTTGGGTGGTTGTGTGTGTTCCCTTATCCCAGTTCCTAAGTATATTCAGAAAGGAGCAGGAGTCTTCCAAGTTGAAATAAGAGAACGGCCAATAGAGCTAATGAGCAAGCCTATTTAGGTATTTAAAGACCACATCTGGATTGCTAGTAAGGCTTGCATACCATTTGATTCCTCTCAGCAGTGGAGACCTGTCTGGAAAATCTCACAAAAATGCTCAGCAGCATCTCTGAAGTCTTCATGTGTCTGTTTTATTGAATGATACTGATTTAAGCTGTGTTTTCAGTGCTTGTCTTCCTGGCCAGGAGGCTCAAATAGGATGATGTGGTGTCAGTGGGCTCAGATGCTTTGCTGAACTTCCAGAGTTTTTTGTAAGGGGCTGTGGGCAGGCACAGGGGAAAGATGCCTTTTGTGCTGTAATGTAGCCAGAGATGTTTTGAAGAGTTTCATGTTGGAAATATTAATCTTCTATGAAGTCTACTTTTGCCGGAGTTTGACGGGAGCTTGCTTTATTTTTACTTGGAGAGGGTAAGGTGTAAAATGGACATGGATGTGACAAGTACGGAAGGCGTAAGGAGTATCTACATAGATCAGAGTAAAAATATGTTCCACGTGGTCTACTGTGGTATAATTTTGGCCTTTTTTGTCTTCCTAGAATGTTTGCTATAAGAAAAAAAAATATCAAAGTGAGTCCTATATAGTTCAGTCCTTTCAGTACCGGCTGCTACTGTGAAACATAGATATTAGCGGTAAAAGTACCAGTTTTAGACAAATCAGCAGAGAAAGTTCTGTGGTTTTGGGCCTACATACAGTTTGTAGGTTTTATTCAGCGTGTTATCAAAATGATCACTTAGATAAAAGTGCCACAGCTTGTTTTCTTTGTACAAGATAATAAACTATGATTTATAAAACAAGAAAACGCCATTATTAAAAGTGATTGGCTGCACTAGGAACTGGAATTCTATTATCTGGAAAACTTATTTTGAGTTAAATCTGAATAAGTATACGGTAGACTTGGATTCTAAGGATGCTGGGGTTTTTTTAAATGCGATTTTTTTTTTTTTTTTTCCTTATTTCTTTTTGCAAGGAAGAACTATTACTCTCTTCTGAACCTTTATTAGTATATTTAAAGCCTTACAGACAGGGGCAAATAAGATACTGCAGGACATATTTTGTACAGAAGAGCAACCCCAAATGAAGGATGCCTGATCTGTCAAAGCCTACTGTGTATGTAACTTCTCAAAATGTTTACAAAAATGGAGGACAATTTTGCAGGAAACAAATATTTCTTGAAGTTACAGTTTGTATATTGATGGTTTTGTTTAAAGTCAAGTCATCTCTCCTGAGTAGCTGGTCAGCCAGTTACGCAGTTGTTTGCTGCTGCTGTTGCAGAGGCTCCTTATTTTCTTGGTAGAAAGTGGTGTATTGATTTTTATTCACCGCCGTGCTCTCCCCCACCCCTGCAGCTCTCTTGCTTCCTGAGTCGTCCTCCAGGATTCCCAGCTGAATTACCAGTAAAACTAACCTTGCTGGTTCCTTGTCTGCTGTAATCAGCAGTAAAATTTTAAACTTTCTTACTTATTTGATGATCTGCAAAGCTCAGTCATCCCCTTGGTGCATAGCACTCCTCTCCTAGCCTCTGGGAGTCAGAGGGTGGAAGAGGGAGAGATGTCTCCAGTGCTTGGGGATGAGCTCTTAGCCTCAGACAACATGTTGGGGGAGATGGATCTGTTTCCATCAGTCGTCATAGATGTCAGAAATTACAATGGACACGTGCAGAAGAATCCATGCATCTTTCTTTGAACTAATGTTAGTAAAAGAATTTTTTTCAAGGTATGAATTTTATACAGAGGTATTCCGAGCTTGCATTTAACAATTCACATGCAGTGCTGCTTTATTTTTGTCCACAAAAGCTGTTTTGTATATACATGCCTGAATAATTACAGACTTGCGTTAGTCACCTGTGAACGCACGTACATGTGGTTACTGGGGATCTAATGGCCAGAAAGCTTTGGTAGAATTCAAAATAGTGGCCGCAGGTTTTGAAGCTGTTGTGCATTCTGAGGTTTGCTTGAACTGTGAATTGTTCCTGGTGGTAGTTCAGCGAGAAGTGTTCTGCAAAGGAGCGATCAATAGCGACACATTCCTAGAAGATACTTCATAATTTATACTCACTTCAGCCAAGCACACTGAAAGATCTAATATTTACCACCTGGAGAGAAAGGAACTTTTTAAGATTATAAAGGATCTCAATAACCCTTCACAAAAGCCTTGCAAATTCAAAAAAAATAGGCTTATGGGATTTCTTGTAAACTAAAACTAAAAGTGGTTAAAGACGCACATTAACAATTTGATGAATGCAGTGTAAAGCAAAGCATTTCAGGAAAAACAGTTTATGCATATATCTTAGGGGGATTTTTGGAGTGAAGCTTTGACGTTTGGTTTTTTTTAATTTTTTCCCGTGCTGTATTTTACTTTCTTGCCTTTTTTCTTGTCATAAGTTTCTGGATTGCAGCAGCTATCTTTGTGCTCTGGTTTAAGTTTAAGGGGCTCAGAGGCGTTTGGCACTGGTGGCTGTGGCCAGGGAAGATTCTGGTATGAGAAGCTAGCATAGATGTTTGGGGAGTGAGATGGTGCGGTGATGGGGAACCCTGGACCACGCTGCATGGGCAGATGGGCCCCTGGTGAGTTGGCCAACATGGCATAGGAGCTATCGGTAAGGAGAGATGTTCTCTGTGTTTCTTAACTCCCATTAAAATCTAGTAAGATAAAGGTCTTGATCGTGTCAATGATGCAGGATCCCTGCCACTGTATAGCAGCTTTGGTTCTTAAAGCCAAAGCATTTATTTCTTCCTCGTAACAACTGGTTAAAAACCTTGAGTCAATGTTGTGCTGTATTTAAAGGGAGGAGGCGCATGAAAAATAATCAATAAAATAGAGGTAAGTATGCCAAGGCTCTCCCCACAGTACAGCGTGGCTTCAGAATTAAAGGCAGAATATCCCGTTTGGGTAAAAGGAAGCGTTTGCTCATGGATCATATGGGTGGCCTGCATAATCCTTCCGAAGATATGGTTGCCAAAAGAGTTTATCTGGGAATTCCTAAACAGGATTAACTGACAGCAATTTGCATTTATTATAATAAAAGTAATCTTATGAAGGTGCTGAAAAATAGTATTATAAAGGCACTGATCGTATTTCAGCATATGAATTGTGTGTGTCATCAGTCAGTAGGGGAAGGAAAGGAAAAATACCTTTACATAGTGACCAACTGAACATGCCAAATATTTGAAATTATATTTATCGCAAACTCTCACCAACAGCTTTCCTGTGATGGGTTATGTGTGCTGGAGGATGAGTCCCTCTGCCAAGTCATTTGTTGGTCAGCTGACAGTTCTTAGGATGTTTTATGATATGAAGCTGGTTTTGTTGAGAATCAGTAAGTTGAAAATGGCTTGAGAGTTTGGGCGGGGGGGGGGGGGGATGTTGGTTGGGGAATTAAAAGAAGAAAAGGAAAAGAGTACTGAATGCAATCTACAGTGCAATTCATTTGCTAATTACACATTGACATAAATTGAAAAGTCCCAGAAGGAGGAGGTTTACAACATAACTGTAAAACAATTTGCATCTGTGTAGAGGTCTGTGCTTATCCACAAAGGAATGAGATTTTAAGTGGATTTGTTTAATCAGGTTTATCATGAGTACATAGTTGTGGGACTCCTTTTTCCTCGCATTTCAGAATGTCATGTCTTTCTGGAAGATTCCCTGTTGTGTTGAGATTAAAGATGTGCAGGAAGCAAATATGGTGGAGTTTAACAGAGAGTGAAAGTGAAACCTAAAAAACCCCAAGAAATGCCCTTCTTAATTCTAGAGTGGGCTGAAGACTTGCATGTTTCTGGCTCCAAATTATCATGATAAAACTGTCAGTTTAATGCAAACTGTGCCCTGAAATTCAAGTTGTTTTTTTCCTGCCCCATGAGAAATGGGAAATACTGCAGCTTATGCTGTCTGTATTGGAAAGGATGCTAACAACTTAGACACGCTAACTGCAGAGTATTACTACATTACTTCTACAAAGAGCATTCACTGTTAGTATTATGGTAGTTTGGGGGTGGTGTTTTTTTTTCCTGTAAGACTTTCAGACTCGTTGGTACCCAACATATTACCCTGCAGTCACCACCACTTTTTCTTTTGTAAACGTGTCATGACAGGAACAAGGATAAAAATTTGAACAAAACTGGAAATCACACTTGGTGATTTTTGAAATGGAAATCTGCTCAGGTCTCATTCCTGTATTTACTTGTACTATTACTGCTCCATTTTATAATAAATTACCTGTTTAGCATCGTTCTGGCAGGCAAGTGAGCTCTGAGAGCAGAGTGTTTTTAAAAATGTCACTACCTCAGTTGTTTTGGTAGTGATGGATTCTTTTCCATACCTTTAGATCAAACAGTTGTTCATCTTAAACATAGTAACCAAATACTGTTACTGTCTCATGTTATAAAACTGTAATATTATTAAAAGGAGAAAAACGAGCTTTCAGAGAAAACCTGCCTCAGATGTAAGAGATAATTTCAGCAGATTCCTATGGACCAGGTGCCCCTAGGTCCGTCAGTAAGGTACCGCTTCCATCAGATGCAGAGCAGCACTCAGGGACTGCCATACCACATCTCAAGAGAAGATGAGATCAGAGGAGGTTTCACTGTATCGTTTCAGTTCAACGTGTCCTTTTAGGAAATGTCGTAAATAGAATGAAACTTAAGCCTTTTCATTTTGCAATATGTAATATGCTAGACTAAGCCCTGAAGTGCAAAACTTAACGTTGACCTTGTGCTCTTGTGGTTCTGTTCAAATCCAGTTCTGTTCAAATCCAATTCCACAGGGGTTGTGAATTCCTGTTGCACCGGATGGTTCTGATTCTTCCCCCAATGACCCAAAAGTACTTCTTTCACCAAACTCTTCAAATAACACTTGCAATCTTCCTAAATTGTGTATCTAAAAATACTTACTGGAGCTTTGCAACATAAAAAATGATTCCTCAGAAAACACCACCACCACCCTCCAAAGCAAAAAAACTAAACCAAAACCAACCAACCCAATAAATCCCAGTAATATTAGCAGGGATATAAGCTGTGGAAAGGAACCAAATTATGAAAGTCTCGGAAGGCAACCTTGTGATGATGACCAGAAGGGCGTAGCAGTACAATTTTTAGCAATGTAACCTGGCACCCCGTCTGTACAAAGCAGCCCCAACCCCTTGAGAAAGTTAGCATTTGTGTGAGTAGTGTTTGTTCTAAAACACAGAAGTAACACTGGGTTTGTTTTGGAAATGTCTTCAATGGGTACTGAATAAAGATAAGAGTGAAATATGGCTGGGCTGACTCATCGCAGAATACGCCAAGATAGTCCCAAATTCCACATGGTAAGGTTAATATCTGTTTAGTTTAGGCTTTATTTATTTTTAATGCTATGGATGGGGGGGTTGTTGGAATTCACTTTGAATCATATTGTACGTCTGTAGGTAAAAAATAATTTTCAGCAAACAGTAACATGCCTACTGCTTACCAGAATGCTGCTGCTGTTTTCCCTTTACTAATGGTGCAAGTAAAATGTTTCTAATGGCCACTTTAAATTACCGGTTGGAGTCGAGGTAGGAAAACAACAACAAAAATTTATGGTTTTGTTTTTAAACTATTTTCAAGTAACTCTCAGCCCAATACATGCTCCTCTTTTTCAAAAAAAAAAACCAAACCAACCTGCAGTTCTTTACTGTGAAGATGATTTCTTAAGTCCCGCTGTAGGTGGTCTTCATATGATAGCCTTCAAATAACAAACGGCTTTATTTTCCCTTCTGCTAACAAGGTTAGTAAAGATTTTTCTTTTCTATAATAATGACAAGAGTTTTGAATGGATAATAATTTTGGCTGGAAAACAGGTTCACAGTTTTCACCTTTTTAATAGCTGATTAGGTGATAGTCAGCTAGCTGGCTGTTAGGAAGTATTGTACAGGAGTAAACAGGCTTTCTTGCTTTAATTAAGACCATATGCGTACGGTAACTGTGACTGTCTGGGAATCTGTATCCTGTATTTTCAGTTAAATAGCTGATAAAATGTTGCAGTGTGGAAATGATACCAAGTCCAGTAGGCAGATGTCTTTGAGAGCAGTTTTGGTTTTGCTTTCTATTTCATCATGCAAAGCAACCAAACATTTCTCAGGGTTTGATGGTCTTGTGCTGTAACAAGATAAAACACTGAAAATTCTTCTCTACCTGATAAGGTTAGTTTGAACTCAGTACTCAGAAACACTTTTTAAAAATAAATCTCAAGTTTACTAGGTGGCAAAACACCTATAAATTCTTGTGTTTTCTATGTGAAAGCGTGGGTTAACTTCTCTGTAAACAGTTGTCTTGCATGTTAAATAGTAGTAAAAATGTATTGAGCACGAGGGTTGAATATGAACGTGTTAAATTCTTGATTTGTGTTCCAGTGAAAGGGAGCAGTCAATATTTACTAGAGAAGTCACTTTTTAATTCTCCTAGAAAAAAATTAAAACATGTCAACTGAACAGAGGACTCGCATGCTTAACCTGAAGATAATTCTTTGGCAATGTTTGGGTAAAACTGACCACCAGCACCCTTCCCTCTGGCAAACATCGCATCTATTCATATCACTTCCCGGAGGTTAAATGCAGCCCTTGGAACAGTCACAGGAAATAATACCAATGTGCTTCTAAACCATGACCCGCCTTTTGGCCAAATATGCCACTTTTCTTCATTACTGGGAGGACCACATATAATTATTCTTGCCCTGCGTGGAGCCAGGAGGTGCTGGGAGATGTCCCAGAGCCCCTGCACTCACTGCCCATGGCTAACTTCCCTCCCTGCTGGCTGTTTTAATTTATTTTTTTATTTTTATTTTTGTTGCTCTGTTTCTTCACGAACACCGCTCACTTGTGGATTGATTTCAGCATTTCAGTCCTTTTTGAGGAAAAGCTGAGCCAGATGTTCTGTTGTGGCTCAGCCGAGGATGCGTGACTGAAAGAGGTGCTTGCTTGGAGGAGTCCTAAATAATGCTGTACTTCAGTATCTGGTAGAACTTTTTTAGTCAAATGCTGTTGCTAGCAATGCTGGAAATGTTTTCATGTCTGTAAAATGGACGTGTTGCTGTGCCTCACCAGGTGGTCAGGAACAGGACAATTTTCCTTGCTTCCGTTGATAAAATTAGAGGTCAGGACATCTCCCATTTTGTTCAATGGGTTTGAATGTTTCTCCATTTCTCTGTTTTGGGTTTTTTGATAAAATAATCTTTGCTATTCAATGAAAATTAACATGTGGCTTTCAGGTGTGCCTGTAAATAAGGTGGGTTTGTTTTAATAACTGGTGGAGGAAACGCAGGCGCTTGTAGGATGCGTTTGATTGCACCGTTGTAGTTGCATCCTGGAGACCCCATTAACAGTAGAGGGAGCGTGCACAGTCTTTCTGTGACCTCCGTGCTTGACTGGGTGCAAAGATAGGTGGAATGGAGTTCAAAATCCTAATCTGACAATTTTGCCATCAGCTCCATGCGCTGTACGTGCCGCACCGAAATGTAACCAGGGATACGGAGTTGCAGAGTCCCACCATTTATCTTTAGCTCCTCTTCGGAGGAGGAGGAGAAGAAGAGGGAAAACTTGGCAAAAAAATTTCAGGCGGTGGTTGGTGGTGTTCTGCTTCTCTAAGTTTAGCAGCCTTGGGGGTGGTTGTTAAAACGGGCTTTCAGATTTTGAAACCCTCTGTTCTGAGCAGCGTTAGGTAACGTGGTGCTTCAGCAGGCTGGAAGTCCCATCTATGCTGCAGCTTCCAAAGCCGAAATACCTGGCTGAATTTTATGGGTAATTGAGTAAAAATGGCACAGATATAAAAACTTTCCCCGTTGCAGACAAGAATTGCGTAGCTTGGTCACCAATACGCTTCAGGCAGTGTATTTAAATTGCGATTTGTGGAGGTTTCATGTCACACTGAAGTCCTATCGCTTTACTCCATAGAGGCAAACCTGATCTCAGCGTCAGCAGGGGCTTGTTGTTTTGCCACTGTAGAGAAACTTCTTGTGTCTGTTACGCAGCCAGGAGAACAATATAGAGGGTTATGGAAAGGCTGCGTTATTCCAGGGGCCTGTCGGACAGTTTTCACAGTTTCTATAGGATGTTAACAAATCTCCCATTGCAGAAAGCTGCAACTGAATTTGATAAAGTATCACCTCTTCTAATTCCTTCTCTGATGGATTTTGTCAGCTGGCTTCCTGAGTGAGTACCACCACCGTTTTTATATGTATTCCCTTCAGCATTTCCACAAAATCTGTTTTAATTGTTTCTGAATTAAATACGTACACTTGGAAGATTGTGATCCTTTGCGTAGTTATCTATGAAAAGGCTTTTAGTTCCCTGCTCTGCTGAAGTCTGCAGCGTCGAAGGGAAATCAACCCCCAGTTATGGAAAGGGAAGGGGTTTCGTTTGGGATGGTCGCTAACACTGGCTGTAGAAGGAAATGGGATGCAGTTGTGTAAGGAAGGGGAGACATCACACATGTATGAGTATTTTAAGTGGGATTCTGGCTGGATTCATCTCATGCTTTTTGAAAGTTCAGGGTACTGCTAAGAAAAAAAAAAAGTCCAAAGTGTGCATCCCATTAAAAGGCTTTATATTCTTGTCTCTCTTAACACTTGTATTCAGGAAGCATAAATTTGCTGGCCTCGTAGCAAAATTAAATTTTTATAGCTCTTTAGAACCAAGACTCTTGGTTTGTTGGTTTTTTTTATGAACTTCGCCTGGCTCGTACTTTCAGTGATTTTGGTCTTGGCTTTGCGTTGCTCTCATCAGTGGAGGGAAAGATGCCAGGGATAGAGAAGCCTTCGCAAAGCTGCGAGGCTCCGTCTTCCTAGCACCCGTCTTCCTCCTCTTGGGAACGTAAAGCTGTAATATTTTGGAATCTTGACTCATCCTGCAGGTATGCATGGCTTGGCACCTGGGCAGGACTTTGTTTGCATGAGCTTAAGCTCTAGTTTAAGGGGAGTCATTTTAACTCGGGTACTTGCTGTGTGTTTTGGGTTGGGGGGGTTGAATTTACAGTTGACTTTAAACTTCTGTTCTGAAATTCTACTTTAGGACTGGACTAAATCATTCCATAAGCTCAGCGGTAGGCTCAGTGGTATGATTTTAACGATGCTCGTCTGTGATTCTCAGGATAAAATTTAGCTCGCTGCTGGAGCATGACATGGTAAGATTCATGATGAAAGTCTGCAATTTAGTAAATATTTACAAGGCATTTGGCAATTAGTGAGATGCTAGCCCTTTTCCCCCTTTTTCTGTGATCAATGATTAGTATAGTGGTATTTTATTTCTACTGGCAGGCTATGGTATTGCTTCCTCTACCTCCACTGTTAATGTCCCAGGAAGTAATTTAAGGGAATGAGGATGCCTAAATAGTAAGGCCCTGGAAAAAGAAGATAGGCTGATATTTCTGGGCTAAACAGAAAACTGAGAAAAAGGAGAATGAGGTAGTTAACATAAAACTGGAGAAAAGATGGATCAAAGCTTTTAAAGAATTCGGTGTGAGGTAAATGTTAGTTTGAAAAAAAAAAAAAATCACCTTTCAGATGTCACACAAGCCCTTTTTAGGTTTCCTTATTTGGCAATATCATTTTTCAAGATAAAAATACTAAGCTTTAATTTTCTGCTACATAAAAGAATTTAAAAGAAAAGGCTTATTGTTCATACAAGGCTGGCAAACTAATGGTAGAAAAAGATGATTTTTTTTAAGTGGTATTTTTTTTAACCCATTAGTGCTACTTCAGCTGTTGTAAATACTTGTGTATAATTCTTTAAATAACTGTGAGCTGGCTGCTAACATATGTATACAGGAGCACAAACTACAGGTAAATATTTCTTATGGCTGGAAAGCTGCCTGGTGGAAAAAGACCTGGGGGTACTGGTTGACAGCCGGCTGAATATGAGCCAGCAGTGTGCCCAGGTGGCCAAGAAGGCCAATGGCATCCTGGCTTGTATCAGGAATAGTGTGGCCAGCAGGAGTAGGGAAGTGATGGTGCCCCTGTACTCGGTGCTGGTGAGGCCGCACCTCGAATACTGTGTTCAGTTTTGGGCCCCTCACTACAAGAAAGATGTTGCCTTGCTGGAACATGTCCAGAGGAGAGCAACCAAGCTGGTGAGGGGTCTGGAACACAAGTCATACGAGGAGCGGCTGAGGGAACTGGGGGTGTTCAGCCTGGAGAAGAGGAGGCTGAGGGGAGACCTGATCGCCCTCTACAACTGCCTGAGAGGAGGCTGTAGCGAGGTGGGGGTCGGCCTCTTCTCCCTGGTAACAGATGATAGGACGAGGGGGAATGGTTTGAAGCTGCGCCAGGGCAGGTTTAGGCTAGACATTAGGAAATACTTCTTCACCGAAAGGGTTGTCAGGCTCTGGAATGGGCTGCCCAGGGAGGTGGTGGAGTCCTCATCCCTGGAGGTATTTAAAAGGATAGATGAGGTGCTTAGGGACATGGTTTAGTGGTGGGATGGCAGTGCTAGGTTAACGGTTGGACTCGATGATCTTAAAGGTCTTTTCCAACCGAGGTGATTCTATGATTCTATGATTCTTATTCGCCTTTAGGTAACGGGGTGTGTAACTGGTGCTGTGAGCCTGGACAACACCCACGGTAATTTGGGTGGGAAGGGGCACCTGCAGGCCCCGGCTCAAAGCAGGGCTGGGGATGCTCTGAGCGTTGGCCAGTCCAGTTCTGAGTATCTCCGAGCAGGGAGATTTCACAGCCTGTCTGGGGCCCTCTTCCTAGCGTTTGACCACTTGTAATTCCTAATATTTAGGAGGAATTTATCCTGTTGCAACTTGGATCCGTTGCCTCTTGTACTATTCCTGTGTACCTCCAAGAGTCTCACTCTGTCTTCTCTGTAACCGCCCCATAGGTAGCTGTATCTGCTTAAAATGTTAATCTAAATGTACAACGGAACAAAAAAATGCTTGCTTGGCCGATGTTTCCCTCTTCCTCAAGCAGCTCTCTGTTCAGTCACGTGTAATTAATCTGCAAAGAGCTTTTCCCTCCATTATGTTGGTAGTGATTTTCAGTTTAAAACCAGCACTTCCCTCTATTCTCCCACTTTGGTTATACTTTTTCCTGAGGGTAGGAAGATACTGTAGCTATATAGGTTCCTCATTTCATGGAATAACACAATTTAGTCACGCTCTTGTATACTCATCTAAGCCATCCTTTGGTTTAGCGTAATCACCTGTTGAAAGTATTTACCCTAGTGTGCACGCGCAGCTTTTAAAATTTTCTAGAATAACCAATATCCCGCTTTCAACAAAGTCATACTGTGTGTCAACAAACCCTCAAGATCGTTAAGTCGCTTACAAAAATGGAAGCTGAGCACATTTGAAAGAGATATTCCTCTTTTCCAGCACTTTCTTGCCAAGGATTTGACACGCTGATTCTTGAGACACTGGACCCAAGTTACAAAGTGTTTCGGTAAATACTATTAATCCATGAACTTTTTTGTAATTGCCGAGTGACATATCCAGCAAAAATTACTTGGATAAGGGTGAAGACAAAGGCAGAGCCAGGCTGACAAACACCAGTGCTTTTACGCCCATGTGTTGTACAGTGCTGTACATCTGAGCCATAGTTACCCCCCTCCTTTTAATTGGGTTAATTTTCTCACCAGAGAGAAGATGGGAGCGTATGGTCAGTGGCAGAGTTCTACCAGTTCTAGCAGATTGTGTAATTGTGGGTTTACATCGTGAATGTGTTAGGGTAGGGACTGGTGTGTGTTGGAGCGATAGCTACAGCACAAAAGTAAGTAAATAGGAAGCACGCTCGTACCGTGTTACAGTGCTTGTATCTGGTCGGTACAGTAAAAGCCAAATCAGCTGGAAAGCATAATAAAAATATGGCATTGACTTCTATTTTGAGTAGGGCAACAGCCTGTGATTTCTTCAGAAACAAACAAAACTCCCCAAAAATGAAGAAGGGAAAAGGAAAAAAAAAAAAGAGAAAGAAACCCATCTTCATGGCTTGTTTTATCCACTTTGAGGCCATCCTACAGAGACACTTAGCTATGGCTGTAGACAAACTATTTTTTCTGGGTATGCATTTATGCGAAGGTAATAGTGCTGTCAGCTCACTTTTTCAGAGATGGAAAGGGAAATAATGAGATGATGATTATGATGTTGTTATTATTATTACTATTAAATTGTATGTGGTTTTTCACTCCTTGACAGACATGGTCCTAACTACCTAGTGATCCTGAGTAGTTTGCTGTTACGCAGGGTGTATTCATACTCAATCTTGAAATCAATTTAAGCTTGTCTGGATTTAAAATTTAGATGAGATCCTTTGCCTTTAAAATTCAACTTTCTCTGCATTAAAACTTGGCAGTTCATAACATCCTCCAGCAATTTTGCATGAGAGTTTGATGTATGTTCTGTAAAACATACAGACTCTAAGCCTATATAATCTCAGCGAGTAGTAGTTGTGGTAATGATTCTTATATAGAATGAATGTGAGCAAACTTTGGGCACTAATGTCAAACTTTGGGCTCTACCAGAAATTAGACTGAGGACTTCGGTGGCACCAGGTAGTATGGTCTGCCTCCAGAAATGGCGCCATGATCCATAAACAGATCGGTGTTCCTGAACAAGAAGCTTAAATAATGGGTTACTTTTAAATAAATTGCCATCTGACAACTTTTTACATTTTTTTTTTTTTTTTTTCTGTTAGGGTATTTTTTTTTTCCCTAAATGTATAATGATTTAAAATAGAATTTGAGATTACAGTGTTTGGTGATATCTGTGTGGACTTCACGTAGAGGAGGAGGAGGTTAGGTTTCGAGAGAACAGCAATGTTAGAAGATCTTGGGGTGCTTTTTCAACCTTCTTTCCTTCTGCCTGTTGTTATTTTCTGTGCCAGTTACATCTTAACATCCCCAGAAAGTTCTGCAGGTCACAAGCGAAACATGAATGTCAGGCTGGAGTCTGTATCCCTCAAAATATTCATCTTTACTCCAGTAAATTGTTACCAGTCTTTGCAGCTGGCAGAAGCCCTCCCTTTTCAGTACCGTGCTGCCCCGAGTCTCCCCACCTGAACCGCCGGCCGCCGTAGCTGCACAGAGGTGCAGGAAGAGCAGGGGTTAAAGATTGCAGCAAGGCACAACTTACCCCTTGCAAAATGCTCTTCTGAGGGTACAGAAAACAACTGTTCCGACTAAGTAGGGATTTTTTTTAGTGGTATTAGAGCTGGGGATTCTTTGTATTTCTATTTTTTTTTTTTTTTAAGGTGGTGTGGATAGGATAATCTTTCTTTGCTGCTTGAGTTTAACTTTCTTAGGATGTGTAGGACAACAGTATTTTAGGCACTACTTTTTGCCCTGACTTCTTATTTTAGCACAGAACCTGCAGAGGTGAAATAGCTCAGTGCTTCATAGAACCTGCTGTTTACACAACTTCAGGAAACGTATATATTTTTTTTTCTTTTAATTATTGTTATCTTGGCATTTCATCAGAGTAACATGAGCATTAATTTGCAGTACAGAATGTTTAAAAAAATTAGGGGGTAGATATTTGTGTAGAAAATCTGCCTCAGTTAAAAAAAAAATCCCCTAAATCCTGTCTTCAAAAAAAAAAAATCATCTAAAATTCCTTTTGTATCTCCCAATAAAATTCTGACATATCCTTTCTTCAGCTTCACCTTTTGCAGTGTCCTTTGTTTTATTGCCATAATCCCAGCTCGTCCAGAAGAAGCCAACTCTTGCCCTGCTTTAAACTGCGTCATGATAGCAGGTCGCTTATATTCTCTTAATGCTGTCAACTAAAATAAGTTGTGTTAATTACTGCTTTGCTTTCTCACGCTATTTGGGCATAGGGCTCTGTTGCACACTGGTTGGTTGGTAGTTTGGTTTCGTGACAGCATTGGTGTTTCACTTCAGTGGTTTGCTTTAAGCTTAACATATCATTAAGCTGCGTGATAAGATACAGGCTTTATTCTTGTGCAGTGCAATGGCAGGGGAAGGCAGGGCATAGCTTTGCAGTTTATTCAAGAGAAGTAAAAATAAATATATAAAAATATATATATAATCTCTGAAAGTAGATTGGCCAACTATTTCGCGCTCTCTGTTACGGGATAGCAAGGCCAAAACTGAAGCATTTACAGTAAAACTCATGTTCGCGGAGTTGGATTATTTTTCCATCATTGCCAAATGTTGCAAAACCCTGAGTGTTAGTACCAAAATAATCCACGTAGCTAGTTTTTGCCTACTTCAGGGACAAGCCTTCTCTGATTTACCAGCAGTATTTGGTATACTTTTATAATACGTTGTGCTGTGTCTCTGGTATGGATAACTAGAGGTCTCTTTAATAACTGCAGTTTGGTAGATAAACAGTTAAAAGAGTGTCTTTGCTTTTGGAGGCAAGAAGTTAATCTTTGACAGCATATTTCTGACGTGTTACTGAAAATCATTCTGTACGCTAGCTCTGCCTCTATTTTCAGTGTTTGCTGTGGGGTTCTTTTCAGTGAAACTGCTGTCAATGATAGCCCCGCGGAAGCAAAAATAGCAGCTAATCAATGTGTGCTTTATCCATGGAGTTAAGTGCTTAACTTAAATGGAAAATAGATTTATAAAACAAAAAACCCCAACCTTTCCATTGCGATATGACAAGCTGCTGCAGCCTCATCTTCTCTGCTGCTTCGTGTGCGTTTGGCTCCAAATCTGGACGTAAGTTTTAACAGGGGTTATGTTAGGTGGAAGAAGGGTTGGGGTGGTTGGGGTTTTGTTGTTTTTTTTTTTCTTTTCTTTATGCTTTCTAGGCCTCTGCCTTTAAAATGTGGTTCCATGTGGAATAGATCGTGTTTGTTTCCTTTCTGGCCTTTCACTGGTGGCACATGCTCTTCAATTACTGTCTTGACTAGAACCCAAAAACTGTGGGACACTAGGCGGTCTACTAGCAGTGTTCCACATAAAGTTTACTGTAAAAGCGTTTGGAAATGCTGTACTCTGAAGTATTTCAGAAAAGTTGCTTGAGAAGTTCTTGAAGCATATGGGGTCTCTTGGCACAGAGATTGGGATGCGGTCCCGGGAGTTGGACAACCTGGTCTGCCACAGATAATTGATTGGCTTCTCATTTCCTAAAACAAATGGTATGTGTGGAGTGTGGCTAATATTTATTCCTTACGTTGCTGTCCATAGAAAAAATGTGTTCTTAATCCGCACCTACTTTTTATTAAAACAAGGTTACAGCCCTGTTCCTTAGAAAAAGGGATCCTCGGGTCAATTTCTGGAAGTGTATAGAGTCCAATCTCTTCCTGTCGTCTTCAGAAATGACACCGGTTTTCCTTACAAACTCATCCTTTTCCTCCCACTCTCTCCTTGGCTTCATGAGCTACCTGTAGAGACAAATGTGCCAAACAGGTCGTTAATTGTTGCGGTTGCTTTTACTGGAGTCTATAATAAGAGATCTCATGATGGAAAGGTGGTTGTACATGTTGAAAACCTGATAGATGAACATGTCACCGTTGACATGAAACGTTACAAATGTGCCTGTAGTCATTTCATTCATCGCTACAAACGCGATTCTCTTCATCTGCTTGGCATGCATCTATACGCAGAACGGCTGAGCAGATTTAAGCGTGCCTGCGTGTCAAGCGATAGTCTGGATTGAGCGTGGCGGTGGAAACATTTGTTCTTACATGAGGTTGTTGTAAGCTTGGGGACCTCCTCTGTTAGCTCTGCTGCACGGTGACGATGGTTATGGCTTGAAACGTGACGGGAACCTGTTGGTGTCCGTCCGAGCTGCAAGCATTGTTGGTCTTGAACACTTGGGTTTCCTCTTTTTGTTTGGACTCCTTGAATTCTGCAGTTCTTCTTTTTTAGTGTTTAAGCTTCCTATTACTATGAACATTTGGATATACACTATGCTGTTCAGAAGTAGGGTGTTCAGAAAATAAAATCAACCTGGGGCAACCGCAGTATGATTTTTACCTGTTCTTGTAAGGATGCTTAATACTGATTAAAGTGTTGGTGTCCAGTTTATATTCTACCTATAAGAAAAAGTCAAGGAAATGCATGGGTGTTTCCCTGACTGCTGAGCCTGTGGACCTGTGTTTTTTACCAATATTCCACACTTTCTTCAAAGATGAATTAAAGAACAGTACAAAATTGCATGAAGGTTTTTGTGGTTTGGTTTTTTTGGGGTTTTTTATCCTCTCTTCCAGGCATTTGAGTTCAGAATTAATTTAGGAAAAAAAAAAAGCTTAAAACAAACAAACAAACAAAAGCCTAAAAAAAGCCCCACCAAACAAAAATACTTTTATTTCAGCGTGGTTAGTCACCGAGTGGAAACATTTGTGTCGGTGACAGCTTTCTTAAAGGGAGCTGGGCAGCTTCATGGCTCGGGCAGAAAAGGCAGGTCCTTATTTGATCAAAAGGGGAAATGTGCCCTGTTGAGAGGTGCTTATGTGGGGATTTGAGCAGAGTTACAGATCGCTTGTGTGGTGTTACTGCCTCTCTGGCACTCCTTAAACCCTGAAAATATAACCTAAAACTGTCTTGGTAAGAAAGTAAGGTTCATCCCTTAAGGATTAACACGCATCTCTCTCAAAATGACTTTCATATTTCATCTAGACATGAAGATTTGTTACAGTAATTATTTTTTTTTTTAAAAAAAGATCTGAGTTGTGCATTTATGAAAAAGGATCAGTGCGACGCACGTGTTGCGGCAGATGTGGTAAAGGCTGCGGTTGCGACAGGAAGGGGATCGGCGAAGGGCAGGGGTCTGCCACAGGAGGGAATTGCAGTTTGGGCAGAGCCCTTCACCTGTGAGAGAGGTGGTGCCTCTTTAAGCCAGACATGAAGTTTGGAGATGCTGGGGTTGTCTCTTGTGCAGGAAGAGCCAGCTTACAGCCTGTGTTCACACTGCGCCTCTTGTAGGATGGCCTAAGATGCTCTTCGGATGGACAGGAGCAGTGACAGGGATACAGAGCAAATAAATAGTGTTCGCACTTGCCGTTTGGAGACTGCCACACGCTACTGCGGTACATCACAACAAGGTACCCTCCGTGCCATCCTTGCTCAGTAGCTGTGGGACCAGGCTACTGTCAGCTTCGGGAGCGCGCTGTTAGGTGGCAAAGCACCCAACAGCCTTGTGGTGGGTCTTTAGGACATAATAATTAAATATTTGAACTTCATTCATGGAGTTATCAGAAGGACTGAGACGAAATGTTAGAAATAATAAAACTTAACCATAAACTGGTAGCACCAGAAAGCTTCTGTAGTGGCCACGCTTCATGAAAACACATCTCTTCTTGGTGTAATAGGTTGTAAAAGTGAATCATAGAATCATAGAATGTTTTAGGTTGGAAGGGACCCCTAGAGGTCATCTAGTCCAACCCCCCTGCAGTGAGCAGGGACACCACTAACTAGATCAGGTTGCTCAGAGCCCCATCCAACCTGACCTTGAATGTTCCCAGGGATGGGGCCTCCACCACCTCTCTGGGCAACCTGTTCCAGTGTTTCACCACCCTCGTTGTAAAGAATTTCCTCCTTGTATCCAGTCTAAACCTACCCTGGTTTAGTTTAAAACCATTACCCCTTGTCCTGTCACAGCTGGCCCTACTAAAAAGATTATCCCCATCTTTCCTATAGGCCCCCTTTAGATACTGAAAGGCTCTACTGATGATGCCAGTACAGTCGTGTTGTGGTAGATAGTTTTTCTTGGATGTCTGTATCCTTACAGTGCTTTCACTCAAGTACCTGATAGCATCTGGCAGTTAGCACATGCCTTATGTGCTGTATACGACTCACAGAGTAATTCAAGCCACGGGTGATGGTGGTGAAGTGATTTTTTTTTTTGCAGCTAGGCACCCGGGGAAGGAGTCCAGCAGGACACGTTGTCTGGCCCAGCACATCCTCCTGGTGTTCAAACAGGCGCCGATGAAGGAAGGGCAGCTGAGGGAGATCCTTCAAGGCGTGACTCCGAATCACAGGCAGGCAGGCACTGAGGGCAGAGAAGAGGAAGGTGGTTTGGATGGGGTGACTGCGAAATGGTGGCATCATCAGGGGATTCAAGGAAGGAAGAGAAAGAGAGCAAAAAACATTAAAATTGGTGAGCTACAAGATGGCAAACCTCAATAAACTCTGAGAAGTGGGAGACATGACTCAGAGAGTTCTTATAGATGCAAACCTGAAAGAAAAAGAGGGCTTAAGATGAGGTGGCAGTTTAACAGAATTTTTTGTTATGGAGACAGGCACAGGCTGTCCCACTTCAAATGAAGGATAGAAAATATAGTAACTTGCTCACTTGCTAAGTTTCTTCAGCACAAGAAGGAAGGAAGGAAGAAGCCTGCAGAAAGTCTGACCTAGTTTCCAATCGAGATGAGTATTGGAGATAAGTATAAAAGAGTATTTTTTGCTTCTCTGATATTTTGTTGTTGTTGTTGGTTTTAATTTTTTTTTAAATTAATTTTTTTTATCTTCTGTAACTTGTGCTTGCCAGAGCGTGCACCTAGCAGTGGCTGTGGGGAATACAAGGAATCAGCGAGTGCTGTAGCAATAAAAGGAAGACAAAGGATTTACGCTGCTGCTTGGCAGGAAGAGGAAGTTACCAACTTCTGACACTACAATATTTTATTAAAATGGGGGAAGGGAAGCTTGTATCGGTCTTTGGCTGAGACTTTAATTGGGAGCAGATAGCAAATTAAATCACTGGATGCTTAGTGGCTGCTGTGAAACTACACAACTTCAGAGCCGTGAGGTGTTACCTTTGACACATTGGGTAGAGTAAATACGCTTCTTCCAAAAAAAAAAAAAAACCCAAAAAACAAAAACCAAAAGAGAAGAATGAACATAATACTTAGGCTGCCTTATTCATGATTTCTAATTTCAGTTTTCAGAAAGGAACACGGAAACATAAGAAATACTGTAAGAAACCAAGGAAACCGATAACATCCAGCAGATTTTTCTTTTAAAAAAATAAGCCATGTCAAAGAAACTGAACTTATTTCTGTAACTTGGTAACAAGGAAAGGGAAAGCTAGTAGGTTACCATGAGTTGAAGTGAAGCTTTTAAGACTCTGAACTAGAAAAATGTGATCTGCATATAAGCTGCTATGAAATGGGTGCAGAAGTCTTTGCATAGCGTATCAGTAGCTCAGCGCCTTGGAAGGGACGCGGCGCCTGGTGCTGGTCAGTCACGAATGACCAGGATGCAATGGAGAATATACTGAATCTGCAGGTACTGAAATAAAAGACATGCTGGGTGTTTCCACTAAAAATAGAAAGGGACTGTATGAGCTAAATGTGTATCTTTGTGTTTTTCATGTTACTTCATCAGACTATTTCAAGATTTTGTGGAATAATCCAGTGCAAAAACTGAGAAGAGGGGAGAGCTAGTTGTATTGCTAGTGCAAAGAAAATGCTGAGGTATTTGTAGCAGTCAGGTTTGACAGGCAGCAGTAAAAAAAAAATAAAAGATATATGCCTGTTTACGCATTCCAACGTAACAGCTGATTTGTGAGAATGGTGAAGATGTCCTGCTGTACCCTGTTTTGGAAAGACGACTTCTGAACTGCTGTGTAAAGCTTTGAGCGCTGGATTTGGATTCGAGAGCTTTCCAGGCAGCAGGGAGAAAGAAATCAGACTTAGAAAAGATGACCTGAGTGAAAGGCTGAACAAATTGAGAACTGCTTTTGTCCTGGGCAGGGGGAATCCTGATTTTTACTTATTTATTTATATATCTGTCCATATTTCCTGTGACTGTTGTGACTGCAATGTGTCAATAGTTTGCCCACAGAAATCACTATAGTGCTGGTATTGGCATACTTTTTTTTTTTTAATTTCAAAAAGGTGTGTTGGTGTGGTTAATAATTCATGTAGTTAATCCGTGTATAGTCACTTCTTTTCCTTTCTTCCCACCTCTTCTTGCTATTACATTGTTAAGCATGACATATACGTTGCTATGGGATCTCTGTAGTTGAATGTGAGATACAGGATGAGTGTTTGAAAGCATCGGATTAATTCATAGCACTATAGAAGCACCTTGAATCGGGTCAAACAACCTAAAAGAAATCCGTTCAGCTGTCACTTGAGGCAGTAGTCCTTCTTCCCTCCCTTTTGGGAAAGTACCTCTTCTCTTAGCCATATCGGATGGTTTTTGTAGAATACCTTCAGGGGCTGGAGGTAGGGAGGGTCCTCGTTTTGTGGTGCCCTTCGCCCATCCTGCGGTACTTTTGATGAGTAGCCGGAGGTATTCAGCACACCACGGGTGTTGGAGGATACATCAGCTCCTTTTCCTTTTGATTAGGTGTTCGATACAACAGTCGGTGTTTAAGTCACCAGTAATTTGCTGCTGTGCTGCCTACATCTTTGATGCTATACAATTACTTAGAGTAAATCCAGTAAAAACCATAGTGGAGTTGGCTGCTGATCTTAGTCAGCAACCGAAGAGATGGTGAGTCTGGGAATTGGGAGATCCTACCCTTCTTACGAGCCGTGTATGCAATTAAGCAAATTGCAGATGTCTTTATGTACAGTACAGCGGTTCTACCTCGAGTCAAATGATTAAGGAAGTGCCAAAATAATTGGAAAGGATGACAGGAAGGGTTTTTTACTCTATTTTAGGCCACGAGGTTCAGGAAAAAGGAATTGAGGAAGCTGCTGGGAAGGACACACACACAAAAATAACATTACAAAATGCTACATTTTAAGATACAGAAATTTGATGTTTGCTTGGTTGGTTGGGGTTGGTTTTTTTTCCCCTGGAACATACTGGGGTGGTCCTGGCAATGTTGTAAAGGCCAGGAGAGAGGAAAAGGAGATTCACCCTCTTAGGTTGAGAAGGAAAGAAGCTGTTGAGGATGGAAGGGGCTGATGGTAGAGTCTAGAGACTGGCACGGAGCGAGCAGGCAGAGCAGTAGAGGGGATCGATGCCTTAGTGCAGAGAAACCCAACTGCTTTCAGACTAAAAGAAGGTAAGTTAGAGTTGTAGATGACTCCTTTCTCCTTTTACCCCCTCGATCCGCTGCATTGGGTTCCCAGGCTGCTTCAGCCCAGCTCTCTGCTTGCAACCGTGCCTTCCCCATCTCCCTGCCCATCTCTTGCAAGGCTGCTATTGCTGCCACATCCCCAATCCTGCACAAAAGCCAGTGAAAGCGCTCAAGTGCAGCTGCATTGGGCTTGCGTAAAGTGACTGAAGTGTAACGCCGAAGCACATGGCTGAAGTTGTTAGGATGCTCATGGTTATCTGGTTGTAGTGGCATTGCAAGGTTGGTTTGTAGCTTTAGATTTGGATCATCTGCTCTGTCTTGATGAATAACACTTAGTGTTTGTTCAGCTGCGAGGATTTGTTAATCTTTCATTCCTTCTTTTTTTTTTCCCAGGAATAGGGAGAAATAATCTCACCATGGAGAAGTTTAGCAAAGATTTGTTTGCAAGAGCTTTCGGTGTTTTTTCTTTTTTTTTTCTTTTTTTTTTTTTTTTTACTGGGAGAATACGCTTGTAGTGGTAGCTGGAAGAGAAGAGAACTGAATGTGCAGGATTAAGCTTGAGGCCCCAGTTTCCTGTATAAGGGGAGAGGAGCTCACGAACCTGAGACGCCAGCCAAAAGGAAAAAGGGTAACGGACAAACATAGGCGGTGCGGTTCGCCGCGCTGCGTGCCGCCTGCTGCCGGGTGGACTTCTGCTGTGGGACACGAGTGACATTCGGGGCGGACACTGTCTGTGCAAAGCTGCCCTTTCGCTGCCCCCAACGCCGGAGCTAGAGGAGGGCACATTGGCAGCTTCTCGGGGTTTTTAACAGTTCAGAAAGCACAAAGGGTTTGTTTCTGGGAGGGTTTAGGTAAAAGAGCTCCTCATATGAATTTTATTATTTAAAGACTAAAGCAAATGTTGAGAAGTAGGAATGGAGAAGTTATCGGAAAAAATAACACGAGGAATTCGCCGCTCTTTGGTTGAAGAGCTGCAGGTTTGTAGGAGGCTGTCCCTGGAACGCTGCAACGCCAAGCAACTCGGGAGCACCGATTCCAAAACCTTGCTGGGACCTCACTTCCCTTTGAAAACTCAGTTAGAAATGTGTTTTTGACAGGGTTTGCAGCTCACTTCCACAGTCTCTGGTCTGGGACCTGATGATCCATGTTTACAAACTAGTTCTCTGCAAACCAGGCCCCCGAGAGTCTCTGTTCCCATGTCTTGCACCTTAGATACGTCTTTTTGTAGGGAACGTGAGGAGCCATGTTAAAATCTAACCCAGAAATAAATCTTGGAGTGCTAATAAATTAATAATAATTCAAAAAGTTTTTGTAGTAAATTAGGTAAAGGATAAAACTTCCCTGCTCTCTTGCTGTGACAATGAGCTGAGTATCCCAGCTCTTGTGGAATGCGGTGCCTTGAAGAAGAGAAATTAAAAGATCTCTTTAAAGGGTAATTGGGCTGAAAGTTGACTTAAACCTGTAGTTGCAGCCGCACAGTTGAGTCGATAACAAATTTCTTCCGATCACCTTAACAAAAATGACTTTTTTGGCCTTGGGATCCCTCCCGCGTTCCACTAATCCTTCCAGCAGAGGCAACGCGTAGCAGTGAAGACCAAAGTTTGTGTTTATTTGTCCTTTATTCTGCATCTCGTAGTGCGTGTGCTCCTTTCTCAAAGGACACCTTGTCCAGTTCCTTAAGTGTTGTTAACTTGCTGGTGGCTTCCTTCCTGGAAAAGATACTTGAAGGCTCCAGGGAATTGAACTCGGCGATACTGCCTTCTAACGCAGCCTTGCCAGACGCAAACACTTAAAAATACTTCTATGGTAGCAGTATAGTTGGACTCTTGCTTTCTGATTTCTGAAACATCTGGGTTCATATTCCACAGTTTGTTTATTTTTATACGAGCTTAAGAAGGAATAAGAAGCCTGAGGCCATAGTGGAGCCATCAGACTGCAGAGTCAAGGCTTAAACAAGCAGCACGAGACCGATGCGGCGGCCGTTCTTAGAAGGACTCTTCTCTTCCTAGAAGTTTTCATCCTTTTAGCAGGCAGTGACTTTGCTCCCTTTGCTCTCCTACATAATTTTTGCTTCTGTAAATGGTTTTGCTTGTGGGATTTGGTTTTATTTACATAATCTATTAGTAATGTGGACTATAGATGCCTACTGGAAATCAGGATTCTCTTGTCTCCTTCATGTAAACAAACCGGTTTTCATGAATAGCTGAGAAAATCCTTCCCACTTCAGATTATGGCACTGAGTTATGGACCAAAATGTGTTACACTCCTTACTGTGGATAGGTAAGTGATTATCTGTTTCGATGGCAGTTACAAAGCTCTTCAGTATTGTTTTAGAATTGGTCTTGATAAACGGTGAAATATTTTGTTACAGCTTAATTATGGAAAACCGGAGCGTATGGTTTGTGCTTATTTAAACGTGTGCATGAATCTTTTCAAAGTAATAGGGCAAATATAGTACTGTTTCTGGAGGCTTAAAAAGAAGATTTGTTCTCTAATATTACATTTTTCATGTATTATTCATGTGGAAAGCAAAGCTGAAAGCTTTTTTCCTCCCCTTAGTAGAAATGAACTTGAAGAATACATTATCTCTGTAGAACAAAAAATTAATGTAAAGGGCTCTAACTCTTGCTAATACTGGAGTGGTGCATGCAAGTGCTATTGGAATTTCCTCAGGGAAAAGGAACCAGAATTTTCTTGAAAATAAGCTGTAGGATCATTAAATTAGTACAATATTACTGGAATGCAATTCCTTAAAAAAAAAAAAAAAGTCAGGGTAATTCTGGTTAGAATATGCTTTTTTGAGTGACAGAGTGACTGTTTATTGAAGTTGCTTTAAAGTCCATGGCTAAGACTTAGTACCTCTGGTTTGGATACAGGGCAGGGCTACATATTTTTGTTACTTGCACCACTTCCAAGCTCGTTTTTCCAGATGTGTGCGTACGCATGTAATGTATTCATACATACGTATATATGCGGTTGGTTTATTAAAGGCAGGCAAAATGTGTGTGAGCTTTTCTATCTGTGGCATGGAAATGGAATTTGGAAAAACATTTAAAGCTCTTTAGCCTTATGTAATAACAAGAAATTTTTTCAATATGGAATATCTTAAGCCTGGTGCAAACTTATGTTTGTGATTATATTTTCTGCTGTCCTATCACTATAAACAAGAAGCATAAGCCAAGTGACTTCATCTTGAGTGATCTTTTTCATGTGTACTTCTCAATGTACTTTTTCATTCCTAGATCATGCTTGGTTTAGTTGCCTGAAATGACTCAAGGAAAAGAAATACCCAGTTGCATGTTCAGACAAGAGCTCTCCAGATATGTTTTTCCATTGCCTTACTCAAATCTTATACAACAATTAGTTTATTAATAGGAAAAATATCTCTAATTAGTAATAACCAAACACCAAGCACCACAATTACATTTTGTGGAAGGTGTATCTTAAATTGTTACTTAAACATTAAGGACCTCATCTAGCGGTATTTCCTACCTATGGTTAATGTCACTTCTGGAACGCGCTGGATAAAACAGCGCATGATCCCACTGCAGGAATTTATGCTACCTGTGAGAAGGGAATAGAGTTAGGATGGTACAGGCTAAGTGCTCCTCTAGACCTTGCCATTAAATTATACGAGCGCTTCTCAATTTTTAATATATATTCAGCCCCAAGCTCCTAGCGAAAGTCTCTCTGTGTGTGCCCTTACCTAAGAATAAAAATGAAGCAGAAAATATTTTAAAGGTGTTTTTTACCCTGGGTTTAAAAAGTTGTTCTCTAGACAAGGAACCGTAGCACAAAACGTCTGAAGCCACTTGTCCAAAAAAATGGAAATTTCAGAGTGGTGCAAAAAAGTGAATCCAGTTCTCTTTAGACTTTAACTGGTTCTCTTAATTGGTGGGGTTGACTTTTTTCTCTTTGAGAACATATATCCTCTTAAGGAGTACTATACAGTATTGTCTTCTGTCACTTGATCCCAAGTTTTAAGGAATCCTCAATTTGATATCCCCAGTTGTCACTTGGAGCAATTAGTACATTTTGGCATTACTTGGATTTTTTGTGTTGTCTTTTCCTTTTAATGGAAGCACCCAAAACTTGAGTTTACAAAGGAAACTACATATTTCTAGCTCTTTTTTTACATACTCATTTCCAGCCACATTCCTTAATGTTTGCTGTGATTTTTCTAGTGACATAAACCACAGATACAGATGTTTGTACTGTAAGCAGAAGAGCAGGAGGAATGTCACCGATTTTGTAGATCTTGCTTTTTTTTTTTTGACTTTATTCATGAAAATACACCTATCTGTGGGATTGAACAGAAGACTTAAGATAGCGGTGGGAAACTTAAAACCTGTGGCCAGAAAGCAGGCACAAACATTACACAAATGTTGTAATTACCTCGTGTCGTTATCGGATGGTGGTGAAGCGTGTTTTAACGTGTGGCTTGTTGAAGGTATTTGGAAACCGTGCTCATCCTCCATTAAAGGAAGGGATGGAGCAGCCTCTTCAACGCTTGGGCTCAGCTATAAATGTGCCCTTAACTGATTAACTAAGATCTTTGAACAACTGAGATTTTTTTTGCCTTTATTTGAGAAAAAACAACCAAATTTGGGGATAACGTGCTTGCTTAAGTACTGTGTAACTTGGTGTCCAAGGCATCCTCTGTATGAAAAAATTTTCCACTTTCACCCTTGGCAAAAGGAGGGAGGAATAGTGGAGAAAAAAAACTGCTGTGAAAGTCCATCCAGCAGCTTTGCCCTGTTTGCGTAAGCGCTTTCCCTTGCGATTTGTGTTGTGGTCTTTGAGCTGGTACACATAATATTGTGGGCAAATAATCTTCCATGAAATGTTCTGTCATCAGACTTTCTGTATCGTGCCTTTTTTCTTGCAACATACCACGGGAGGGATCGCTGGAGTCCCCAGGAATCCTGAAAGCTGGGTATGCTCAGGAGCTCCTTGTGGGTGCAGGCAATTGCATCCCATGCCCAGTGTTCTGATCCAGCCTTGTTGAGGAACCTCACGTTAAGCCCCAGTCCTGCGTTTTGCTTTGGTTCTCGTTATGAACAACGTTTGTATTTTGGATATGCAGATGAACGGCTTGGAGTGGTTAGGAAACAGTTGCGCTGATATGGGTAGAGGAGCAGAAGGATTAAATGAAGGGGTTGTTTTGCAGCATTTTTTAGGATAAGCGAGCTTGATGGATTGTTTCTGGTCTTGGCCAACTCCACTGACTTACAGGAAAGACTAAAGAAGTGATGTGGGGGATGGTGATCTTCCCCTAACTGTAAGTGTTTGCAGTATAAACAGCTGAGCTATTCAGCAGCAGCT
This sequence comes from Gorsachius magnificus, assembly GCA_034008185.1. Classification (NCBI taxonomy): domain Eukaryota; kingdom Metazoa; phylum Chordata; class Aves; order Pelecaniformes; family Ardeidae; genus Gorsachius; species Gorsachius magnificus. Next base: position 153,794,618 of record CM067082.1, on the reverse strand, counting down.
CTTGGTGGAGGAAAACAAAAAAAAAAAAGGCATTTTTAGGGTGGGTTCTAGTGTAGACAAATGGGGTGAATTATGCCCTGCAAGTGCTTATCAGCTTGGCTTTGTGGACGCTGCTTGTGGTCAGCTGGGCTGATGACTGAGGTACCAGGAGGCTGAGGACAATGTCCACAGAAGGTACTTCTGAGTTATAACGATAGAATTAATAAAAATAATAGTTCTTTTCAATGTGGAGACACATTACCACCCAGCAGCTTCCCACCGCTAGCTTTCTACGTCTTGGCAGGAGATTTTTGGCAGCGTCTTAAACACACCGGACCTTACTTTGTTTATTTTGTAGGGCTGGAGTTCCTTGCTCGCGTTGGGACCGTGGGAGGGGACTCGTGCCCTCCTTCGTGCGCACGTATTACTGGAGTAGAGTTTTTCAGCAGAAAGGAGACTTTCTCCGTAGTACTACCAGAGTTAGTGCCAGATTTCTACTCCTGATCTTTGTTAAATTTTGGTCTGGGAAAATCGTGTTTGGTCATGCATTTCTCTGGTCATGTTTTTGGATGTCCCCAAGAAAAATAAAAGTCGCGTAAGAAAGGCAGGAAAGCAGCAAGCCAAAATGCAGCGATTTGTCCTCCTCCTTTTGGTTATGCAGGAGCGGGAGAGATGCCAGATCTTTATCTTGTTTTGCAGCAGGCATGCGATCGCATACAATACTTTCCTGCTTTAGCTCCGTGTAGCTTCGGGAGATTAATTCAAATGCAGAAGTCTGTTTAGATTTTTGGTAATTCGTTGAAAACGCGGGGCTGGGCAGAGGGAGCTAAATGGGCAGGGAGAGGCTCTGCCCAAGCTGATGGCACTCAGCTGGTAGCCAGAAGAAAGCTTTTAAAATTGCTTATGCCACGTTACAGTGCAGGGCATAATAACTTATTTAGGGCAAAAGGGATTCTTAAAGCTCTGAAGATAAACAGCCCACAGCTGTGGCAGGTGGGACTGTCTTGGGCAATGCTTTCCTCAAAGCAAGTTTTGCTGTGCGCAGCCGGGTACCCCGGCGGCACCCGTACGGTTTTCAGTTAGAAATTGTTGTTGCTGTCCCCATCTTCCGTCTCGATTGGAGTTACAGCCCACGTGGCAGGGGGGTCTGTTGTGTGAACACCTACTTTGCAGAGCCGGTGCGGGCATCCGAACTGCAAACGGGCAGAGCCCAAGTCTCTGCAGGCAGAGAGCCTGCAGTAGCTGAAGAGGAGCGATGCTGAGTCTCGGTGCTGGCCAGCATTCTGTAAGGTTAGAGCTTACTGTTTTTTTGGAGAGGAAAAGGGGCAAGTCCTAAAGATGGCCTTCTAAGTGCTGGAGCACATATGTAGGTATAGACTTAATGTGATTTAACGTTTATGGGTCCGTATGCCTGGGATTTTCCATCTAAGCTAAGTGCAGTAAATGTACGGGATCGGTCATCTGGTTTGGGCTCCTGCATGAGGTCATCAGCTGCGTCGCTCCCCTGAGCCTCATGGGGACCTCTGCTATTAGAAGTGCTGCTAATAAGGCAAGGATCCCACCTCCCTAGGAGATGAAGAGTAAGTGCTCTGCAAGACCCAGCTTTCCTCAGCGCCAAGAACAACAGGCCAGTAAGATCAGTTTAATGTAAATGGTAAAAGCCTGGCTCTTTTATCCCAAGAAAGAAAAGGATGCGAAGCGGTGGGGGTAGTAGTATCGTGTCATTATGTGCTAAATAAACTGCTCACCCTCTCTGCTGCATCAGTGATGAAGGAAAATGGGGGGTTGGTTGTGGGGTTGGGTGTTTTTGCCAGATTGGGCAGAGACCAGCTGATCTGGAAGTGTTCCACATAAACAGCTTGGGCAAGAACGTTGGCTGAGAGAGGCTGGGACCTGGGCGAGCTGTAAAATCAGAGTAATTTCTGTTGCATCATGCCTTGGTTATCTCTTACAATTAGCACAAAGGCACATCCTGAAGAAGTAAGCTAGTTTTAATTTTGTTAATGGGCACAGGTGTTATTTTTACCTTCTTTTATTCTACCTTTGATAAGATCAATATCTGGCCTTTGTTTGGGGATAACAGGAGTGGGGTTTGTAGAATGTATCGGCATAATTACAAATGTCGTTGGTTTTGCTCCTGTAAGAAACAAAAAGTTACTGTACTGTTTGGGTTTTGGTTGTTTGTGGGGTTTTTGTTTTTTTTTTTTTTTTTTTTTCTGGTAGAATTAAGGAAAGAGTTTATTTTTAACTTTTCCAAGCATGTAGTCCTGAAGACACTGCTTATTTAACATCTTCAGTTATTATAGTGTTCAGTTATTCATGCTTTCTTAAGACATATATAAAATAGCAAGTGGCTGGCTTTCTGCTTTACAGGATTGCCAGCAGTTAAAGCATGGGTGTTAAATTGTGTGCATTCCTTTTAGTACAAAGTTTAGGATATTTCAAATAGATCAGAAGTGTTCTTCATGTTCTGGGTATTTGGAGAAACAGTTGAACGTGTCTGCAGCTGTTGCAACCTGCAGCTGAACCGTCAGCTTGGTAGAGGCATCTAAGTACTCATTTAAGGCACCAAAATGTTTTTTAAAAAAAATCCCCTCCTGTTAAGCTTAATGGAATAAGAAAAATGAATTAATTTTCATTTCTTATTATCTGAATTTCTAAACAGGCAATAAAATGCAGCTTTGTTCTAGAGACGAATTGCTGGAAGTTGGGCGAGTTTTGCTGCTTTTTTTGTCAAAACTGTAGTAACTTTTATCATACAAAGCTTGCCGTTTCCTGTATCTTTTGTTCCAGTCTTAATCTAGTTTTAGCTTTCTGAGTATCCTATTTCCAGGTGGGAATGGGCTGCTTTTAATGGTCGTGGAATGCTGAATGGGTAAAATAATCTTCAGTCCAAAGTACAAGGTCAACAGAGCTAGGAATTAATATTTTCCAACTTACTCCTTGGGATCAGTTGAAAATACTCTTAATATTAAGCAGTGCCTGCAGTGCATGCTGTTACAGTGGTTGCTGGCATTGGTCAAATTACCTTCTAGGCTGTTGAAGTTACCATTTCAGGCTTTTTAATTCTTAATGTGAAATATTACATTTTTATATATATATAAAATAAAATTTATATATATAAAATAAATTGGATTGAAATAAATTTTTTTTTAATTTATAAATTACTTTAAATTGACTTGCTAAATGAGGCAAGTTGAATGTTTTCTTAACGGTGATTTTGGTATTTCATTCAGCTTTGTGTTTTGGTATAACATACATACTCAGCTAGTAAGGAAGGAAAAAAAAATCCCTGTATTGGACTCCTCAACATTTTAAATTAATGTCAGATGTGTATTGGTTTTGCCTGTTCCTTCCTCTGCAGTCAGTTTGGTTTGGGTTTTTTTTGTTGTAGTTGGATTCAGATAGACATTTAGGTGTTTTAAACTTAATATGAATACATTATGGTTGTCTTTCAGAAATGGCAGCATGTATGCTACTGGCCTTTTTAAGCACACAGCAGGGAAGAGTTTGAAAGCCAAGGAGAGAGGGCTCACGCTTCACCAGGGCAGTGCTATGTATTTTAGCAAATTATTAATGAGAATTTGCAACAGGCTTTTTTGTATGTTGACTACTTTTTTTTTTTTTTTTTTTTACTGACCTCTTTACTTAGGAGTATAACGACAGATGCCCTGTTAGGGAGAGGCGAACTACAGCTTAAAATTCTCATCAGAGATACCTGGCAGTGCTGCTGTTCTGCAGGTGACACTTCCATGGAATTAGAAAACGGCAGTGGTTGATGTTGCAATTACTTTAGATTTAATATAGTTACTGAGTATGTGTAGATCTTACTGAAAACTTAAATTCATCAAAATTGTTTCTGGCTTAACTGGTGAGGGCAGAGGCAACAGCTTGGAGGAAAAAAGCAGCAAATAAGATTGCAAACATTTTTCTGGCTGTAATGTGCGCTTGTATTGCATGTTCGTAAATATTGCAGGTATTCAAAAAAACCCAAATTTACAAACGGTAATCTAAGGTTGGGTAAAACCTACTCCATGGAAGCTAAAGCTGGAGGAGAAATTACTTTGGCAACAATTCCTCTAAGTTGGATTCTGTCTGAGCAGATACGCTCAGGTGTCTTACGGACTGCTCCTTGAGAAATCCCTGCAACTAGACATGCAACAATTAAGTTCATAATCAAAATCTGATGTTCTAATTTTGCTTCTAGAAGGATTGGATTCAAATAACCTGCTGAAGTGATACTAGTTCTATGCTGGCTATAACTTGATTTCAAGAGTGGTTTTAGGTTTTGGATCATATTAATAACCGAAGCACAGGTCATGCAGTGATGTAGAGCAAGTTCCTTCTTCCAGATGCGAGGCATTCCTCTTGTTCTCTTTGTATCTGGGTTTCATAATATAGAAATTTGTGGAGGGAATGGGGAAAAACGGTAATTGGTCCAAATAAATACAGCTCTTATTAAAGTTGATGTCTTTTTGAAGTTACTCAGCTTCTATTTTTTTCCAAAGAAAGCAGGTAGGTCTTTCATAAATAGTCATGCATGTTCCTTACTGCATTAAGACAGAGTCTTCCAGAAATGGTGTCATTAAAATGGCTTTGGTTCTATAAAACATCTTACCAGAAACAGCGTCGTTTTCAATGTGTACTTTCTTGCAGAGTGGATGTTTTATGCGAACTGCACTCAATAGCCACAAAATAGCAATGGATTGGGAAAAATAAGAGGTAATTGAAAATAGGCATCAGAGGATCTACAAGAACCAAAAAAAAAAGGCATCCTAGTTTGATTCTTACTCTTAAGGATGTATCTTTTGGGGACCAAACTCAGGATGAGCAATTTCCCTGGCAGGAATGAGAATTGTAGCCTGTCGTGAAATATCCACAGGGAGTGAACGAAAAATTCCTAATGGCGAAATGGAGAAACAAAACTACTTGCGAGGGAGCATCCTTTAACGGCATTTTTGCGAGATGAATCCATTAGAGAAGAGCTGTCCCTAGGAAGGAGATGTGAAAGCTTGCAAAAATAGACTAATACTTTAGATTTGATGTCTTACCGAAGTATTTGCTGCAAAGAGTATGGTTGGGAATGCCACCATCTCTATGGGAACATCTTACAGCTATATTTAGGAAAAGTAAATGAAGCTTGTTCTCCTCAGATGAGCAAGGTTTTGGTAAGGCTTTGGTTGGAGCTGGTGTAATATTTTGGAGGGGAAAGTGAGTAGAAGAATTTCTATGTTTGGCTTTGGTCAATCACTTGCCTGATACTTTTCAAGTCAAAAAAAGGGCGCCAAAACCTGTGTTTGAGTCAACTGGGTTGCAGCAGGAGGCAGAAAGAAACTCTTTTTTTCGGAACCAAACCTCAGGTTGTGAATTTGGTCACTGAGGGGGAGGAAAGCCTTCAAACATCTATTTATTAAACTGAACCAACTTGATAAGGAAACGAGCCGATCATAGGTATGGTGCCCGGCAATATTCTTTAGGTTTGGATCATACTTTGAGTTGAAAAATCAATAGATTGGATAAAATACGTACGGCGGGTGGCTGGCTTGGTGTGCTACACGCTGCGTGGTGCCCGTGGAGCACAGAAAAAGCGGCTTTTACAGCTCTTCAGTAACTTCACCCTGATTTCGTGGCGTAACCTCTTAAGGAAAGCACGGCCTGGGGCTGCCGGTGCCGCGTGTGTGTCTGTGCCACGTGTGTCTGTCCCTCCGCCTGTACCTTCATGCCACACGTAATAAGAGAACGCACTTTGCAAAAGTGCTTTCACACTTTTGGGTGGGGGTTTTTTTTATTATTGTACTAGCTTTGAATTAAATTAATGTTTGGGAAAGACTGTTGGCCGCTTTGGTTGTGCGGTGGCTTTCGATGCCCGCCTGTTGCTCACTTGTATCTGCTTTCCCCGTGTTTTAGCTACTCGGCATTTGGCGAGCTGTTCTTTGCTGCCTTTCCCACCGTGCTACATGGAAGCGCAATCCAAGGCAGAGCGGATCAGATAGTGTACATATTTTTGCTCTGTAAACACATGCTTATTTACATTTGCTTCATTGCCATTTTGACTCTAATCCTCTTCCCATCAGCCGTGACTAACGAACTCTGAGATACTGCCACTTTGACCCCGTGTGCTGCTCGTGTTTCCATTTGTTTGTTTCTCCTTCGCCTTCCCTCCCAAGTATTTAACAAATTATTATTAAATATCTTCCAGGATTTCAGAGGCCAACCTGGGAGCAATTCAAAAGAGTCGAGATATACGAACATATGTTCTGGTGACTAATTCTGTTTGTTACTTTACGGTTGAAGGCAAACTTCGGTGCTGAGTCCTTGTTCTTCAGTGCTGCACAGAAAATGGAAATAAAATGAATCCCCCTTTTTGCGACGAGATCCTTTTTGCTGTACAAAATCCAGCTCTGATCGACTCTTGCAGCTTGATTGTAAGCTGCTACTAATATTTGGCAAAACCTTCTCAAAATAAACCCGCTGACATATGTGCAGTTACTGCTCACTTACAGCACCCCGCAGAAGCTCAGCGCCGCAGATTTTGCGTCTTTTAAACTTCCAGGGCTTTGCTGATCCAGCTTCGCAAAACCCTGACGTTAACACCAACATTGCAAACGCGTCGAATTCTTTTCTATCAGCAGAAAAGGCCGGTTTGGATTCATAGGCCACATCTGCTGGTGAACTTTGTGCGGTCTGCTTTTTTTTTTTTTCTTTTTTCTCCCCCCTCTCCCCCCCCCCCCCCCCCCCCCCCTTTACTAGAAGAAAGGTTGGTTTGTTGGCCGCCCGCTCGGGGCGGGACAGGAATGTAATGCATGCACAGACTGCGCAGTATTTCCTGTTCAACTGCCGCCCTCCAAACCTCGGCGCTGGGAAAATCTCCAGATTGAGCGGCTCAGTCCTTGCTCAAAGAGCGAAGCCATGCTGCAGCTTCTGAAATGCTTAGATTTATTATTTTATTTTTTTAACAGAAAATAACATATTTTTAAAGCGAAATCTTCAGTTTGCCGCTGCTTTCAATGTATCAGATTCTATGGATATTGCTTCTATGCTATAGACTAAAACATTAAACTTCGTGAAGCACTATAGGTACAGAGAGATGGCTCCATAATGTCACTGCAAAAACTTATGTTTATTTTGTAGCGGAGGACGCCTCCATAATGTTGCCTGCACAGTTCGGTTAGCTTTGCTTTCCATCCAGTTAAAAAAAAGGTAGTAGTCTTTTGGCACTGGAGCTATTTTTGCATTATTTGCAGTGGGTTTTTTTGCCCTTAAACTGTTTTAAAGCATTGGTTTTGCATTGCACTTCAGCAGTGAAATATTTTGGTTTAGCAAAAGGAAAAAAAAAAAAACAACCTTGTGAGTGTAATCACTTCTTCCAAAGAACACTAAACCCCAGTGCTGCAACCTTGCCTTGTGTGTAGTGTGAAAGTGAGGTGAGGGGGTTTACTTATTTTAATTTTTTTTTTTTCCTCCTCCCCCACTCCCCTAAGTTCTGGTCCTTTCTACACATGGCAGCTCTGTCACCGTTTCAGACTACCGGCTGATGGAAGGGTGACTTTGTGGGGTGTGGCTAGTTACTTATTTTATTTACTAATTTTATTTTTTTTAAGCAGATGTATGTTCTGAGAATGTATATGCATAGGCTTCTCCAGAACATACGAAGTGCTGTAGCTCTCCTCAAAAAAAGCGAGTACTAGGAAAAGGTTCCACTCTGAACTGCATGTGTATGCATATACGCGTGCATATATGCGCACGCACATTAAAAAAATGTTCTATATCCTTGTAGCACCTTTTTTAGTGTGTTGAGCAGCTACTTAGTCCTATGAAAAGGACACAGGCATGCAGAGGCGAGCCCTGAGGATCGGGGCAGCCCCTGGTCCCTGCAGGATGCTACGCGCTGACCGGGTGGGTGGATGCCAGCTCAGGACCGGTACCGAGGAGGCTGGATGGGCACATTCAACTCCTGCTCAAAGGGCGTCCAGGTGTTTCACGTAGAAGGCAAAGGTACAGCAGCAGCCTGGCTCATCTTGCTGGCGGAGTTACCGGAGTGCTGCTGGAGGTGGACATCTCCAAACTTCTCTTTCATGTTCTCATCCATCTTCTGTCCCTGGCTGTTCCAGTGGCAACAGATACGAGCACAAAAATGAAAGTGCTAAGTGTTAATGAAAGTGCTAAGTGTTAATTAGTTCCTTCCTGGGTCACAAAGAGACCAGCTTTTCATTCTTTTGGAGATGTGCTGCTGCTTAAAATTGGAAGTGGTCTCAGTGTAGCCCTCTGAGCTTGTCCAGCACTGGAACGGGAAAGGAGGCAGCCAAAATCTGCGCTGTTTAATTTGAACTTGAAGGCATTTCACTCAGAACATAGTTCAGGAGGTTAATTAGGTTGTTAAAACAGTTTTTAACTTTCCAGCTTCGTTATGAAATGTGGATGCCCCTGAAGCAGCGGATCTGCCTTCAGTCTTCGAGCTGAATAAATGCAAGGAGTTGGGCTCTGGCACATGCGTTTCTTTTACCATAGTATTTCCTAGTAGCAACCCTCCTAACTTCTTGAATACTGCAAGACAGCAAAGGTGTTTAAATCGTGGCTTATATGGAGAAGCTGACACACATGATGAGACAGTTATACCGTCATATACATATATGTCCATCCAAACCTCAGTGTAGGGACTGAAGTGTTCCAGCTGCTTTACAGTTTTGGAACTTGCCTTGGGATCCATTGGGTTTTTGTGGTGGTTTGAGCCTTTTCATGGTTTCTCATCCATCCTTGTCATTTAAGTGGCTTCTGTGTACCGTTGCTGTTTTTAACATTTACTAGCAGCATCTCAGGATGCGTCGTAGCCTTGTATGGAGGGAGTGGTGCTGAGTTCTCAGTCCTGTATTTAAGAAGTTGTTTCAGAATTTCACTGCTTTTGATCCTTAGAAAATGAGCATCCAATAACCAACAGCAGGTGTTTAACCAACCTAGATTTGAGGATTGTAATAAATAATTTATGAAGGGCAAAAGGAGTTTTTTGCTTTAAGCTGCCGCAACAAAGATGTTTCCAAAGTTTTCTTTGGTTAGGTAGAGGACTTCTTTCTTCATACAGCTTTAGCTGTCTTGAATTAACATTCGTCCCGATAATTTTTCTCTTTTTGGCCTAGGTGCTACGTGAAAGTGTACTTTTATATGATCTTTGCAGGTGTGGAAAGCAAACTGTAAGTGTTCCGATACCCACTAGGTAACTTCTCTTTGAATGAGATCAGCTGTTCTTGCATAACCATTTGATCTTAGCGTACAGGTGCAACTTCTGAGCATCTTCCAAATTATCATGGTATGGGTTAATAAGAGTAATGTTCAGTTGTTCTTAAAATTCCTGAAAGTTCATAAATCATACTGACATTTTTTTCAGATCAAGCGCAGTGACCTACTTCAAGTAGATTAAAGTGATATAAAGAAGAGATTATCTCAAAAGTTAAAATAAGCTACTTGGTTATTTTTCCTCCTTGTCCCCACCTGTCTTACGTGTTTAAGCTTTTATTTCTTGGCCCCTAGCCATGTGATCAGCTCCCTCCAGAGCAGTGTATGGGAAAGGGCTAGGCGGGGGTGCAGTTAAGTGTTTTGGAAAGATTTTTCTTTCACTAAACTAGTCTGGGATCCCTCCCTTCAAAGAAATAATTTCAATGGAAAAACCAAAACCTTAAGTTTATTCAGTTATGCTTGGGGGTGGGGGGAGAGAGGTTGCCAACTTCAGCTGAAATGAGTATAATTCTGGGCTACACCACGCCGAATATAAACAGAGCAATTTGCTTGGGTTTTGCATGTTTGAGGATTAAACCAGTTGCGGGTGGTTGTTCCAGGTACGCGACAGTGCTGTTTCTGCTTTATTTTATGCAAAGCTTATGTGGAAGATTAAACCTTTCAATGATAAACTGCAAGTGGCATTTAAAACCAAAGTAACCTGGGCATCGTGTGCAGATTTGGCATCAAGTATTCAAAAATCATTTCTATCCTGGTTGATACATTACAAAAATAGGAGCTGCATAAGCGAAGTTGCCTATTTTCTGCTCCTTAACTGTTTCTAGCTTGAGTCATGTAGGATATAAAATTTTGTTTTTCTAATAAGATCGAATGCAGCCTTTTAGGAAGAGAAATTATGCATCTCTAATCATGTATAAATTTCAAGACTGCTTCCCTTTGAAGAAAGGCTTTGTTTAATACCACTTTATTCTGACTTGCATCTTTCCATTTTGTATTATAAACAAACTTGTTAGCGGAGAGCTCACGATACACAGATGTTTATTTTATTGCATTTAGCAAGTTCGTCTGTAAGCGCGTGGAAAGTCTCTTCATTACCCAGTTTATATTATTCAAGAGGATTGGCTATTGCATTCATTTAATTAGGAAAAATTCAGCAGTAATTAGCTCACTCATGCGCTGCGGAGGGACGGGCTGGATTAGGAGCCCTCCAGTTGTCCCATGGCAGCTTCCTGGAGCAATAAGGGGTTTCTTGTGCGGTGGCTGTGCAACAACCTCCTTTTGTGATTTCACACAGCTACAGCGAAATCGGGTGGGGGAAGCCCTGAACTAAGCTTTTTTAGAATACAGTGCACGAGGGAAAAGTTTTTTTCTTTACTGTGTAACTTGTGCTGCTGTTGGAACTCCCTTGGTGGGAGAACAGCAGCGCCTCTGCCTCCAAAGGATGGTTTGAGTGAAAGGAGGTTTGAGAAGATGCTGTAGATTACTTCCATTAGCGTGCTCTTGTATTAATTTCTATTATAATGTTTGTCTGTAACATTTGGGGTTTGTTGGGTTTTTTTGGGTTTTTTTGGGTTTTTTTTTCCTTCCTGTTCTCTTTCTATAACCACCCAGTATGGTATCTTCTATTTAAGCTTACGTGATTGCAGTAGTTTATTTTAAAACTTACCTTTATCTTTTCTTGAACCTCTCCCCAGACTTAGAAATGCTCTGGGTTCGTTAGGACTTGCCAGACGACCTTGATAAGCACAGGTTTGTGGAGCATCTTTGACTTCCAGAAACTTGCAGGCAATTCAGGAATTAACTTGCCGGCAAGCAGCAGGTAGCAGGCAGGTTACAAGCAGTGAGGCGTGTCATTAGAAATAGTGCAGGAGAGCATCTGGAAATTATAGGTGAGACTTTGCACTTTCAAATCGGGGGAAATCTGGACCAGAGGGACTTGCCTTCTGGCAAGGAGAGCTGTGCTCCTGTTTCTGACCCTGTCTGCAAATAATCTTTTAGAAATTCAGATAATTTGGCAAAGTGCTTTGCTGAAGGCTCCTGCAGACCTCCATGATATCCCTGGGGAAGGAGTGATGCAGTCTGCTATTCAGCGTAGTCTTAAGCTATATGGAAAAGGGAATAAGTCAAGAAAGGTTGTAAGGGAAAGGAGTGTGTATTTGTGCATGTATAGGAATGTGTGTGCATATACGTGCATCTGTATATAGATGTAAAACCTAACTGTAGAGAGTTGTAGGAAGGCAACATGATTTTGAACAGCTGGCCTCTCAAGTAGCAGATGAAATTAAGTGTAGATACAAGTGAAACTTTCTGCATGGGAAGAGATAATGCTTGACTTCTATCTGCAGTAATGTCCGAAATATCTACTAGTGAAGAGATCTTGGTTTTATGAGATGATCTTCTGAAAAATCACATTAGTCCAATGCTCACTTGGTGTTAAATGCAAATAAGATATTAGGAATTATTAGGAAAGTAAGAGACCAAAGCATTGTATGGGCATACAAATTCATGGTGCTCTCTCCCTTCATCCTGGATGTTGTGTGCAGTTCTAGTCCCCTTCCTCCTGCTCAGAAACGAGCTAAGAAACAAGGAGGTTCAGACTTCAAAACAGCGAAGCTGTTGACTGAGCTGTGGCCCTTCTTGCCCTGGGATACTTTTGGCACTAAAAGTTGGGGTAGGTTCAAAATGCGATGGGACAAAGTCACAAAAGAGGAATTAGTCGAGGACTGTTACGTACGCCGTTGATGTCTGTAGGTGAGGAACTCCTTAAGCTGCAGGTACCATGCATCTGGGATGGCGTTACGCAAGAGCATCGCTCCAGTCTTGTGTTGCTTCTTTCTTCAGCTTTTTTCTGCAGACATCTGCTGGTTACGGTCTCCTCTGCTTTCACGGATAACATGCTTCCGTCTTGTGAAGTTATTTTGCTTGGGCTCTCTTGGTACGCAGCTTTTAAGTGTTTGGTATGCAGTGTTTAAGATTGTAAAAGGTCACTTCAAATTGTCTTCAGCGTTCGGTGGTGGTAGGGGTAATGAGTATAGTACTTCTGTGGATGCCATAGGAAATCAGTTCCAGAAATCAAGGTTGTCATTCCCAAAAGATTGGTGGGGGGGGAGGGGAGGAAAAAGTCCTCTAAACTCCATATGCTGGATGATGCTCAGAGGTGGAGTTTGGATAATTCAGTTTACTGCTCCAGTATCGTTATAGCCTGGTGTTCCCTATAGGCTTTTAAGGAACGCTGGGTTTTGTCTTCTGCAGTTTTTTATCTTTAAAATTTGCTGGCATCCAGAATACCTAAATTTATGGTAGTGATTCGATATTAATGCTTCTTTACATCTTCAGAGTTGTAGTTGTTACCTGTATGTATGGTCAGCGCTTGAAGAAAAGCAGACCTGGCAAACAGCACGTGTCTTGCAGTGAGCGTGAGTGGCCATTTCAAATACATGATTTGATCAAGGAAAACAAGAATTCTTAAATGATTTGGACAAACCAGTAGCATTTGTCTGATATTTTTAATACTTATTTAGACTACTTACTCTGTTTACTGCCTCTTTCAGTCCTCTGTGTAGGAAAGATAGAAGTGGTAGTTCCTAAGTGGTTACGCTGTTCCCGTTGATCTGCTGTGCAGCTGAGGCTGTTAGGAATTTAGGAATTTAAAAACGTGGCTGTAATTCATCCCTGATGGAAAGGCTTGCTGCAAACCACAGCTCGGAGGAGCAAGACACAACCAGACAGGAGGAATCGCTAGAGGCGAGGAGTCTGAGCATCTCTTGGCCACACACATATTTATAAAGCCGTAGCCATCGGAGCCCATGCAGCGTCCCTGCTTTTGCTCTTCTCCATGAAATGCTGTAGTTGTTACCAGGCAGAATTTCTCTTGAAAATTTGGGACTTCATCCTATAAGCGGTTAATATGGGTCTTTGCGTGTCCAGACCATCCATGGTCTGATCATTAGCGTTACGAGGTTTGGGGACAAACGTGATATGATTTAAGTAAATTCTTGCCTTGCGTGCTGTTTGTATTCAGTCCCCTCCCAAAGACTAAGCTCAGAAGTGCTCTGCAACATTTCTTATGCAAACATCTGGTAATTAGTTTTTCTTGCTTGACACACTCGCTTTTTATTAGCTTTATAGGAATGGATCCTGCACTGAAGACCTGCTTCAATCCCAGCCTCGAATATAAACTGGACTTTAATACAAAATGCAGTCTTAGCTTTGGGAGGACTATTTTATGCATGAAAGCTGTTTGCAGAATGAAGTTTAATGTTACATTCTTGTACCTTACAAAATCCAGGAAGAAACAAAAGCTCACAATAAATGCTGTGTAAGAGCATTTCTGAATATTCAAATCTGATTACTTGCTGTCATATTTTTAAGTGGAGGCTGACAACAAAATACTGATTATTAGGATGGTTTCTGTGGTGCTAGCTGAAGGGAACAGGACACACAGCATTGTGCTTCCCATTTGAATTCCAGCATGTTTCAGTGTGTAAGCTCAGAAAGGAGAACTCCTTTCCCTGGATGTTACTGTAACAAACTTGCTTGTGCCTGCAGTACAAACTTTCTTGAGTACTGTTTTGGAAAAAGTCCTTCATAGCTGCATAGGCATTCTTTGGGGGTTTCTGAACACATGTTTCTGCAAATTTGTTGCAGACAGAATGTGACATTTTGAGAATAAGCCTTTTACAGTAACATATACCACCAGTGGCTAGCATTTTGCACGTTTTGCATATGTTTTCTGTTTAACCGGAGTATTGAAAAGCAGTGATTAGATTGGTTTCAGTTTACAAGTGTCTTTAAAGTAATGAAACACTTCCTTAAATGCACAGGCGCACACAAATCTGTGCACAGTTCTGACTTCATTCTGTTGTCGGAGCACTTTTTAAATGGTGAAAGTTTATAAAACCCGTTTAGTTTTTGATACCAGTACACTTTCCTCTTAGTAGCAGTTAATAACTGAACCTGAGCATTGCACACTCCCTTAAGGCAGGAAAATATTTTGGAAATTAATATTATATGGAGACCAGAGCATTACTGGCAGACCTGTTAGACACCTTGCAAGTGCTTTGAGAGGAGGAAAATAATGATGTCTAGCTTATGCTGGCTCTTCAAAATTCAGTAGATTTTGTTTCTACTTTCAGAGAGTGCTTGAAAGTTCACACCAAAATCTGCACACAAGTTTTCTTGTCAAAGCACACACAGGTACCTGCACACCTTCAGACTTGAGAGCACGATGGTATCCCTTAATTCCTCCATGGGAGGTTTGTTCTGTTTCATAGAAAACTCTTCTCCCCCTGAAATTTTCTTTTTGTGTTAGTAATTGTATTATTTGCATTGACTGAGTTGCCCTGATCACACTTGATATCTTTGTAATATCAGGAGGAAGCTAGATGTGTGTGAAGTTCCCTAATAATTTAAGAGACAAGGGAAGACGGGAGCTACCTGTTGAGGAGTGTGATGGGACTTATCCTAGAATCATAGCATCATAGGATGTTTTGGGTTGGAAGGGACCCCTAGAGGTCACCCAGTCCAACCCCCTGCAGGGAGCAGGGACACCTTCAACCAGATCAGGTTGCTCACAGCCCCGTCCAACCTGGCCTGGAATGTTCCAAGGGATGGGGCCTCCACCACCTCTCTGGGCAACCTGTGCCAGTGTTTCACCACCCTCATTGTAAAGAATTTCTTCCTTAGATCCAGTCTAAACCTACCCTGCTTCAGTTTAAAACCATTACCCTTTGTCCTGTCACAGTTGTCCCTACTAAAAAGATTTTCCCCATCTTTCCTATAGGCCCCCTTTAGGTACTGAAAGGCCGCAATCAGGTCTCCCCGCAGCCTTCTCTTCTCCAGGCTGAACAAGCCCAACTCTCCCAGCCTGTCCTCATAGGAGAGGGGCTCCAGCCCTCGGATCATTTTAGTAGCCCTCAACTTACTAAGAATTTCACTTACCCTCTAGCTTTGGGTTGGGGGACTGATTTGCTCCTTCTAATGCAGAATGTAAATAAACTATGTAGTGTGTGGATGGCTACTAATCTGCTGGGGGCTACGACTTCCATAGCATCCTTCTTTCTGGGTGTAATCCACCTTGTGAAGTTTGCTGCTTTAAGATGTGCTGCTGCACGGCTGGGGGCGGCGGGGGGAAGAATAAAAAAAGAACTTGTTGGGGCTTGTTAGCCTGTATTTTAAATGAAATAATCTGTTGGCTCTGAAAAGGAAGCCGTTAATATCTCTAGTCTAAAATATCCCTCTGCTTAATGGAGAGGGCAAGTTGGCCTTGGTTAAGGCACGGCGGAGGGGAGCGCCCGGCTCTGGCACGGGGTGTTCGGTTTTGCGCAGTACTCACGGTGATGGTTGCGGTGAAGCAGGTGTTTACAAGACGCACGTGACATGGTTGTCTCTCGCTGTGTTAGTGTGTGATCGTAACAAGTTGGGTATTGGTAGCATTCAGTACTGTGTGGTGCAGTGCTGTTGATAAACATCAAAAGAAAACGGGCTGCGCGGAAGGCGCGAGATGAAGAGCTTGCCTGTCCCTGCCCTGGAAGAGCGCTAAATCTGTCGGGTCTTGCACTCCGGTGTAGGAAACAAATACTTCTAGCTAACAATAGATTATTAAAATATTTGGCGATCAAATCGAGTATTACTTAAAAGATTCTAAAACTTTTTTCCAACTCTTTTATTTTAATAGGTGTTCAAGATCTAGTTTTCAGGAGTTTGAATCTTGGGGAAATCACTAGATGTCTTACGTGCATTTCTTTTCTCCAAACTGTTTTTACCTACAGTTTTTAGTCTTCAAAAATGCTACACTTGCTTTCATTGAGCTGAATGTAATCTTTTACCAGTTTGTTAGGGTTTTTTTTGTCCTGGTAGACCAATAAGCAAATTGAAGAGGAAGGCCAGGCCTCCTGTTTATTTAGTAACACCCTTGTTCCTGCAGCCAGTGGTGCAGCTCACGGTGCTGCCTCTGCGTTCTGCCTCTTGTCCTCCAGCAACGCTCTCAAACAGCAACAGAGGAAACTCAGAAACGTCTCAGCTGTTGTGGTTTTTTTTTTTTTTTCTGACCCTTGCAGGAGTTTAAATGTTCCACACATGAGCTGGCCAGAAAATACGCCCGGGCATTAGTAGGCATTTATTGCGTCTCTTCTGGTTTAGATCAGTCCTGTTTGCCTCCGCCATGCAGAGATGTATTTTAGCAGCAAGTTATTTCATGTAGTTTACAGTATCTGCTTTGGATATTTCTAGGAAAAGTCTCAGTATTTCATGTCTTAATATGACAAGACCTTTGATTGTGCAGATCCAGGTTGGTCAGTAATAGGCTAACATCACCGTGTGAGTTTGACAAGAAGAGATGTGTTGAAATGGAAGGAAGGGGGTCTCAATATGATGGAAAATCTCTCTGAGGTTATCTTAAGACTTGGGAAGGACTTCTGAGGGTAATAAACAAGCATTTTAAATTCAGTCATTGTGGTCTGGAAAACCAGATCTGTGCTACATGAATTTATTTTTCTCCTGTCTTTTTTTCCTAGTGTCCCAATGTAATATCAGCTTGAAGAAGCAGAGGAGTCGAAGTATCTTTAGCACCTTATTCTGCTGCTTTCGTGACTACAATGTCGAACCACCATCTACCAATAGCACCAGTGCTCTTCCTCCTTTGGTGGAGGAGAATGGAGGACTTCAAAAGGTCAGGCTTTTATCTTATTTTGCTGTCATACCAGTCTCTTGTAACCAAGGTTTAACTCCATGTTTCTGGAGGTTTATCTTAATAAGTTTTTCTCATGGGGAGCATGTTATGAGTTACAGAAGAAATTACTGGTTTGGTGGTAAATTTCTAATTCTGTCTATTCAGCTGCAACT
Organism: Gorsachius magnificus; assembly: GCA_034008185.1. Taxonomy (NCBI): domain Eukaryota; kingdom Metazoa; phylum Chordata; class Aves; order Pelecaniformes; family Ardeidae; genus Gorsachius; species Gorsachius magnificus. The sequence goes on along the minus strand of CM067082.1, from coordinate 153,777,569 downwards.
TAAAAGTAACTTTTCCATGAAGGGTATTGGCACTATACATTTTATAAGCAAACAATAATTAAAACCTGAGTAAGACACTAAAAAAAACATGGACTTATAGAAGTTCAGAGACTGAGTTGTCTCTAGCTTTGGTTCTCTTACCCAACTACAGGAAGGTTAAAATGTGTCCACTGGAGCGCAGTGGAACATCTTTGAATGTCAGTTGAAAGGGTTTTCAGTGACATATGAGAACAGTTCAAAAAGGGGGAGAACCATAACTGTTTAGACCTTTTATCTAACCAGCTCATCTACATTTAATGCATGCTGATGTCAGAGGTATCAGCTTTTCATCATTTTTCCAGGTTATTAAGTTTTGTTTATCTAATAAGTCAAATTATTTGATACAAACTTCCTAGCACTTCAAAGCATTGTATGCAAGAGCATAAAATGTTGCTTTCATTGAGTTCTAGAACTAGATCATAGAGTCATAGAATGGTTTGGGTTGGAAGGGAACCCTGGAGGTCATCTGGTCCAAACCCCCTACAGTGAGCAGGGACACTGCTAACTAGATTTGGTTGCTCAGAGCCCCATCCAGCCTGGCATTGAGTAATGGTATTGCTTTGCCATATTCATAAAATCGCAACACAAATTATTTTATATGTTCTTTTTGAGTCTGATAACACTGAGAGCATTTGCGTTATGAACTGAAGAACTTCTGTTCAATATAGCAAATGTAGGAATACCATCTTTTCCATACCATGTTGTCTTTCTAGAACTCCACTAGTGCTGTATTCTTAATAGAAACACCATTCCCTTCGCAGTCTTCCAGGACTTAGAGACTGCAAATATAGGTGTGTCCATGATGGGGAAGTAATAGCAGAAATGGAGGTGTCTCTATCTTTTCACCCTTCAGCTCTTCACACTAATTTTTCATGTCTAATGTAGCTGATTTCTGACCTACCTTGTCCCATTTGCTTTTGTTTTGAACTTTGCTGGTTATGTTTGAATTCTGAAAAGATCAGAAGAAAGGGCAGAGGAACTGTTTGGTGGGAGAGAGGAAAGGAAAGCAAATTAAAGTCGTGGAGAATTAAGAATACGTGTGGAGCTAAAGTCTGAACTGCTGCAACAGTTCATGCTGAAACTGCTCATGCGGAGGTAAAGTGCAATGAAAATTCCTCTGCCAAGAGGAGGAATTGTGTGTGTATTTTTAGATTTCTTTTGCTAGCCGAGGTATGTTTTGACTGAAAGGAGGGAAATCTAGCCTGGATGTGCTGAAGGGGAAGCTGAGTAGTGTGCAGCGCACGTATGCACACACTCACCTGAAATGCAAAAGGAATGGGAAACTACTAAAATATCCCTTTCCACTATGCTAGGGAATGGAAAGGAGGCAGAGCTGAGGCTACAAGCAGTTACAAGTGAGAGAAGATGAGAGTTTATTAGAAAGCAAAAAGTAAAGAAAAAAAAGTTTGGTTTTTTTTATAGAAAACATGAATTAAAATGGTGTGGAGTCAGTAGTTTTCAGAATGTATTTTGTAAAACTATTAATTACTTCCGAAATATATTTCATCCCTTGCTCAAGTGATCGCATGTATGTTCACAAAAGCTTCCCTCCGCGCTCTGTGCTACCTTAGTGAACAGTGCTGAAGTTGTGCAACACTTGTTCCCGAGGCCAAGACACAAATCACAGCATTCACAGCATTACCAGGCTACAGCTTAATTGAGTAAAGAGTTCAAGGAATATGTTAAAAAAAAAAAAAAAAAAAAAAAAAATTATTAATGAGTGCATTTTCTTCAAACAGAATGAAATGCGCTCAGATGCGTACAGATCTTTGTAGAAGAAATCCAGCATGGCTAAGCCATTGGGTAGCTCTTAAGTGAGCGCAAATAAGCCTGCAACATTTCTATTTTACATGCAGTATTGAAGACTAATAAGCTTTGTATGTGTTTGTATATGCTGTGTTTATTTTCAGTGCTACCATGGTTAGTGTAAGTAGGAAATTCTTTTAAAGCAAGAAAAACAGCACTGAAGATTTGAATATCACTACGCTGTCAGGCTAGTGCTTTTTACCACAAGAGCCGTGTGGGCTGGTTGGATTTGACCGAGTTACAGTGAGCATCTTGTCTAGATTCAGAAGTGATAAGTAAGTTGGGGGAAAATACGTGCAACAGTAGGATTCAGTTTCTAAACTGGTGAAATTAAATGTGCAGGAATGACAAAACTACCTTTTTTAGGAAAGAAAAGCAAGCCTGACAACTCACTTCTTAAAATCCTCTGCTATTTAATTAAAGCTCTTGTTACATTAATCTGCCTGCCAAGTTAAGAATAGTTTAAATTCTGTTGATCTGCTCTTCAAATGGTCACTTACTTACATCTGCTATCTCTCTTGTATGTTGTATTAATTACCACATCACAGGTGACCTCTGACCACGGCCCAGTCAGTTCATGCGTTGTGACCCTTTCCTTCAAAGATGGAAAAAGAAAATTGCACAATGATGTTAAATAGTTTCTATTAGAAACTAGTCTAAAACGGCTTGGATGTACTTTCCTTTTGTCTTTACTGTTCAGTAGAGTTGTAACATGAAAACCGGTGGTAAAGGCTTCAGAGGAGGGAAAGGAGCAGGGAAAGCTTCTGCTGGTCTTGCAGGAATTCAGTGTTTGTTCTGTGTTGCTTCTGGCATATTCTTGAAGTTGATGGGACGAGCTAACATCCTTCTGTCTAGGAGCCTCGGTTCTTTCAGTGCTAACCTGTTGTAAGGCAGGGACAGCGGGGAAGACTATTTTATGAAGAAATTGAAAGCACAGTTCTGAAATTGTGTTCAGACTAATTGCATTTTGTGGTTTTAATATTACTATTATTTTGCTGTATTAGAAAAAATTAGATCAGTGCTTCATTTAATATTTAACTAAATTATGTGACTTCATTTTGCTTGGCAAGTCAAGTGTCATGTTCTTGTTAGGATTGGAAGAAACACCAAACTGAACATGGTTTTGAATAAACAGGGGTTTTCAGCACTGACTTCTGCTCCATTAGGGGAAAAAGACCAAAAACTCCTTTAAAGTATTGAGTTCACTTTTAAACCCTCTGCTCACAGAGCAGCAGCTTGTCCAAGCCTGACTCTTCTACTGGTAAATTCTGTCTCTAAAGCTTCAATACCACATTTTTCAATAATAACTTGTATTTACTGAAACTGTTGTATATTTGTTTTTCTTGAAATGTGACAGCATTTTAGTGTAGCACAAAGATGCATGCTAAGATGTAGTTCTCTATTACCATGGATATATCAGCCTGTCTACAGCTTGGATGCCGAGCCAGATGTGTCATCGGGAGCACACAATGTTCAGCCTCATGAAATCCTTGCTAATTTTTCCTGCCTCCTCAGCAGCAGGCAACTCACCATGACCTTCCAGCCAGTTTTTTTAGGGTCCAGAGTGCTGGGAGAGGGAAGAGGTTTTTGTTTTTTTTCTGAATGAATTCAAATCTCAATTTCTGTTCTTGAGTTAGCAACTTGACTCCATTTGTGTATTTTCTGGGTATGCTTCTTGGTGTAAGGTTGGTTGGTTTGGGTTTTTTTCTGAGTAAATTTGTTACCTGAGTTTTGAAGTGTTTGCACATACAGATTCCATTTGCAGGCTTCAGGGAGGGATCTAGACAGAGAAAGGCGAGAAAAGTGGCTCTATCTTGCCTTCACCTTCCATCATGATGGGTGAGGGAGCTCCGACAAGTCTACTGGCACTTTGCCATTTCACTTACAACCCACTTCCACTAGAGTCATCTCTGCTTTTGTTTCACAGTTAGATCCAAATCGGGCAGATGGCTCATGTTCAACAAGATGAAACATGAATGAGGAAAGAGTTTTTTTGTACTTGTTGGATGAGAGGAGAAGGTCTTGATCCACACTCAACAGGGAAGAAGACAGAATTAGAACAAGGTTTATTCTGGGGGCAGCAGCTGCCCCCGCTGCTTTCCCCATAACAGGAATGAAGCCAGAAAGGTCAAGTCCTTGAATTTCCGTGTCACCCATCCTAACCACTACAAAAATTAGCTCTCCTTCTCCACACTGCTTTTTTCTGCACAGTGCTGTCATCTCCGAGATGATGGTGGAAAGCTGTTCGATGTCCATGTCTCCAACACTCTTCTCTGCTTATAAAAGGGATCTCTTGAAAGTGCAGGGGAAGGGATCTTCTCTATCCAGCGTGAATATGATTCATCAGAGTGAGAAAAACAGCTTGTAAGGAGCATGTTTTTGAGGTCAAAAGTAGTATCTTCTTCGTGCAAGAGACCTAGAGGAGCCACATGAGCATGGACTCTTTGATGGGGAGTCTATTGAGAGCATGCTTTCCGAACAGGTGTGGAAACCAGTCTCACTCCCCAGTGTGGAGGAAGATAAGCGAGATTAATCTAAGTAATAGTATTCTTCCTTCTGCTTAAGCTTGGCTGATCCAAACAAGAAAATTCTTAGTGTTTCATTCTGTTGGTCACTGTCAGCATGCGGTATGGTAGGTCTATTTAGAAAAAAAATCCTCTGTATAGCTATGTTTGGTTCCTCTGTTTCTGCCTACTCATTCTGACCCACTTTGTCTCCCCAAAACATCTTCTGTGTTAAGAGGCAAAGCTCAGTAGTCCAAGTCAATGAAAGAGTTAAGTAGCTACTATAACATTGTTTTTAAAGAACCTGTCATGATCTAGTATAAGCTTTGTGTTAAAGAAACAAATATGATAAATCTGTTCTTTTGATCAGCTGCTTCTTTTAAGGGGTTATTCTTTAAAATGGAACAGCTCCTTATCTTTGAATACTGACGGTTCTCAAAAAAGCAAAGTAGTGTGGTCTGTTGCTTGATGCTCATGGATCCCATAGGTGACCGCAGACAGACAGCATCAATGAATGAATGTGGCACTGAAAACATTGTGTCTCTCAGACTAAAATTACATAGCGAAGGGAAAAGGTAGGATTTATCGTTTCATCTGTATATATCATGCCATGGAAAAAAAAACCCAAACCTGATTTCAGTGGCTGGACAAATCAGTTTGTGGGTTATCTTAGTGATATAATGGGGAAATTTTGGCATTCTAGGAACAGCTTTGTCCTGTTACCAGCATCAGGAGCTTGTGGAAAGACTTCAACAAATGCAGTCATCTGTCATCTATTTCAAACGATAACGTTATGACTTACTTCCCTTCCTGTTCCAAGGCATCAGGAAATGAGGCAGGACACTTTTTAAAAGTTTCCCATAGTCGGCTTGTTTTTAAAAAGCATTTGCTTGTTCATGAACACTTATGCTTTACCAACAGACTCTTGCATTTATCTTTCTGCTTGTTTTTCCAGTTGTGATCATTACCATTTTGATATTTACATAGGTACTTTTAGGGTTCCTCTTAGGAAATTTGCTTGTTTTCCCTGTTTCTTGATTTAAGAAATTCTGCAAGAAAAATGAAGTGAACAGTAGTGTGAGTCCTTTAGCAACTTAGGTTCTGGTTTCCCACGAAAGTCAGGCTTAACAGTGATGCCATGGAGTAGCTCTTGCTTCAAGAGATTGCCAAAATAGAGAACGAGTTACGCTGCGGTGAGTGCCTCTTGAAGTCTGTGGGAAAACCTGCTGTGATACATAGCTATATTTGTGTCCAAGAGTAAGATAATCTTGTACCGTAACTGTGGATATGCCTCTACCTCTCATACGCTGTTTTCGTCTGTTGACAGAAGAGGTGCTCCAGTTGTATCCTCTCTACCAGTGAATGCAAAAAATGCCTTTAAATACAGAACAAAAACACAACACAGGTTCACAATCTGTGCTCTCTCTGTGTAACCATAGCCTTGATAACAATCTGATCACAGGCTGGCTAATCTGACTGGCACCTACTCAAATTCACTCCTTTCTCAAATGGCCCACGAGCTTCACATGATGTTCCACTAACAAGACATTAACGTGCTGAATTATTTTATTATTATTTTCTTTTTGCCATTACCTTGAGGAAAACTTTGATTCTTACCAGTTTTTGTGTTTGTTTTTATAGAAATCAGATTCTTTTGTCTATAAAGTAAACTTCTTGATAGTTTATGGTAGTTGCTGCTCTCTAGCTGCTTCATCAGCTTTTCTGGATTTTGGTCAAACTTCAGTAGAAATTTCTGCTGCTGTAGCAATAAAAAGAGGACTTCAAAAATAGTACTGAATTACTTTTGTTTGTCAGTTATGTGTCAACACTATGTTAGACTCCAAAATAAGTGAACAGAAGACTTTTTCAGCTGGAAGAGGATGTTCTAATGTTAAAAATAGCTCTTTCAGTAAATAGTCAATCTGCTGGTAGTCAGAGCCTGTGTTGTCCAAGTAATTAAAGAATAAAATAATCCTCCTAAGCAATGTCTGTGCTAGAGGGTCAGCTTCCTTTTTTTTTTTTTTAATGCACTGTGCCCACCAGAAGACAAATACTTGTTTTTGACAGATCAGAAAATACAGTTCCTGTTCCCCAAATGTCTTACATATTGAGTTGGCGACCAGCCTATCTCTATTTAGAAGCTGTAAATGGAAGTGTCTTTGTCTTGGGTCCCAGGATGAGAAGAAACGGTCAAGTTGACCAAAGACTGTTTTGCCTTCTCCCAAATACAACACAAAAGTGAGACCATGGGAAGAGCACCGATACTGTTGCCTCTATCTGAGTGAAGAAAGTGAAATTCCTTGGATTGGTTTATCTTCATCATCCATGATGATGATGATGTCCATCTTGAGCATTTTGCTGTTGCCTAAGTGAAAATGCTGTTTTTTCTGAGGCAGTTCTTTCAAGGGAAGTTGACTTCAAGGAGTGGGCTTCTGCCCTGCTACCAAGGTCTGGCTGAGCCTCTTGTTGCTGCAGTGAAAATAGACAAATATACCCATTAGTAGATCTTAAAGCTGAAAAAGTTACAGTAAATACAGGTACCTTCTTACCATCTCTTATTAATCATACCATGAGTTTTACCAGTCCACTCCTCTCAAAATCATATATGCCGATATACTAACTGATCATCTCAGCAGCTAAAATGCAAGATCCTGTTTTTATTATTTTTTTTTTTACCCTGGTTTCTTGAAAAGTTTGAACTTTTGGTTTACAATGTTTGAGTGCTACATTTACTGCTGCAGACCTTTGTTCTACCCTTTAAAAGCCATTACCCTTACAGTGATTTTTTTTTTTTTTTTCTTTTTCCCCAGGGTGACCAGATGCAGGTCATGCCTATACCAAGTGTATGTATTTTTATCCCTTTTTCTTTTAATACTTTTCATAACTTTTGCTTTGATTCATCTTATGTTGCAGTCTAACAGGTCTGTTTTGTGTTGCATGTTAACAAGAGGATTTTATGTTCTGTCTGTAGTGTTGTATACTCAGAGATGAACTGAACTGCACGTGTTGTACAGGGACTAAAAGAAGAGTTTGGGGGTTATATGGTTTTCATCTTGCATCTCAGTTAAATTTGTTTCTGAATTTTTATCATTTTGAAAATGCATTAAGTGGTCTGAAAGTTGAAGTTACTTGTTTTAATAGAGGCAAAAGGCGACTTATCATCACGATGTGGGACACAGTTACAAAAAAATTTTTCCTCTGGTTTTTCCCTATATTCCAGTTTGAAAAGAAGAGTTAGAAACTACATAATTTGTTTGAAACAAGCCACTTTAGGAAAACAGAGTACACTGACCATAGCTGTATTACAGCACTCATTTGAGGTGATGCTCTCAGTATCAGCTGCTGGTTTATGGGCCTTAATATTTCTGCTTACCTTCCCTGGATTAAATTTGGAATGCCATTTGGCATCTGAGTTATTTTTCAAAACTAAATAAAAAGAAAAAAAAAATAGTTCTTCAAACTGAAGCTCTTAATTTAGTCATGTTCAAATAATTTTTTGGTCAAAAAGCTTCTCTTTTTCTACTTGTTTTTTAGGCGAATGAAGACTTAGACATTTTAAATCTGGAAATACATGGGGGGGTTTTAGCTCCTTTGCTGTTTATAATACTTTATTATTGCAGAGTTTTCCGGGAAATAGCAGTGCTGATGTGTGAAGTTGCTGACACAGCCCTCTTTCTTGAGATATTTGGTAGCCCCTAAAGACCTGAATATTCCCCAAGATACCATTTTTTTTTTCCCTTCCCTGTCCATGCTGCAGTGCAGTAGTGTCAAGGGATTGCTATAACTGTGCAGATCACTTATCTCCTTCACCACTTTTTCTGGGATTTAAGAACTGTTAGAAATTACTCTTTATTGTTTACCTATTATTTACAATCTGAAATTACTTCTAGTATGGCTCATGCATATGTTTGCGTGCATGCATACACACATGTGCATGCATACACACATGTGCATGCATGTAATTCGTATATATTCAAGTCTGGGAACAGCACACTTCGGATGTATGAAAATACTGATTTCTAAATTGCTTTTACATGCCTGCCAGATTCTGTTTGGTGGCTGTAGTTGCTCCACTGGTAGTTATTTGAACATAAAACATGTTCTGGCTGTGCTCTGACCTGGAATAAAGTTTTGCCTAAGAGTGAATGCAGGTATTAATGAAACAAGAATTCAAACAGAACAAAACTTTGAAAAGACAAATGAGTACTGCTTTGTCAGGTACAAACATGAAATGAGATACTCTGCTAGAACACCATCTTTCTGATGTTAAAGCAGTGCTCTGTTAGATTTGGGGTTTCTTTTTTTTCTTTCCTTTTTTTTTTTTTTTTTTTTGGTAGCTCAACTGTAATTTTGCTGACCTATATTCCCAGCACTTTAATAAGGCAGTAAAATTAACTTTGCAGTCCTGACGTAGAGTTCTCAGTGAGCAGATGACTTTAAACACACTGGTTCCTCTTCTCCAGTGCCATCTGATGCCTTCTTCCAGCAGGACATGCGAGTGTTGTCAAGCAACCATCGCCCGCAGGCCATTGCATGACGTTTATTATCCGAGTATCAGAGTGCTTCTCGCTGTCAAGCAGAAGCCGGTGAGCGTTAGTACGGAATAGTCTAAAGACAGAAGTGAACTGCCTATGGAGAGAGTGGTAGGAATGAATCATAGAATCGTTTAGGTTGGAAAAGACCTTTAAGGTCATCAAGGCCAACCGTTCCCCTAACCCTGCCATCCCACCACTAAACCCTGTCCCTAAGCACCTCATCTGCCCGGCTTTTAAATACCCCCAGGGATGGGGACTCGACTGCTTCCCTGGGCAGCCCATTCCAACGCTTGACAACCCTTTCAGTGAAAAAAATTTCCCTAATATCCAATCTTAAACCTGCCCTGGTGCAACTTGAGGCCGTTTCCCCTCGTCCCATTGTCTGTTACCAGGGAGCAGAGCCCGACACCCCCCCCACCCCCAGCACGCCCCTCCTCTCAGGCAGTTGTAGGGAGCGATAAGGGCTCCCCTCCCCCTTCCAGGCTAAACAACCCCGCTCCCCCAGCCTCTCCTTGTAGGACTTGGGCTCCAGACTCCTCTCCAGCTTTGTTGCTCTCCTCTGGACATGTTCCAGCAACGCAACGTCTGTCCTGTAGTGAGGGGCCCATCCCTGACCCCAGCATTTGAGGGATGGCCTCACCAGTGCCCAGCACAGGGGCACCATCACTGCCCTGCTCCTGCTGGCCACACTATTCCTGATACAAGCCAAGATGCAAAGCCAACATTCTCTTTGAAAAATGCCTAAAATTAAAGCCGTCCTTTTTGCCAGTCTTGGAAGAGCTGTTTGTCCTGAGCACCAAAGCCCAGAGGTTCACTCTGAGACAGCTCTTAACCATGTGATTAAGGCCCATTAAGGCAGAAATTCTTGATGTTCTGCTGCATAGGGTCACGGATGTGAAAGAGGCTGTTTGAACTGTACGTACTGTACATACCTGGAGAATAATCTTCTAAACAGACACAGAGTGAGCTTGGTCACAATTGGGTTGGATATTTACTTTTTATAGGGCTCATTGCAAATGTAATCACTTCAAGTGTTTAGAGAATTCCTTGGTGACTTTGAAAAGAGCACTGCTGTCTGCCTACTCATTAAACTTTCAACTTGAAACCTCCAGAAAAAATCCAAGGTTTTCTGGAGCTTTATCAGGCATGTATAAAATCTGGCAGTTGGCTGAGGTCACCTGTTTGAAAACTTCCATTGCTTTACATATATGCAATACCAGTGAAGTCTATCTTCTGCTGAGTCAGATTTTTCCTGTATTGCACTTAATTTAAAAACTTGAATTAATATGGATTTTCACGTGGTTGTTGATAGAGGTAACTGCTATGCAAGAAACGTTCCAGCTTCAAATTAGGTTCTTCAGAAAACAGAAACAGTGTGACTTTGGTGTTTTAAAGATTAACTTTATCCTGTTTGGGTTTCCTATTCTCAAACTGTTCCCAGATAAGGCATAGATTAAGCAACAGCGTAATTGATTTTTTTTTTCCTAATATTGCAAAATTATTTATTTTTAGGGCTGAAATAAACACACACAAATTTAGAAAAACCAGTACCAGCTGACACTTTGTGGTAGACCCGACTTAAAAACATACTAGGTGTAGCTCAGGATGCCTGTGCTTTCATGGATTTTTCTCAGCTTTCTTTGGAAAGGAATATGGTAGAGAAATCAAAGTAGACCCATAGCAACTCCAGCACTTGTTTTCATTCTTTTGAATGAAGAGGTAGATGGAAATACAAAGCCATCCTCAGGCACCTGCTTAAGATGTGTTGGAGCATCCGTTTCTTTTGTTCAATTTAAAATCCCAGTATTAAGGCGTGGTGCCAAAAGTAGTCCTGGGAAACCCTGCAGATGTTAAATTTTAGTTTGGGGATATTGGTTTTTCACTTGTCCTCACCTACATTTAGACACTTTTTTGCTACAACTTTTCCTAGAAGAAATTCTGTAAACTGCCTGTTTCATAACAAGAGCTGGCGTCTTTTGGCAGCTGTGTTTTAAGTGGGAATAATTTGTCTTCTATTAGAGTGTTTCTATGCGTAACTGCTGGGAGAAGCTGCTAGCTACATAGAGTGCAACCAAAAGTGTGGACTGAAGGAAACATGAACAGCAAATTAATGTGCTGCACTTACGCTACACAAGATTTCTAGTATACAAAGGAAGGGCTTATTAATTCCAATACTTGTCTCTGTGGGAAATACGGGCCTACAGGGAAGAAAGGTTATGATTGTTTTATACAGTAAATTTCTGAAAGGTTTGTGTTGACCAGCTGTTTATGCTTCAACCAAAAGTCCTGTTTTCTTGCCACCACCACCCCCTTTTTTTTTTTTTTTTCTTAGGCAATATACTATTTCCACGGGACTGAAGCAGTGCAGCAGTCGTTTCACTACAAGGTCTGTTAAGCTGATCAGCCACGAGACCTGGCTGGAATGCATAAATCCCAAACAGTGACTAGTTTAAAAGCTTTAACTTGTATACAATCTATGTCTTGTTGGAATTGAAGACCAAGCTAGGATTTACAGTACTGAGATACCACATGTTATTTTTTTGCTGAGTTTTGTGGAAGTCTGCAGTCTTTCGGAGAGTATTCCATAGTAAATACGAGTTGCTGTTAGCCACAATTAAATACTTCTAATTACCTTAGATATCTTTAAAGCTACTATGTTTAAAAAAAGAAGAAATTATCAAAGATCCATAACTATTCTCTATTAACTATGATGGAAATCTGGTAATTACAACTCTTCTTGGTTATGTTCCCATTAGTGAGGAAATCAAAATACATTACTGAGTAATGCGTGTTTCTGCCTAGGTGCTTTGCTACTCTTGGCATGTGGAAATTGCTTTCAATCAGAAAGCTTGAACAGTGAAACAAGTGGACTGATAACCTACAAAAAAATCCTTTAGGTTCCGAAAGCCTCAGAAATGTCACCCTTGCTCCGGAGTCCTACGCTAGACATTTAGCAGTCTCACAACTTGTAGTGCCTTCAGCTTCAGAATAGTTTCCTTGTCCCTTTTAGATTAACAGGGGGCAAATGTGTTTTCAAAGCTGAGGGCAACAGAGACACAAGTTCTGAAATGGAAAATTTATTTCTTCTGATCTTCGAATGTGCAGGCTGTTGGCCAGGTGTCTTTGAAAACAGGATCAGATTGAATTCAAGAAGCCAAAGCTTGTGGAAAGGTTGGTGTGTCCTAGTGGGAGACCTTCCCCAGGAAAAAACCTTGAGGTGTAGTCTTGTTAGATAAAGTTAGGTCAATAAGTACACGTTATCTCTTAAGGCAGTACTGAAAAGGGAGAGAAACTCTAGCAGTAACCAGCATCTCTGTGTAGATACCGCAGGTAAGCTTGTTCCTCTCCCAGGCCCTGCTTTGGAGAGGGCAGAGCTGCCGGTGGATGAGGAGGATGGGAGCAGGCTGACTCTCACCATGCAGTCAAGGAATTTGGGTTCTCAGGAGTTGAAGGTTCTTGCATTTATAGTCCTTGGTGCATGTCCATCCTTTTCCTGATGACAGGCCTAGTAGTGTCCATATAAAAACCAGAGATATCTGCAAAGTGGCAGTGCCCATATTTTTCATATACATATTTTCATATGAAAGAAGACCTATTTCGATGTATTTTCCATATATGTAGATATTTTCAGTTTGAAAAAGAATTCACACAGCAGAAGAAATCGCTGGCTTTGAACTGCTTATGCAGATTAACTTAGTACAAAATTTAAACTAAATACTAACAGTCTTAAGAGTATCAAAATTAACTACTCTGTGGGGAAAAAAAAGTACTCTTAAGGTCTCTTGGGATATTCTTACCTTTTTCTCTTCAAAGACAAGAAATCAGTATCACAACATGGGTTCACAAGGTTATTGTCTTTAAATGGGCTTGATTTTTCTTCAAGTAAGCTTTTCATCTATTTAGGTTGCAGGTCCAGATCCTTCTTACTATGAAAAATTGAGGTGGGGTGCTTAAATGCCTTTTAGATTTTGAAATAGGAGGGGAAAACCTGAATTCCTTTGATCTGGTCCTAGTTGCAAACAAACAAAGGTAGAGCTCAAGCAGTTGTGGAAGTAATGTATACATGGGACTGTCTATAATCTAGAAAGAGTGCCCTATAAATTTTGGTCTGGTGAGGTTACTGTGACGGACACTTACTTTATAGGCATTAAGCAGCAGTTGTTTTTTCTTGAAGGTCAATGTTAGACGCGTGCTGAGAGAAAACACATTGAGACAAATGCCTTGGAAGCAAAGCAGCTTCCAGTTTGGTAGCTGAAGAAATTGCTGTTGATGTTAATTGTAAGGAACTAAATCAGTTTCAGTGAGCGCTCCTAAAAATCCCCCAATCACTTATACTTTAGCTAAAGACACTTTTATTGAAGTCCAGAATCTCATCTGTTAGTAACTTCATTTAAACAAGGACTTACTAGGTATCGTTGGCCAGCATCTATCAACTCGAGACGACACCCGAAATCAGTCAGCGGTCAGTAGGCTGTACTTGCTGCTGTAGGGTGTTCAGGGGGTGTCCGACTCCTCTTTGTCACCCGCTGCCTGCCGAGGGGTGGCCTCAGACCTCTGCGAGCACCTCTACAAAAAGCAAGCGAAAAGAACAGAAACCACAATAGATGCATCCTTGCCAGAGCAACATTGTCTGAACAGATAAAAAGATAGCAAAAGAATGAAATTAGAGTTCTGTATCCAATTCTTAATTTAATTTAATTTCCTCTCCATCTTGAGCTTCTCCCTATTGATACTTTTCTATAAAGCTAGTCCTTTTCCTTCATCAAAAAAAAACCCCTCTTGAAGCGAGTGGCAGCAGTGTTTCAGCTCCAAATGGAAGCGTTCTCTCCCATTTCTGATATTTGAGGAAGTGTCCAGTACTGAAGTCTAAAATGATAAAACTATTACAGATTGGGATGTTAAAGTGGGGAAACAGCGATCGGAAGACTATGTGACTGTCTGCATTGCTTTCAGAAAAATTGTCAATTTGTGTAATTGGTACCATTTCTTAGTAAGGGCAGCGTACTGTAGAAAAGAGCCTAGTTTAGATTCTACTGCAACTTTAATACCTTGATTGGGAACGTAATCCACGTGAAAGCTCTTGGTCAGCACCTTCACAAGTGGTAAAAATGAAGAGTGGAGACATGTCCTGGAAAATAAAACTAGTAATGCTGTCTTCCTTCAGGATTGATTTCTCCACTTCAGCATCTTTCACGGCAAACAGAAATAATGATTTGTGTAAATGTCCATCAGTGTGATATGGCTGGAAATAGCGTTGCCTGTGAATAGGATAACAGCATCCAAACCTGAGGCATTAAGAAGAGGGTCACTGGAAAAGATATTCTGTCAAAATGTCCCATTTTTTTACTGTTATTTTTTAGCTAGTGGTGGTGGTTTACCATTTTCATTTCCAATGCTTTGGAGATCATTCTAAACAAGTCTTTTTTTTTTTTTTTTAAAAAAAAAAGTCCGTATGGGTATTGCATGAGCCATTAATTTCCATACATGTACTTGCAATGAGCCCAGAAACGCATTCAACTTTCAAGTCATGTATTTCGGTTCCCGTAACTACTAGAATAGTAGTGTTGGCAGAAGAGTGCCCCTTCAATAGAGGTTTTACTTTTTTTGTTGTTGTTGTCTTCCTCTCTTCTCTCTGTTTTTAGCCACCAGCTAAATACCTCCTGCCAGAACTGACAGCATCGGACTATGGAAAGAAGTGTGTGGTCATTGATTTAGATGAAACTTTAGTGCACAGTTCATTTAAGGTAAGTAAATTCAAAAGCGATGTCTTGCAACTTGAATCTGTCGGTGAATGTTGTAGGAACTGTTAAGCCTCTTAACACGTTAACTAGTCTTACAGGCTCACCTGGGACGCCTGCTAGTTCTCATTGTTACTCCTATGATTATTCATCCTAATTTAGCTGTAGGGGGAGTAGCACAGACAGTGCTATTTTTTTGGGTTTGAAAAAGTCAACACCAGCTACAGCAAGGCCTTGAATGGTTGTTGACTTCATGGTTCTCAATGGTAACTACTCAAACAAGGACCTGTATTTCAACAGGTACAAAGCTTGTTGCTCTGAAAACACGGGGGGTTTTTTGATGTTTAAATGATGCCATAGTTAGTCTAGGAGAATGGAAATTCAGCATGGCTTTATGCTACGTAGATGTACCTTAAACCAGTAGGTTTGGGGCACTGGTGATTGCTGTGCGCTGTTGCTGCAGATTGCTTGCCATGTCAGGCCGCTGTCCCGATCGCAGTGTTTGTAAGAATTTAGCTTTCACAACAGGAAAGCAAATAACATTTAGCTGTTGCTGATGTGTCAGTCATCTTGTAGGAGCAACTTTTATAACCCTTCAGATTTCAGCATATGGTGGTGTTTTTCTATTGTTTAAATAGGGCTAAAGTTAGAATAGGAGAATTCAGAAACACAAATAACCCTAAACTGGCACAGAGTACTGGTTGTATTTCTGATGAGCAAATGTCAGACATGCTGAAGCATGTGCCAGTTTTATACTCTGCTATTGGAGAATTTTTAAGAATCAGTAATATGTTTCTTTCTTAACAGCAAGCTGGAGTTACCACCAACTTTATAGTCTTCTAGTTTTGATTGCACTTTATTTTTCACTGCTGGCATAAACTCAACATTTTAATCCTGCAATATTTAGTTGTCAGCATTTAAATATGCAAACCATAATTCATGTTGTGGTTAGAATTTGGCAACAGCCTGTCTTTGTTGACTTAAAAGAAGAACTTATATGGAGATACTAGAAAAAATATTCCTGTGCCTCAAACTGAAACTAAGATTCTTGTCCGTCTTTATTTTGCCTAATGGTATATAACAATTTGTGGTGGCGCACAGGAACCTCTTAACCTCAGTGCCAGATCCTTGTCTGCAATACCCAGACTGAACTTGCACTTGAGAATTTTTCAGGGAGATCAGAAACACAGCTGGATTGGGAAGGGGGAGGGACCATGCCTTCCTAATTAAAATGAGAGTCAAGAATAGGAGGGGAAAGCTAAATTTAAAACTCTAAATTTACCTAAAAATAATGAACTGTTAGGCTTAGTGTTATCTGAAATGTAAAAAGAAAAGTTTGTTTTCTGAATGCTGTGGGTAACTGTGATTTTCCTGGGTTTTGAAACAAAATGAGATTCAATTTAGGTGGTTAATAATTTTTTTTTTGAAAAACATTTTAAAGAAGTAAATGTGTAATGGTTGACATAGTTTAAGTCCTTTCTTGTAGGATTGAGGTTTGCCTTTATTGCTGTGTGCTTTCTTAGTGGGCTCGTTTTAATCATCCCACTTATTCAAATGATATTTAATGAGTATTTAAATGATGTTAAACAGATATTTAAGAAAAATCAAAAGATCACCCGACTTAGTCTTGAACACTGAATAATGTTTTGTGTTGGGAAAAGAAAACTGGTCCCTTTTTTGTGCGAAGCAAATAGCGTGAGGCAAATGTTGGCGTTTCTGCAGTATTGGAGTCTTACGGCTACAGGGGCGTTATCTGAATGGGAAGAAGCCCTGTGATGGGAGTTTGTAACAGAGAAAGCCAAGTGCTGGAGGGAACAGCTTTAGTGGTTTGGTGGTTGGCACTGTCCAGGGGGTGCTGTTTGGATTTTGTTTCAGAAAGGGAGATGCTTCAGCTGAAGCAAGGCCGTTGCGGTCATCAAAAATAACGATGGATTTCCAGAGGAGCAAGGGGGTTTAACACCTGATGGATTTCCAGAGGAGCAAGGGGGTTTAACACCTATACGCATGCTGCTCTGCCTGAAAATCAAGTTACTTCTGCGGTTTCTTTTAGTTGTGTCTTTTTTTTTCCACTAAAACATGTCTGCTCTACCCAGGCAGGTCCCCACTTAAAAGCTGTAAAAGCATCCATAAATTTGTGATTTTTAGTAGAAAAGGCTTTATTTAAAACACATGATATTTTAGAATTCATAATTCTGTTAAGAAATAGGCTACATATTTCAAATGCAGATAATTTTTTTTTTTTTAACACAACCAGAGAGGCAGAGTATTTAAAGTGCTCTTTTATGAAAGCAGCAACATCTGAAGGAGGGTAATTCTTGCCTTTTTATGCCCCTGCATATTTGTGAAGCTTTAAGGAGGTACTGGTCTTTCATGTTAAGGGCACATTAAAGGAATAAAGTTTGGGGTGCTTTGGCAAAAGTAAAAAAGGAATAGATAGACCTTATAGTTATCATTCCCATCATAAAACAATAATAGAAGCAAAAATCATAAATTATTAAATCAAGGAGATGTAAACATGGTTTTGTATAAAATGCATTAAACCACATGCAAGTCTGGAATGTAGTCATATTCAAAACTGGCTGTGAAACACTTCTAGAACATTTAAAACTCTGAAGCTTTTTATTAAATAGAAACAGTTCTAGCTGAAGTAAAGATTCAGTGGAAACACATTGTCTTCTTTCACACTCTGTCTCTGGCTCCCACTTGAGGCACGTATGTGCTTCATGTGTGCAGCCCCAGAAACCTTTATCCAGCAAACTGCTGCAGACTTTTCCCTGTCTTCCCACCGTGATGAAGCACAGAACCCCAGCCCAAGCTCTCTTCCTTATCGCTTGTGCCAACAAGCAAGCTACGTAGTACCTAAAGTATAAGTGGGGGAAGCAAATATGTAGTTGAGTAGAATCATAGAATGTTTTGGGTTAGAAGGGACCCCTAGAGGTCATCTAGACCAACCCCCCTGCAGGAGCAGGGACACCTTTAACCAGATCAGGTTGCTCACAGCCCCGTCCAACCTGGCCTGGAATGTTCCCAGGGATGGGGCCTCCACCCCCTCTCTGGGCAACCTGTTCCAGTGTCTCACCACCCTCATTGTAAAGAATTTCCTCCTTATATCCAGTCTAAACCTACCCTGGTTTACTTTAAAACCATTACCCCTTGTCCTGTCACAGCTGGCCCTACTAAAAAGATTTTCCCCATCTTTCCTGTAGGCCCCCTTTAAGCACTGAAAGGCCACAATCAGGTCTCCCCGCAGCCTTCTCTTCTCCAGGCTGAACAACCCCCACTCTCCCAGCCTGTCCTCATAGGAGAGGTGCTCCAGCCCTCGGATCATTTTAGTAGCCCTCCTCTGGCCCCACTCCAACAGTTCCATGTCCTTCTTGTGCTGAGGGCTCCAGAGCTGGACGCAGGGCTCCAGGTGAGGTCTCACCAGAGCAGAGCAGAGGGGCAAAATCCCCTCCCTCGACGCTGGCCACGCTTTTCCTGATGCAGCCCAGAATACGGTTGGCCTTCTGGGCTGCCAGTAGTTTGGTTAGTGTTACTAAGTCTAAGGTTGAGTTTTATTTGTTAGCAAAAATTAGGTTGTCTACGCAGAATGTGCTTTTCTCTGGCATCTGGTTGCTGTTGCTCCCGTTTAGTAATAGCTGGATTTTTTATCAGTGGGCTTCAAAACCTTTGCAACTTGCAGCGACCTATTCTTTTTCTGCGGGTACACAATATTTATCTTGCTTAAGGGCATCATGCATACATAAATTCTTCAAGTGCGTGCAAGTCTTCTCAAAGCGTGTACGGAGCTGGCACCCACTTGAAAACTTCGGTGGCTGAGTCTTATTGACTGTTCATTTGGGTTTCTTTCAAGGTGAAGCTTCAGAACATTTTTGCGTGCCTGTTCTCTGCCTGTCGGAGATGCTGCAGAGTATCATTTGTCTGGGGGGCTTCATGCAGGTAGCAGATGGGAGCCTCCCCTCTGTCTTGCAGAGGCAGAAAGGGGGGTGTATCTTAGAAATTGCTTGCTGTCAGCTAAAGAAAAACCTAGATTGTATCTGCGGGTATTTGAGGAATTCTTTAGATCATACTAGCGTGGCAGTCGTCAACAGAATGGGGGTTTCCAGCATCAGCTGCTCTGGAGGTTTGGTTGCCCATACTGGTTGGTCAGGACGAGTGGGTTCGGTGTAGCTTCTCATTTGCCCTCTGATGCAGCACTTGCAGGTGTCGGATCAAAACATCTTCCTTATTACTTCACTACTGAGAGAAGGTGTTGCCCTGCATATAAATTCTTACTGTCACTTTGTTCTCCTCGCAGGAAGGTCATTTAACAGTGGAATTAGAATCTCATTTTTTCCAGGGAATGGGATCAAAATGGTGCTATCAGGTTGATATTGCAGGATCCTTTTTCCCTACCATTTTCCACAGAGCAGCTGTTTATGCTCACCAGTTTGTCATCTGCTTCTCGGTCTCTTTACCTTGGCTGCTTCTCTGCTTCCTTGGCACCTCCTTGCCCGCCCAGATGGGTTTGAAAGCTGTTTCTAGTCTTGCAGATTCCTCCAGGACATGCTCCTTGGTGGTACTTAAGATCAGTCTATTGGCTGATCCAGAAAACCAGGTGAGAAAGTCTGTGCAAGTCTGATAGAGCTGAGTGAAGACATTATCCAGCCTTAGTAATGCCATAGCAGTTACCAGCCAGACTGCTCCCAGCCTTTGTTTTCGGCTATTATCCATGAAGCTTATTGTCTGTTAATCAGTCCTGTTAAAACTATATTGGGCAGCTCTGTATCTCGGCCATTTCCAAGCTGCAGATCATGGAGTGAGTTACAAACTTCAGCCAGGCTTGTTTACATGGTTGGTGGTGGTTTTGGGTTTTTTTAATCACAGACGTAATTCATGAGCCGTACCAAAGGATTCTGCCAAGTTTGATGTCCGTTTGAACTAGTAAACATTCTTAGCTGTGCGTCACCCGGCTGCCACTACTATCTAGCCAAGATTAGACTATGTACTCTTAAACTGTCTAGAAGGTCATTTTTCTGCTTTCCAAAGTAATTTTACTTGACCAACAGGTTTTCACAGTAAGTCTTAAGAAATAAGTTGTATTCAGCAGGCTGGCAAAATGGATTCAAGGACTTGGACAGAGTGTGCCTGCTCTTCCCTTTTGAGTTTAAAATGCAGTTTTACGGGATTCATCTGATTGGTATAGCATGTTCTTGAGGTATCGCATCTTGAGAATCATTTAACTATATGACTTAAGTCTTGTTGCAGCTTGCTGCAGCTCCTGATTCAAATATAACCGTTAGGTATTACTTTTACCACTGTCTTTGTTTTTAATTAATTACTAATTGATGAGCCAGAGTAGAATATGCGAAGCCCATAGCTGTATTTCTTTGTCATCATCCACACAGACTTGATGAAAGAGTTATTCAAATAGATGCTTATCCCAGTAAACACACCTGGAGGTAGCGGGGCTTATTCAAGCAGTAAAGCATATTATATTGTACGAAGCTTAAAAATATGAGAGAAGAGGGAAGTGCAGTATCTGGTGAATACAGCTGTGTAAGACGTCTGACTTGTGCCTGTAAAGGGTGCACACACAGGGTGGCTCTGTACAGTCAGAAAAGCTTATTAACTTGTTCCTGAGAAGTAAGTACTCTTCTCTTTTACGCCTCTGAAATCTTCCCTCTAATGATCTTATTTTTAACGTTGATTTATTTCCTTGTCGTTCTTTCTAGCCAATTAGCAATGCTGATTTCATCGTTCCTGTTGAAATTGATGGAACCATACATCAGGTAAGTGCTCTTGTTCCCTTAGCGTTGTGCTGATGGTGGAACTGTCCTCAGTGTCCCAGAGAGTTATCTTTCTTCATTTGCTGCTTGACATTCAATAACTTGTCCTTTTGCAAAATACAAAAGCTGTGTACTCTGGCATGTATCATCCAGACAGGCATCCCTGTTTGATCAGGTATGTAGTTTCTAACTACTAAGTCTTGGTTTTAACTTTTTCACTTCTCTAGAGTCTCTCTCTCAGGACTTCAATATTTGACTCTTTGTCAATTTTAAAACATTTTCAAACAGGAAATTATCAAAGGATGGGTTTCAAATGTTACAAGGCCCAGAAAAAGCTACTTGAGTACTGTATTTCTGATTCCCTCCGCAGACTAAACAGGACATAAGTTGGCTTTAATTTCTGTTGGCAGTTCATATGGTCAGAGCTTTATAAAACTATTAAGGAAGAACAGATATTTCTTCAGTTTTTGTGGCAATCTAAGTTCTGTCCCCTTTTCTTCCTCTAAGTAATTTAAGTTCTTCTGCTAGGACTTTGTATACACTTCAGCATCTTTACAAGGTCCAGACAAAATTGCAAGGAGACTAATTTTTTTTCACTTAAGACTCTGTGAAATGGTTTTCAGTAAATGCAAAACACCCATAATTTGAAAGTCTGCCCCCTTTGTGTATCTTACCTTGGTGTCTTTAGTCAGTAGTGATTTCTGAAAACATTGAATGAAATAAATTAGTGCCATAAATTTTCCTCTTCAGACAGACATTGAAGTTATTTCTGGAGACTGGTTTTCCTGGTTAATGTGAAGTTGAGCCTTTCTGATACATGAATCTTGAAAATTGTTTGAAACACCCTCTATTGATTGTTGTAGGTTAAAGATAATGCAGTTATTGAGTTGCAAATCTTCCCTGGATGTGGTTCAATGGAGATTTTAAATACTTCCATTTTTGAAATGTTGTCTTTTTTATATGGATTGTTTTAATATGTTCATAGTTTGATCTTGGAACAACTGATAGATCATGAAGTTAGTGCATTGGTTTTGTTTGATTCCCTGTTATGAAAACCACCCATGTAATTGTCGCTCTTAAAATTATTACTAAATATCAGTCAGTGGACTGAAATGAGTTTTAAAGTGATAGTTGCTGTGACAGTTTTTACACTGTGCCTGGTTTACGTAGAAAAATTCAATATCTAGGGTACTTAAACCTTTATTGTTTGCCAGAGCTGAATGCTTAAAATACGTAAGTGATGTTTTGGGAGATTTATTGTGATACTATCTGTCCTCATTTGATGTGGGCTTTAATTGTGTTTGGTGCTGTAACACAGACATTTTCTCCCCTAAAACTTTCTGGAATGCTTTTGAAAGGGAATAAATTAGGTTGCCTAACAATTTTGAATGGCTTAGGATTGTGATCACTTAGCTTGTCAAGATCACGTATTTACATTTTGCAATAAAACCCGCTAAGACTATTTGGGCTTTACAGTCAAGCACTTCAAGAGCCTGTTGCTTTTCTGTTCCCCGCTGCAAGCTTTCAGATTCTTCACCAAACGTAATGCAGTTAAGCACTCAAGATGACTGGGAAAAAACAAACCAAAACCAATGGGTCAAAGGGAGTGGATTTGTCCGTACCCTAGACGTGAAGGAGGAAGGCTGCTCTTGACAGAGAAGGTCAAGTGAAGTTAGTCTCTGACTGTGCTTTACTGGACGCTTCCTGCATAGTTTTCAAGGAAATTGCTTAATACCTTTATATTTCACATTCTTAATCTCTAAAAGAGGTAAAAATCTGTCGCAGATGGGTGGTTGAAGTGAAGTTAATTGTAAGGAATGTGTGATCCTTGAAGTAAAGGTAATTTATACAGTATGCAGAACAGGCAAAGACTTGGGTCTCTGTGTTTGTAATACCTCTGCAGGCAAAGTAATGTACTGTCATCCAGCAATTGTTTTTTATTTAACTGTGATAATCTGAAGGGCAAAAGCGGACATTCTGGCTTAGTCCAATGGGTGTTAACACAGGCTGTAGAGCTTTGACAGCCGGTTTCCACTTCAAACCTGTATTTTTTTTAATTAACTTAAAGCATAAACTGAAGAGATACCAACGATTTTTGTTACCCATCAGAATTTGCCATCTGTATAATGCCTGTCCATTTTCTTAAGCAGTTTGTATACTCAAAGGTTAATCATTGGCATTGGGGAATACTTCCACCTGTTTAAAATACTATAGGATACGTGAAATGTTGTGAAACCACACTGTCTGTAGTGCCTATCCCTACCTGCTTTACCAGTAAGCCCGGTATCTTATCGAGCAGGAGACAGAGTGTTGTTGTACTTGAACCCTGCCTCTACCCCATGGAAAACAAATGGAGAACACCATTTCAGAAGTGCCCATTCAGAAAGAAATTTGAAATTATATGAGATTCTTCAGGTCTCGTATACCAAAAATACAAGCTGTGGCAAATTCAATTGCTGTACGCTTGAAAGAGTTTTGAGGCTGACTTACCTAACAAGTGGTGTTCATGGTAAATGTTGTAATTTTTTTGTTGTGCAACAGAGGTATTCAAAAAAGGCTTCCCTCTTTAGAAAGGATTTGTCATTTTATTTTAGAAGTAACTCATGTGTGGAGGTACCTCTCTTTCCTTCCGTTATGGGTCTTTAGATGCCTGCAGAGACTGTGCCCGTCTACAGGGCAGCTAAAGTTACAGGAGATGAATCCCATGCTTTGTGTTGGAAATGATGGCACAGACACAAAAGGGCAGTTCTAATGCAAGCTGACACCCTCCTGGCCAGTTCTCTCATTTCTCTCTGATTCTCTGAATAAAAGGAAATTAGAGCTGGTCCCCTGCTCTACCAAATTATAAGTGAGAAACTGTGGGAAGTCCAGCGAAATGTGTTGCAACTAAGAGTGCTCTTTAGAGCAAGTTTGAGGATTAAAGGAGTCGCTGGAGAAAAGACGTTCAGCCTGTTTGGTACCCTTGACGTAACTTCTGCAAGAACAGGTTCTCTCTTTTGGAGCGTGCTTCCCATTTAACGAATGCAGAGCAATCACAACCCCCAGATTAGAAACCATGTGTTTAATATAGCTGTAATCCCCAACAGGTAAAGATTTTTAGGGTATGGTGGTCCTTTGTCCAAATTGACTTGCAGTGCCTTGCTCTCAGTGTCAAAGAGTAAAGAGGGCAGCCAGGAAGAGTTTGATTTGATGTTACTTGGAAGTTCATTTGTTACGGTAACTTGTTTATTAAGTGAGTAAAATGAGGTTTTAAGTGTTTTGTGTATTCAATTACCAATTGCTTATTTTTAGTTGTTGAAAGATAAAGCAATGTTTAGCATGTATACTTTGACTGTAATGTACAAATTTTTTTTTATTCTGGAGGGGTGGGGAACGCTGTTCAAAAATAATAAACTTTCTTTCTATAAAGGACAAACTTTGCTCATTTTCTCACAGAAGGATGTGGCCTGGTTCAAGTAATCCAGGATAGGCTGTATCCATTCTAGCTGGCCTATTCTTGGTTACTTGCACTGGGAGGCAACCACAACTGTGTGAACCAGGCAGATGAGGCTCAAGGATGCATTTTATTTTCTGCTCGCTGTCAAGAAGATGCACCCAGCCCACAAAAAGGGAGATTACAGGAGCTTGAGTTGTCACGGGTGAATTTCTTTGTCGTTACTTGAAGATTTCATTATTGTAAAGCTGGGTTTGAAAGGCAATTCTTTGTGTCCTATTTAACTGATTAAAATTGAATTGGGTTTCACTTTTGGTGTACAAATACTGAGTCTTTTTAGGTTAAGACTGCTTTGAGATGTAGAAAATGTATGTGGAAACACCAAATGCATGAAAACAATTAAAGATAATTACTTGGGTTCTGCCATTAGCAGCTGTAAGTACAGAATCCTGTGAAAACATGCCCAGCGCCTGATTTGTGCCTTAACATTTTAAGAGTAAGGTTCATTTCAAATAAAAAAAAAAAGACTGTACTCCTCTGAATTCTTACCGTGATAAGGAAGAAATTAGTGAGCATACAACACAGAAAAACTGGAGGGTTGGGGTTTTTTTAATGCCCTGAAGACAGTAGATAAATCTCAGAAAAATGCCAGGAGCCAGTTAGTCTAGAGACTTAAACTGAAGACATCAGGCAACAGAGGAAAAAGCCAAGCCACAAATAACCATGCGGCATTGAGATGCAAGTCCAGCCGCTAACAAAGTAAAGGGGAAAAAATTCCAAATGAGGAGGAAGAGGAGAAAAGAGCTGCAGTGTCAGCTGAAGAAAGCTTTTTATGTGAAGTAAGCCAAAGAGATTTTGTAGCCCAGGATACCAGCACACTTGCAGTTGCTTCCAGGATCTAAGTAGGACTTCTCAAAAACAAACTTCAAGGGGAATAACCATCAAAAGTATTAATATATGTTCTGGAAAAAAAAAAAAGTGAAGGAGTTGGGGCTTTTTAGAGGAGGAGAGAAGGAAGGGGAAAAATTGGTGAAACCTCATCCTAAGAGATGGCATTTATTATTAATAAGGCATTTAAAATGAGGGGCAAATCTGTTGGTCAGAGCCCAGTAGGTAAGATTTAAGGCAAAACAGCAAGAGAAGCTCAAGTAGAGGAGGTTGAGGGAGCTCTGTGGTGGATCAGGAGATCTAAACTGCGGGATGGAGAAAATACAACCTAAAAACACTGCGTGCTTACAGCTAATACCGACTAGTCGCAGTATTAGGAGACCTACAAATTGCCAAAAGAGCGCGTATACCAAATACTTGCTTTTATAAACCCGCTCCTGTCTGCAAGCCTGTGGTTAAGGAGCTCTCGGTCTGTAGCTGCTGGGTTGATTTACTGTATGCTCTCTTTATGGAAGAGGTGGGTTAGGTTGCAAGCAGCAAAGTTCGTATCTCTGGCTTGGAGTCTGTAATTACATTCCAAGTGGAAATAGTTCACCAACACAGCCACAGATAGGAGTGAAGAGCGAAGGGGACGCTTCTTTTGCTGTGCCTGAAAACACAAGGTTTTAAAAGGGAAATTAATACTAAATTCTGGCACTTCCTATCCAAGAATGTAAGACTCTGGGGTGTCCTTTTTGTGCCCTCAAAAATAAGTGTAGGAATATAATTTAAGGCTAAAGAATTAAGAACTTTGTTAGGAACTGTAGAGTTAAGGAGTAACTTGCATTTCTTTCTGGGTACCCAAATATAGAAGGTCTGCCACTGTCTTTCTACCTGTGTCTTTAAAAAATTGGAGATGTAATTCGGAAAGGAAATACTACAGAACAACTTTGTGTAGTAAGATTTAAGTACAAAATTAATTGCATTGTTAGAGGAAATTACTTGGTTTATGCCTAGCAAAATATAGGAAACTTTGCTGTAATTATCTGGAAAGAGAGTGGTGTTGAAGCACATCTGTTAACTGTCTTTAATTCATAAACTGTCACATTAATTAATTGCTTAAGTGCTGCTGTGGTTGTTTAAAAAAGAAAAAAAAAATCTGGGTTATTACTTGTTATCTGTACCAAAGTTTGAATGTATTGCTTGAATTAGAGGGGCCAGGAGTT
Organism: Gorsachius magnificus; assembly: GCA_034008185.1. Classification (NCBI taxonomy): domain Eukaryota; kingdom Metazoa; phylum Chordata; class Aves; order Pelecaniformes; family Ardeidae; genus Gorsachius; species Gorsachius magnificus. The sequence goes on along the minus strand of CM067082.1, from coordinate 153,751,653 downwards.
TGGACTTCATAGAAATAACTTAAAGCAGATCAAGTCTTCATGCTATGAGCTATATGCTACCTAAAGTGGAAAAGTAATTAACATTTCTGCTTTGGTCATTAAGGTACAGCTCCATCATGTATGTTTTTAATAAAACTTTGCTTTCAGATTTAGTTTTTCAATTTCAAGTCCCTCTTACGCAACTTTCTTCCTTCTTTTGCTAAAGGCTTTAATTGTTACACTTTAGTTCAAGCTGGCACTTCCATAATTTTCTCCTTCAGGCTTTTTCTCTGGGTGCCTTATGTTTTTTACGGTTTTATTAATATGAATGTACTAGAATACATACAATTGATCTAGTTCTACATATCAAAGAAAGATATTCCTGAAATTGCATCAGTCTTGCAATTCTTCCTGAATTCAGTTACATGCCAGGCTTCATTTGAGATGTCCAGTATTAAGGGTTATTTGCCAAACGAAGAAGATAAAATGCGGCCAGTGTTTTCTCTCAAACTTTTAATCTAAGTGCAAACAAGATAGATAAATATTTTTCAAGCAGACTCCCCTCCTCAGCTTCCCAGCATATTGTGAACTACTTGCAAGCTTTCTGAGCAGCAGTTATCTTATCTTGGTATTTTCTGTGAACGCAAATCATCTCACTTGCTCTGAAAAGAGAGGCAAGGAGGCTCTAATACTTATTAATCAGGTTGTTGACAGTAGGCAGTCAAGCTGTGCCTGTATGGTTGTCAGTGCAAAAAGGCAAGATAACCTTGCCGAAACCAAGCTGCTCAAGAGGAGAGAGATCCTGAGCATTTACCATTTTTAATGACAAGGTCATGGCAGAAGATGCTATAGACCTCGCCACCAAATTTTGAAAGCAACATTTGCTAGCCATTCTGCGAGGCGCTATGAAGGTTTTTGGTGAAAGCTGTCTGCGGACCCGGATGACTGATAACTATCCGTGGTGAGATAGGGTACTTAGCGCCTGGAATTTAAAAAACGAAAGAATTAGCCACAGGAAGAAAACAGTTCCCTGTTGTGCAATTGCTGTCATCATAGAGGTTTCATCAGATTTATTCCTTCTGTAAAGCCCTTCAGGACCAAAGACACCAGCACCAAAATCGTTTCGGTCGAGAGATCTGAATCCTGGCTTCTTGAGAAGCCCTACTGTCTCTCTTTGCCTTTAATGAGATTTTTTACTTTTATCTTGTATACTTGGTTTTTTTTCTTTTCCTTTCAGCGTTTCATTTGAACTGCTTCCATGCAAATTTTGTTTCTTAATTAGGATTACAGGAGTGTTTTGAGGTGGTTTTTTTTTTTTCCTTTTGCCTGAAACACCATTTGACCTAAATAGCCGTTGTCATTCCAGGTTTATGTATTGAAGCGACCACATGTGGATGAGTTTCTTCAGAGGATGGGAGAGCTCTTTGAATGTGTACTCTTCACAGCCAGTCTAGCCAAGGTTTGTTCCTCTTCATCTCGTTAGCCCTCACGGTGCTGGTCAGTGGACGTTTGGTTGGGTTTTTCTATGGATGATTATTTCCACAGTTGGTACTATCTTAATTTTTCCCCTTCTTTTCTGCTTCTTTGTCTGACAGTGTGTACTTTGTCTGCTAGTGTGTGGGTAAGTGTTTCCATGGTAACACCATCACATATGGGCTTGTCTCATAATGTAGCCTCCATGCATTGCTCATAATGCCAATATGAAAGGCTTACAAGTTACCATGGTTATAGCGAGAAATTAGAACAAATAGCGTGCAAGTAAAGCAGTATATTAAAGCTGGGCATGAAATAAAATACACTGTATTTAACGCTACCTACATGATCAAGCGGTGATTCAGAAATTCACTGCGTCTGAAAATTTGGAAACACATTTTTTTTTTTTCTGTCAAGGTGCAATTGCAATCGGGAGCTAGCAAATTAGACATTTTGTGAAGCTTGAAACATCAACAGGAATATTTTGTGCCCTCTGGTCTCCAGTAGCAGTAGTACCTCGTAGGTAGTTTTGTGGTAGACATTACAGTAGTAGACATATTTTTCAGTTCTTTCAGCGTGTTGTATTTGTGGTGTCTTGTTTGTAAAATCATATTGACTGTTTCTAAATAATAATCTAGCGTAGTAAGCATTTACTCCAACCTACTGTAGAGGTGGTGGAAGGGGACAGGTCCCTGTTTGACCTGCTATAGTGCCTGCTTATGAGGGGATTCTGCCCTGCGCTCTGGTTACCGTGTTCTGTTCAGTCACTCTGTGAAAATCATAGAATCCTAGGTTGGAAGGGACCTCAAGGATCATCTGATCCAGCCTTCCTAAAAAATGGAATGATCTCGTACTGCAGTTAGATGTCTGACAGGTTTCATAGTCAAAAGATGATTGATTTCACATCAATTTTGTTTCTCAGTTTAAAATATAGGAAAATGGTAATTCCTATTCTACAAAAATAGCTATTGCTACCATTTTCAAGTACATGGTTCTTCCATGTTCTGGTTTATCTGAATACTTTTCCTTGGATAGTTTATATCAGTTGTTGGATTCTAAGCTGTGCCTCACTTAAAGTATCATCTTATATATAAAATAAGAATTTCCCAGTATTGTACATGGGTACACTAACAGTCTAATAACAGCTTTGTCTGATCTTTTATGTCCCAATTATGCAGTTTGGTAATCTTAAGGTTCTGTCCCAGTCGCTCCAAGGGCATCATATGAGAAAGCTACACTAAGCTTAGATGCGTTCATTGCCGTTTATCTTCAGAGGGACACGGATATGAATTGGCCGTGGAAGTGGCTTCATATAGATCTTCTGTTAGTATTGGCTGGTTTTATGGTGATGTTAGGTGAGATCTCTGGATCTGTCAACTTTTAGGTGACTCCTAGGGTAACTGTAAGTTGGCCCTAAGAATAAAACCTAATCAATAAATCACAGAAAACATTGAAGTGCAAGTTAGCCTTCCATAGAAAGATAACTATCCCACTTTTGCGTTATCTCTCCGTTAATCACTTCAGGTTTGCAGGCATTGTAAGTTAATTAACAAGGAGCAGGGAAGAAAATGAAGAAAGGGCATTTTATCTGAAATTATTTTGTGTTCCTTCTTTGTATAGTTCTGTGAATTAGCCTTATCTGCGCTTTGCTAACTTCATGTTTCTAACTTCTGTTTTTAAGTATGCAGACCCAGTGGCCGACTTACTGGATCGCTGGGGTGTGTTCAGGGCAAGGCTCTTTAGAGAATCCTGTGTTTTCCACCGAGGAAATTATGTGAAGGATCTGAGTCGACTGGGACGTGAGCTGAGTAAAGTTATTATAGTAGATAATTCTCCTGCATCTTACATCTTCCATCCTGAAAATGCAGTAAGTATTCTCAGTATTTGAACTACTCAAACGTAACTTGATCTTTCTGATTCAGAAAAGAGCCTTTCATAACATTAACTTGTATTAGTTTCTGTACGTTCTTAGACTGCAGGTAGGTTCAAGTAGTCACTGCCAAATGGTGAAGGACTGGGGCAAACTGATTTTGAGTGTGTCATAGTCAGGACTGTTAATCTGCTTTCAGTTTTAGCTTTTGGCACGACGTCCGTCAGTTTTGAGAAATACCAAGAGGTGTAGAACCTGAGTAACTAACCTCGCTCTAAAAAGGAAAGCTGCCCTCCAGTGTAGTTTTTGTTCTTTGGAGTGGTGATTACAGAAAGGATGGTTTACTTGAACTGCTTTTGGTACTCCATCTTTCTTCATTGCATGAGTGAAAATATTTTATTAGACAAGACAGTTAATGCTTTACTGGTTACTGAGTTGTCTATTTGTGGCTAAGGGGAAGAAAAAAATCAAGATCCTGTGGTGTTGTTACGCTTTTCCTTTTAAGTATTTTTGTGATAACTTGCTTCATAATTAGAAATGTTAGTCAACAAGGGGGAATAATTAGGAGCAACGCACGTTTTCACTTGTGTGTTTCTTATCGGCTCCAGAAACTGTGATGGAGTGGTCTGGCACTTGCTCCATCCATTGCTGCAATCGGTACAGATGCTCACATCTGTTTTGTAGCTGCCAGGTTGGCAAGCTGGAACTCGCCTTAGATCTACTGACTTTTAAACAACCAGGCTGTGCAATGTTTTCTTTGATGTTTTCCAGCTACCTTTTTGGTGAATTCTTAAACTTGACATAGAAAACTTCTATCAGGAACACTGTTTTGCATGGTCCTGCCTCCTGAATAGCTGCTTTTTTTTTTTAACACGTGTGCTATCCATCTTGCAGCAATCTGCTTTTAAATTCAGATCTTAATACTGTGATGCCCTAAATGATTGGGTGAAAACGTCTTTCTGGTTGGTGCCACACATGATTTAAAGTTGCTATATATAATAACCAGGAGCTGTAGCTCTAATTTATGTTCATGGTTAAAATTAAAAACCTGATCCAGATTGTCAGTTGGTATCTCGGAATTCAGTGCCAAGAAAATAATGAGCTGTAGAACTTTGGGAGATGAAATTAAGGGCCTTGTCAGAGTGGTTTAATCATGTATAGAAAAGTGCTGTTAGCTAACTGATATTTGAGTCTCTGCAGAAACCAGAGCTTGTAACAAGATCGAAGATAGTCTTTGAAAGACCTCAGTGTACTTCCATAATGAAATACACGGAACTCCTAGCCCACATATTTAGGAAGTGTTATTATATGCATTATTTTCTGAACCCTCTCTCAAGGTCTTATATTTTAATCTGAGATCTGCTCTGTACTCACTGTTTAAATATTTTCTCCGCAGCCTCATGCCAGAAGGGTTTGTTGCTGCATGCCTGTGTTTAGTGACTCACACTGATAATACTTAGACGGGGGAAAAAAAGACTTGCCCATAAATAAAGTGTCAGCACAGCTTCATAACCTGTATCTTCCTTCCAGTCCGTTCTGAATATCAAGGAGGCAGAGCAAATTGAGCTGTCCTGTGTTGGGTTATGTAGATTACCTGGACATGTGGGAGAAAGTCAGGTGTATGTCAACTGTTCTACAGTTGGATTTGGAAGGTCAACTGTTATACAGTTGGATTTGGGGTTGATGTTGCATACTAAAAAATGTGGACTTGAACCCAGTAGTCCACTTGAATGCTAATGACTTGTGATGGCAGTAAATGTTACAGGACACCTACGTAGGCAAAACTCACACGTTCTTCACATCATAAAGTCATCTTAATATTTATCGGTTGCTTTGTTTCAGGTGCCTGTGCAGTCCTGGTTTGATGACATGACAGACACAGAGCTGCTAGATCTTATTCCTTTCTTTGAAGGACTAAGCAAAGAGGAAGAAGTTTACAGTATGCTTCATAAACTCTGCAACAGGTAGCCCTTAACTTTGACTGACTTCTGCTACTAGCTTGCAGTTGCTAGAGGCTGTCTCCATCTTTTTCAGCTCTTTCAAATGTAAGCTTTGGGGAGGTCACCCCTGTCAGAAGTGCTACTCTTGATCTTCCTGTTACATTGGACACGAAGGACAATCATGAGTGATGCTATTAAGCCTTCAGAAGCCTGACTCCTAAGGTCATGTGTTCAGACTACTTTTTTAAAGGAAAAAAAAAAAAAAAAGAAGCTATTTTAAATGGGACTCTTTTAATGAATTTCATAAATGGACATCTTTTACTGGATCAGCTTTTCTTAAAACATGCCAAAAAAGAAGCTTGTATTTCAGCAGTTGAATTTCTCTCCCTTTCTTCCCCTCCCACTATGCAGACAATTTTACCCCCCTGCTTAGAGCAGTTGACCTGACTCTGAATTTTTTCTTACAGAATGAAGTGCCTTTTTGAATGTTATTTTAAGATAAAAATTCATTTTTGTATAAGACGTATTTCCAGACATCTTTTAGTCTTGTATTGTCTAAATGCTTTAAAAGGAAAAAGGAAAAATTTTATAGAGCACTGTAATATATAACAAAGGAAGAAGTTGAAACAAAGATGCTGGGTTCCTGTTTCCACAACGGCATTAAGTTGTATTACATTTTGTCATGCTCAGAAGGTTTAAGCGTTTGTGGGAGGGGTGATTTGGGTTAATTACATGGTTGTTTCACTGATACGATTTTGGGCACGGTTTTTAACATATCTGCAGTTGTTTGAGTATTAGGGAATGATGGCTTTGAGAAAATAAGGTGGCTAATACATCTAAAGCACCTTTTCTTCTAGACAGATGAAGTTCTATTGTCTCTGCTTACGCACAACTGCCATGCCTCTCGTTTTTTGGAAAACCATTATCTGGGGAGAATGGGGAGGAGGTCTATTTATTAGTTTCAGATTCTTTTCTTAAAAAACCCATCTGGGTAAGCTGGATCTGTATTGAGCTGTTTGGAGTACTTTTTTCTTTTAATTGCTGCTACTGTATACTCACCAAATGGAGTTGACCATCGGCTGTTATACTGTTTTTGCCACTGTGCCTGTGCTATGAAACATTTTCTGTAAGCTGCAAACTTGGGCAATAAATAAAATGCAGGCTTCATATCCCACCCCTATCTATTAATCCTACAGTATCAGATATACCAGAGAACTCAGTTAAAGGTGACCTGCAAAGGATTTTTTAATAGGATTTTTTTTTTTTTTCAGTTGGGATGAAGCCCTCTCCTTTCTTTGGTATATAAAAATGCAAAAAGTATTTTTCCCACATCTCCGATTTGTATTTCTTCTTCCTCAAGGTGTCAGGTACAGATTGGGAGCTTTATCGAGTCTTTCTAGAAGGGCAGAAGTTACTAGCCTAGACCAAAAGCCGTCCTCTGGCTTTGAGGTTGAGTAAGTCTCATCTCTGAATCTGAGAACCTGCTTAGCATCTTCTGTAGTGTCACAGGTACCCTTGCGAAAGAATAACTTCTAAATATTTTAAGCCTTTGAAGAACAAGGCATACCTATTTTTTTTCCTTTCCAGTGTCACCTTTTAATTATAATTATTTTCCGCACCAGAAATCTACAAACATAAAAATTTACAGCTATGTTTGGCTGTCATCAGCGAAAACTAAATGGAGTAGTTGGTGCTTCTGATTAGCCTTGTGCTAAATTCTGAACAGTAAATCTCCTTTGCCTTGTCCGTTTTCCTCAAAAAGTCTTGACGACTTGGGGGGGGGGAAAAAAAAATCTTTGCAATGGACTGGGATTGTCATCCTCGTCTAAAACATTGGTGAAGCAGCTTAACAAATTCATTCATAGAAGGGCAGGCCAGCCTACACAGGCAGTGAGTAGGTTGTCGTAGGGGCAGTATAAAACTGAAAGATGACTTTGCCCCCTTGCAGTCCAGCCGTGCACCAGCTGCGGGCTGTGTCTCCCAGCGAGGGATGGTAGAGGCAGTCCCGTGACGCTCGTGAGTCTGTACGGCATCACCGTTTTGTTTTCTTACCAGTTGGCATTACCTTAGTACTGTATAATTCTGTGCCACAACAAAAGACAAAACTGTCAGATTTTAAAACCTATGTTGTTTAAAAAATGGGGGGGGAGGGGGGGGGGCGGAGGAAGGACGTATGGATTCTGGTTAGTCCATCAACGTTTACTTTCGGTTTAAGATTGTTCAATTTTGTATTTGACTTCAGAGTAATGAAACTGTAAGCTGCCAAAAAGTTGTTCTCTGAGCAGTATTTTCAACTGTGTTTGTTGATTCTAGGCTTCAAATACAGTCTGCAGGGAAAGTATTCAGGTTGTAGTTAGTTGTGCAGGTATGATAGGAATGGCCGAAAAAATTCAAAGACTTTCTCGCTAGCATTAGACCAAACAATCTTCCAATTAGACAATAAATAACCCCACAGAGACATTACCATTTAATGGTTGTGACCTGTTGTACGTGAGACAAACCATGTCATTAGTTTGCATTTATGAAAGCAGCGATTTCATGAACCAGTTGCCTTAAGTCTGTGAATGAATGTTGATTATTAAAGTGTCTTGTATTGTTTTAAAATCCACGTATAATGGACAACTGAACTTCTGCACCAGCTTCTGGAAGAACGGTTCTGATGATGTTCTGTGCAACCATACTTGGGTTTTATTGTTTATTTTGGCTCTTGAAATCCACACATACAAAAAAAAAAAGCTAAACTTATTTTAACTTAGTACAGCATTAAAATGACATTTGGTGACAATACGAAGGCGAAAAACTTGGCAACAGTTTTGATCCCTGCTAGAATCTTAAGAGTATTTTCTATAACTTCTGATTTTTTTTTTGATTTTTTTTTTTTTTTTTTTTAAATCATTCTCATTGAAATGAAACTTGGAGTACTTGGCAGTCACCTTTTGACTTCCCTGGTTATTCAGATTTTGGCCAAAGGGGTCAAACTGTCCTGGTGGTTTATTTTGACACTATCATCATACTTGAAATTTCAAGTGTTAAGTCTGCGTGAATATACATACGCTTCGTATTTAGAGTTTCTAGATTTTAACAAAGCAATATAGTTCTGTCCATAAAGTCAGATAATGAGTGGAATGTTGTAAAATTTGCAATACGGGTATCTGATTGTATTTTAAATACAAGATTTTAAAAATTAAAATAGGAAAAAATTACTTCTTTCCTAAATCTCTTACATACTTTGAAGTGCAGTTAATGCATGCAGGTCACCAGGGCTGTTATAAACCCTGGTTTTCAATTCTATTTCTGGGTATTACAGAAGCATTAAAAAGTCTTTTCCCGTTGGTCATTCTGTTCAGCTAGAGAAATGCTGCCTGGCCTGAAGTTCTGTTGTCCTTTTTATGTTGGGTTAAAAAAGGTTTTTTGCCTGTATAGGTATTTTTAAATTAAGCTGTAAGGCAGAATGCCTTAGATTCTTGAAATTCAACTGAAGTGTTACGATTAAATTGCCATTTGTAAACTAGGGCTGTGCGCAGAACACTTGCTAACCACCAGGAAAGTGCGGCAGGTTTTGAATGGAAGATCGTAGCAAATGTACAATATTGCTGTGTTCATTTAGGTAGCTTTGGAAGAATAATTTGTCTTTGTTTTGCCCTTTAATCTTTTCTTAAACAGCAAGATTATACGCGGAGGAAACTCAACACCTGAAGAGATTTGGTTATCGGTGTATGCAATCACTTTATCACAGCATGATTTTGATTAGACTGGTTGGGGACAATAAAGTATCGAAATGACACTGGTGTGTACTGATGTTGCAGCTTTGGAAATTTCAGTGTTTAAAAAAAAAAAAATCCTGTAGCTCTATAATTTACAAATACTTAATCCTATGTTTTACAGATTCTTTTTAAACTAATAAAACACAGTACCGCACAGCCCTATTTGTAAAACAAAACCAAGTTTGTGCCTCTGATTTCCAAGGTGCTGTGATGTTATGCCTTTGTGGGGCTGGGAGGGCAGGTGAGGCGCGCGTGGGGCAATTGCTGAGAAATCTCTGGGCTAACTATGCAAAACCAGCTGTCGGGTTTCGGTTTCACATTATATTGTAAAAATCCAGCTGACTCTCTTTTTTTTTTTTTCTTTCTTGTTAAAGATCTATTGGGAACTTCTTAACAGAGGAGTAAGCAATGGAAATGTTCCTTTTTTTTTTTTTTTTTTTTCCTAATAATGGAGCTGTTTACACTTTAATGCAATGAACAATCCAGCGATACTTGAGAAACACTACAGATACCATATGAGTGTTTTTAGGAGAGGGAAGTGTTGTCAATCAGGTATTGAATGGTTTCTTTACTGTCACAAATAAAAAAAATTTTAACAATATAGTTACTTGTGCATGTAATACTTCTCTGGGAAAAAGAATTTCCGCACTTCTCCCTCAGTAATAGTCACTGCCCTCATTTGACAGCGACTTTATTCCTGCTCATGCACATCCGTGTGAGACGGTAAAATCACCCATCTCTATCCCACTCGCCTTCCCCTCTCCTCTTTTTAAGTCCTGTATAGGACTCCTTATTGACTGCCCTGGCACCTGCTTGTGCACACAGAGCTGATGAACTGCTGATGAACTCTGCTAAATAAATTGGTGGTGACTCTGGCAGATGTTCCAGCTATTTAGATCTCTTGGATGAGATCATACAATAATTTGTTCAAGCCTCAAAGCTGTGTGACTTCTTTTGAAGGGCTTACTTCAGCTACTTGAATAGCTGTCCTTAACATCGCTGCCGTATCCAAATGAATATCTGAATAAAACACTTTATTTGGTTGCAAAGTCTATTTTGGGACTTTTTATCTGACACAGTAAGACTGAGGCAGAGCCTTCCTTTCTAGGAAAAGGCACATATTATTAATGCTTTGTGAGCAGAAAACCTTAGGCCTGTTAGAATAAGCAGCTGGCTCAAGATGGCATGAGTTGCAATTAAAAATATTTTTTAGTTATTCCTATGATCAGTTGGAATGACCTAGACTGCCTTTACTTGTACTGATGGGTTGGAGGGGTTGATTTTTATTTTTTTTTATTTTTTTTTTTTTTTTTTAGATTTGGGGTTTTTTGCTTGGGTTTTTCTTGGGGGTGTTTTGGGGTTTTGTTGGTTCTGGTGTTTTTTTTCCAGTTTTACCAATCTCCTTAGCTGCTCCTTCAGATAAAGATGCCTTTCTTTCACTCAGTAAAAGCATTTCAAAATTCATAAACCAGCTCATTCATAGTGGTGAGAAGGATACTGTTGTTCTATCCTAGCTGATTGAAAGTAAGTGTTTGCAAAATAGAATACGCCATAGCTTATAGGCATGTATGCTTTCCAGTATTTTTTTTTTCCCCCTTTTTATTGTGTTCTGACTTGGAAGGAAAGCCAACCGCTCTGAAATTCCCTGCAGGATGGGATAGGGCTCTTCCAGGTGGGCTGCAGCTCCAGGGGATTCTGCAGTCTCCAGCAGTTTTCCTGGCAAGCGACCTTTGCTGACCAGGGTTCCTCCCAGCCCAGCTACGCTAGCAGGAGACTGGGCCAAGTTCTCCTGGACTCCTCTGTTGGTTCTGCTGGAGCTACTGGAAAAATAAATGATCTTTGGGTAATATATTGGTTTTGACAGGTTGGCAAACTCCAACTTGAAAAGCTTCCAGGCGTCTTTTGTTTAAAGTCTTCTCCAGGGCTGTTTCAAAGGGAGCTGCAGGGAGGAGCAGGTTGTCCTCTAATTGCCTAATGCCACGTTAATCAGCGTTCCTGAAGAACAGGACATACGCTAATGTCTTGGACTTAACAGAGCTGGATTTGTCTCAGTAAAGTAAGTCTGCATCTGCAATTCCACACCTTCCTGAACAGCAATTTCAAGAGGTTAGATTTGGTCATGGCTTAAACAGGCAGCAAACTGCATTTTTGAGGTGATGGCTCGGTCTGCTTAGCTGTATCCCCTGGACCTTGGCGGACCCTGTGCTGCAGTCGTACCTCCCACCGCTCTTCTCTGTGCAACTGGCATCATTTAATTTTGCAACTGCCTTTTAATTTAGTGAGGTAGATGCATTTGTCAGGACGTAAATTGCAGGAAAACGCTGGTCAAAGAAAAGAAACGCCTTTAGCCATCGTCTCGGGCTGGACTCCAGCTAGGACAAGGCTGTTGCGACTTGAAGGCGAACAGAGGAGTCACCGTTAAGCCAGAAACACGTCACCCCTGCTGAGAACCACCGTGCTTACGGGTAATGAGGGTCGATAGTTTCGTTCATACAAATGCAACGTGCACCACCTGTGAATTCCCAGCATTTCGGTAAATGTCGAAGAGTCTTGAGGGTTGTTGGAGGAGCAACTGGCATGACGATGGGTTGTTTTCTGTGTCAGATTTTAATGAGTTTTTGTGATAAAACCCAAACTTCTTTACAGTGTAACTTTGTGATCTTTTTTTCATGCTTTGATTCAGTTTGACAATAAACTGTGCTATTCTTTTCATCCTCTTCATGTCTGATAACGCATGTAGTTGAGGTCTGCCCCCAGAAATCCCCCTCTCCCCTCCATATGCCAGTCTCCTTGGGGGAAATACTGGGGGGGAAAGCAAAGACTTTGTAGAATCAGGCCAGAAAATTCTCATCATGCCATTCCTGTCCCAACTCTTCGGGCTTTCTGGGCTTTAATAAAGGTTAAAGCCTTAACTGCTAAGCATCGAGGGCTTCCTCCTCTAGCAGCATATTTGGCAGGTAGGTGCAATTCCCATTCTTACTTTATTAACCTCCTGAGATTTGAATTAAATAATCTTGCTGCTTCCAAGGCCACCAAAGCCTGTGCATAAGCTGGAGATGAGAAAAAAGCAAGATCGTGGATTTGGGGAGCGGGGGGATAAGGTGCTGGGAGAAAGCGGGTGATGCAGACCTCAGGGGTTTCCCATACAGAACCCGGTTTTAGTTCCCGCGTGGGGCATGCCTCGTCTGGCGTCCAAGGGCACCCCATAAAGCAACAGGCTGATGCCTGGCCTGGCTGCCCTAGGTTTGCACAGGTAAGGGTGGCCTGAGTGCCCATCAGGAGGTGCACCTCTGCATTTTCTTCCAGGCTACAAGTGGCATCTCCCTCTAGCACTGGGAAACGCCTGTTGCGAGTACGTCCATCAGTGGTGAGCTTGAGCAGGTGACCTGATACTGGTCTTGAGTTAACCAGCAATGACCAGTCTAAGCCAAACACCATTTATACCCTAAGCAAACTGGAGGGAACTGGGGGAGCTGCCTTTGAGCTGAGTTGAGTTGGTTCAAGGTGACCATGTGAAGCTGCTTTTTGTCTGGCACGCGTCTTTGAGTTCGGTCTTCAGGCAGTAGTATGTAAGTATCATGCTGAAGAAATCTGGTGTAAATTAAGCACGTACTAGCAGATTAACCCATGGGAATAGGAAAGTCTGACATCTTTTCATGTGTTTTTTTAATTGGAAATGTTTTTAGAATTTCTTTCTAATCTCTACCTAATGACCTGGTATGACATGCCATACCACGAGAGGTTGAGAACTGTAGATACATGTAAAATTTATGTGTGTTTTTAAGCACCTGAAATTTTCAAGCACAATACGTGGCGTCTGGGGCCATTTTGTCCTTCAGGAGCAAATGCATTTATGAGAAGAGGCCAAACACTTTTGTCAAGGCCTGAGCCCATCTCTAGCTTAGTGGGGTCATGCGCTGTGTACGAGCAGGGCTAAGACTGAGTATTTGAGGTCCTGCCCTTGGCTCTGCATCATGGGGCTATGTAACTCTGTGACCCTAAACCTTCCTTTTAATATTTTCTTTAAATAGTGGAGCCTTGATCTCAACTGAATCCTCTGTAACACGTCTCAGTAACTCAAGGCAGGTTCAGATGAATAGTAGTTTGCTGGCCTGATCTCTAATTGGAATAGATCTCGAAATAACAACCAGAAGGATGTGAAGAAATATTTGGGATGATGATGGTTGCAGTTGGAAAATGGTTGGAATATCGCATCCTGGAGAGGAGGATGAGCAGGTGGAGGGGTCGGGAGCTGGGGGAGGTCCGGGGTGACTTGGCAGTGCTGGTCTGCAGTGGGCCAAGCTACACCATGGCCTGGTGGTGGAAACGCTTGGCTTTTATACATGCATGCTCAAAATCCTCTGAAAATGAAGAGGGTTTTAAAGGTGTGGGCCATGCAGGGCTTGGTCGCACCACGAGATGGTGCAGCTGTGCAGCGTTGGCTTTTAAAGGCGCCATAAAGGAAATTTAGAAGATGTTATCTCAAGTAAAAGCATCACCACAACTTTGGTGTCTGAATCTCCTGCCAGGGTTGCGCTCCACAGGTCCACAGATAATGTCTGCCTTCGGTTAAAAATATACCTTCATATTTCAGAGGCAATTTCTTCATTTGCCCAGTGAATGCTGAGTTTCCTCTGCAAAAGGAACGGGTGTCTCCCCAACTGAATACAGGGCAGATAAGTACTCGTGACAATTTTAGTTACTGATTGGTTTTTTTCTTCCATAAAAATGCAGAATCATCAGTGCATGAAAAATAAAGAGAGAAATCAGTATTTCTCAGCTTGTTGAGTTGTGGCACCTTCCCTGGTGCGGTAAACCTTTTGTCCTCCAAAGGCTGTACTGCTAACTTTTCCTTTTTTTCTTTTTCTTTAGAGCAACAACCTTTTAAATTGCTTGGGATTTGGCCGAAGTGCATCTTGAGATCTGTGGACAAATGTTAAGTCTCCAGGAGGCGGGGGAAAAAAAAGAGAAGGCAGGACTCCGGTGCCAGGCTGGCAGGTGTGTAACACGGCATCGCTCCCTGCGCCCCTTCCGCTTCCCCGCCGGCACGCGAGCACCGAGCCGTGCGCGACCAAGACCTGAGCCAGCGCGCGGGGGCGAGGGGGGACGGCAGCCAGGCGAGGGGAGGGTTTGAGGCCGGGCCAGAAATGGAGCATCTGCCAGGGAATGGACCACGCTCGCAGGACTGTCTCTCCCCATCAGTGCATCCTCTGCTTTCATGTGCCCAACACGCTCTTGTTTGCTGTGAGAAGGTGGTTTTGCAGCCCATCTCCTTGGCTTTCTGCCCTCGTTGCATTTTCATTTGAGTGCTACCTGGAAGAAACTGCCCTATGAAGAAAGACTGAAGGATTTAGATCTCTTCTGCCTGGAGAAGTGAAGGTTCAGGGTGGACCTCATCACAGCATTCCAGTACTTAAAAGGTGGCTACAAAGAGTACGAAGGCTCTCTCTTCACAAGGAGTCATGGAGAAGACAAGGGGCAATGGGTACAAGTTGCACCAGGAGAGGTTTTATTTTGACATAAGAAAGAAATTTTTTACAGCAAGAACATGGGAACAACCTCCCCAGAGGCATGGCGGAGTCTCCATCACTGGAGGTTTTCCAGATGCAACTGGACAGGGTGCTAGATAACCTCATCTGGGCTCCCCTTCCCACAAAAGGTTGGACCACATGATCTTTTGAGGTCCCTTCCAACCTGGTCTGTTCCTTGATTCTACGACTCCCACGTGTCTTCTTCCACCTTCTGGCTGGCTGTCCCCGGGAATGGGGTGGCCACCAGTCCTGGTGAAGGAGCAGGGCTTTCCAGATCCAGCAGCCGATGAGGATTCATCCAACCGGGGTATCACCCCCAGCTCTGCTGTGAACCCCCCGGCTTACCTTGGACATGCTATTTGCTTCTTGCTCGGTCGTTGCCCCCTCTTTGCCCTTTCTTGTAGAGGAATGAACAGATTCCCCTGAGTGTCAGTTGTTTTACTTCTCCAAATGCAAAACAGCTGGATTGGAGGTCACTCTAAACCCCTGGCAATCCTGCTCCTTGTTAATCCTGGGAAGCAAAACCGCTCTTCTCATTCAGTCCGAATGTTTTTATTTTTCACATACTGCCATTTGATTAGAGAGACAGCGTTACTAGAAGGGAAGATGAACGTTCACCCATGAGACAACATGGGGCCAAGAGGTGCTGATGGGTGTTTCCAGATGCATATGGGAGAAGCAAACCCCATCTGGCTTCACCAGGGAACACGATGCACCATGGGGTGAATCACTTGGGTTTAACCTGAAGGTTAATTCATCCTCTTAAAGCTGTCTGAATATTTCGACAAGATGCAGCTCTAGCCTCGAATCAGTGTGTTTATTAATATAAACTGCCCTTGCAAAGAGTGAGAAAGGTCATTCTTGTGGATTTAAATAAGCACCACAGATTTTCCTGCCTTCCCATGGTGAGGGGAAGGCTGCCTTGAAAGTTAAATCCCAGGCTGGGATCCATGCCTGGGCCAAATTCCTGGCTTTGCCCATTGCAGGCAGCCTCCAGCCACACAGGGCCCTGGGGGTACTGGGGGTAAGGGGATGCTACTGCAAGTAACACCTGCATCTCTGTTAGCAAAACAAAGATGTTCTCCTTGCTCCAAAAATCAGATTATCTGCAAATAAATATTTCCCATGAGATGGCAGAATGACGGTGCAACTCGATTAACGTAACCCAGCCAATATGGAGAATTTAAATTAAAAGGAGAAGAATTCCTTGCGAGGTGTCTCCCAACCTTTGCAGCGATACACCGCATGCCAGGGAAAAGGTCAGGCCCCAGTTAATGACTTGATGTTAAATGTGGCTCTGATCTCTGCAAGATCCTGTTTCACCTTGAATTATTTCAGTAGCTTGGATGCTGTTGGGGCACAGGCTCTTCTCACCTTCACCCCAATGGCAAGGAAGGAAATTATCCGAGTTCCCATTATCCAAGGGGGAAAAAAAAATCTAGAGGTAATATGTTTTCTTATATCTTCTGTAAAGGTGGCAGCCTTGTCTCGTTTGATTCTGTATCACCCTGGCTCTCCTGAAAATCCATGCTTTGGGAGCTGGGGGATAAATGCTTTTCATCCACCGGCCGTGAGTCAGGCAGCAAAGGGAACCAGTTTTTCTGGCTGCTTTAGATTTTCTAAATTTCAGCATTACAGGAAGTCAAGTTCTTCTTTTAACTTCTTCATAACCGGGGTTGCCAGCTCTGATGCTTTCTTGCTACGTGTTTAAAATAATGAATTTGATGTGCTCTCTGACTGACCAGATTGCACAGGCACCAGTTCTGTACGCTCTCACCCATTTTTAAGGATCTCGCCATCAAAATGGGTATCGGCTCCATCCTGGATGGAAGTGTTGAAGCAGAGCGACTAATTAGTCATCATAACGGGTTCCCTTCCCTGGTATCTTTTTCAGCTTTAGAGCAGATATCCCCCAAGAACTATTGCACGATATTAGCGAAGCAGGAATTGGATCATGATGAACCTCCATAATTAAAAAGAATGGCAGCTCATCCTCCAGCGAGATGAGAGGTTTGATAAATGTGTAGGAGCATTCCAGCAAATGAAGTGGTTCAGGATCTGATGAAACTTAACCCAAAGGGAAGAAAAACACAGGTTAGCTGCTGAGCCGGTCGGTGGGACAAGAAATCAAAGTGGTTTATAGGTGTCTCTGCCTTCAGAGCAGAAGAAAGTAGTTGCAGTTTCATGTTCCTCAGCTCCATTGAGGGGCAACATACCCGTTTTACAGATGGGAAGTGGAGGTGTAGGAGAGAAAAGGCCACCCCAAATCATGTAGGTGACCTGTGGCAGAGCTTGAATGTGGGCTCTGTGTCCTCAATATCCCACTCCATGATCCACAACATTGTCCCCTCCAATACTTTGTGAGTCCACGCGGCCTCCACCCAGGTGCATGGGCAGTTGGTGATAAGATGCTGTCAGTCTTTACTGGACTGAGGCACGTTTGATTTACAGGCCTGTCCAGGCTTGCAGCCCAAATCACCTACCCCTCACTGGGGGAGGAAGGGCACCTCCATCCATAGGCAGCTCTTCTCCATCTCTGTGGGAGAGTGTTGCCCTCTTGGCTCTGCGGCACACCTCTCCAGCCCCCATGATGTTTGCTTTGGTGTGGGGCCAGACTGGCTGCAAGAAACCACATCCAATGCGATCCTACGCCTCAGTAAAGCTGAAGGACTTAAGTCAAGAGGGAAGAGTATTCTTAAAAGCCTAATCGTGCTTGTGTCTCCATATCCTGCCATTGCATCAGTCTTCGTTTGGATCTGAGTTACCCAGGCTGTGCTTGTGTAACAGGCAAGTGCTAAAACAACTTGGGTTCACCAATCAAAAGAAATTCTTTGCATCCTGGTATAGAACCACAAACCATCTCCTGACTCTGCCTCCTCGCAGGTCTCGACGCCAGGCGCAGCTCGTCACCTGGAGGTGGCCCGTCCACCAGGCTTTACAAACCTGACATCTCTTGCCTCACCGTAGGGTCCTGCTCTTGATGAATTATTTTCAGCAGAAGCGTGAAATCTGGAACAGCATCTGGAAATCTGGAGTAAACATGGGTCATGACAGAACCTCAGCTGTAGTTTATGAAATAATCTTGATGCAATACGATAGCTAAGGTGAAAGCTGCTGCAGGGAAGCATCTCCTGCAAGAGGAGAGGACTAACAAGTGCGAGGCAAGCTCTAGCAGGTCATTTTGGTGGAGGGGGGGTGGTGTATTTGCCCCCAGAGACTTCTAGCTTTGGTCTGGGACGTCAGGGGTTTCACTGTAGGGTAAGAGATCCCGCCTGCCATGACACTGGTGGGAAAACCCTGGCAAGAAAGGTGTGACCTACCACTGCTGTACTCCATGCTCTGGAGAGCTGGTTCTTCTCTAATGATGGCAATTAGAGCTGGGTGAAAGTGCTCCGAGTTGCTTTTTTTAAATGCCAGTCTTATCGAAACAAACCGCGAAGCTGTCAGTTCCTACGAACTTTCTGCTCACCTCTCCTCTTTCATGCCCAGCTGTAGAGCAATGAAAGGATGTCAGATTTTTTAATAGCATTTTCAAAGTTCAAAACAGTTCTGCAATTCTTATTTCCCATTTTGTCCTTCAATGAGCAGCAGCTATAGCCTAATTACTTTTATCGGCTAACAGCCTCGAGAGCTGGTCTAAGGGCTGTCATAAACAAGCTGCACTACCGTAACGAAAGAAACATGGATATGGGAAAACAAAGGCTGCTATGGTACCAGCGAGTTCTGTTGGCCTCTGAACATTCAGTTTTAAGTTGAAGCTGGCCTAAACCACTACTGAAGGAAAAGAAGTGGAGAGAGATGCTGATTTTGAGATGGTCCCGATCCAAGCCCATAAATTGTAGGAAGGCACAGTCCTGTTTTCCTAAATCATAGAATCATAGCATCATAGAATGTTTTGGGTTGGAAGGGACCCCTAGAGGTCACCCAGTCCAACCCCCCTGCAGGGAGAAGGGACACCTTTAACCAGATCAGGTTGCTCACAGCCCCGTCCAACCTGGCCTGGAATGTTCCCAGGGATGGGGCCTCCACCACCTCTCTGGGCAACCTGTGCCAGTGTTTCACCACCCTCGTTGTAAAGAATTTCTTCCTTATATCTAGTCTAAACCTACCCTGCTTCAGTTTAAAACCATCACCCCTTGTTCTGTCACAGCTGGCCCTACTAAAAAGATTGTCCCCATCTTTCCTATGGGCCCCCTTTAGGTACTGAAAGGCCGCAATCAGGTCTCCCCGCAGCCTTCTCTTCTCCAGACTGAACACCCCCAACTCCCTCAGCCTGTCCTCATAGGAGAGGTGCTCCAGCCCTCGGATCATTTTAGTAGCCCTCCTCTGGCCCCACTCCAACAGTTCCATGTCCTTCTTGTGCTGAGGGCTCCAGAGCTGGACGCAGGGCTCCAGGTGAGGTCTCACCAGAGCAGAGCAGAGGGGAGAATCCCCTCCCTTGACCTGCTGGCCACGCTTCTCCTGATGCAGCCCAGGGTACAGTTGGCCTTCTGGGCTGCCATCGCACATTGCCAGCTCATGTCCAGCTTTTCATCCACCAGCACCCCCAAGTCCCTCTTGGCAGGGCTGCTCTCGATCCTTTCTTCCCCCAGCCTGTACTGATACTGGGGGTTACCCCGACCCAGGGGCAGGACCTTGCACTTGGCCTTGTTGAACCTCATGAGGTTCACACAGGCCCACCGCTCCAGCCTGTCCAGGTCTCTCTGGATGACATCCTGTCCTTCTGGTGTGTCAAACTTGCTGAGGGTGCGCTCGATCTCGCTAAGTCATGTCTGTTCGTAGCTTATCCTGGTGCTCGAGTTAAAAAGGCACAGTGGCAAGGCAGGAGGGGAGGAATGACTTTATCAGGGTGACGTAGGTGGGAGGATGGGAAGCGTAAGCTCTCGGGTACCGGAGCTGCCTTCAGATCTACCACAGGCAGCAACTTCAAAGCACTTCAACAGAACATTCGCTGTCTGAGTCAGAAATCATGCAAGATCAGGAAAAATAATGTCAGATGCTTTATGCTGGAAAAAACAGTCATGGAAGAAGTCTCCGCCATCGCAGGTCAGCCCCAGTCGTTGTGTGACATTGGCTAAAAAAGCTGTATCCTCTTGAGGTCGGTGTTTTCTCTGCTGCTACCTGCTCCAGGCGATGCTTGTCTCCATGAGTTGCCTGTCCAGAGGTATGGAATGTAGCTTTGCTCATCTTCCAGCTCCCGCAGCCTGATCAAAAGCTCATTCCTTGCGGGAAATTTGTTCAGAAACTCCTTTAGTCATGCCCAAAGCCCCATGGAAAGAAGTAAAGCCTCCTGTCTCAAAGTCATCTACTTAAGCTCATTCGGCTTGGTGGGGCTTTCCAATAATCATTTCTTAATGCAGTTTTCCCCAGGGAGAGCCCTTTCCTGCAGGGATTTGGTTACTGCCTTGAGTGAATCATCATGAAGTATCGTGCTAGAGGAGGATAAATGAGAGGCGCTATTGCAAACCCCGTTGTTATTGCAGGGAAGCTCCATGCAAAATTACGTTGTTGTCAGTGGGGCTGTGGATACAGTCGCACCTGAATGATGGTCTCTCAAGCCATGGAGAAGTCATCTGCAGCTGAAACACCGTGAGGAGTAGAGGTGAGTTTTCCCGGTGATGATTAAAATTAGAGATATGAGCAGGGAGATCTCCCTGTGTGATAATTCCAAGTGGATCAAACACATGAGTAGAGAGGCCAGAAGACTGCTTTGTAGGGAGCCACGCTGCAGAAGGAGAGCGGGGAGATGTGGTGGATGACAAATTCTGGATCGCTTATGCCATGCTTCTGAAGAAAAAACAACCACAAGTTTAAAAAAAAACAAACTGTTGCCCAAAAAAAAAAAAAAACTCTCATTTGAGGAATATGTTCAAAAGGAGAGTTACGTAAAATCTGGGAAATAATTGCTGCTGCTCTACTGGATGCCAGCAGGGCTGTGGTCAGTGCCAGTGTCCTCTAATGTGGGAATTATAGATAAAGTGAGCGGGCAGAGCCACAGAAGGGAGAGGACGGCAAGCATGGCCCGTAGGAAAGCCGCACACAGAGAGGTTCTTCAAGAGGAGAGAGAAGGTCGCTTGTCAGGATAAATGCCTGGTTTCCAGCAGGATGTGAAATTTGTGTCACGTCTAGAAGACAGCTTCTTTTTCAATAAAAAAAGATTTCAGCGACGTATTAGGACTGCCATGCAGCTACATCCTAGCTATAAGGGCGCGTGATGCAGGTGGACTACATGGTCATCGTAGGTCCCTTCCAACTGAAATGTTGTGTTGTGTTCTAATATGAACACTGAGGCAGGAGACACAGAGGAGCTGTGAACTCCTTTTAGTGGAGGGATCGAAGAACAAACCCAGCCACCGGACTCTGGCAGCGTACGAGTCTGCAGACTCCAAAGGTGGCCAGGCATGAGCTGCGTGGCCTCTTCGGGATCTTTCACCCTTCATATTTCCCTGCTGTAAGTGGGGACGCCCCTCGCCTGGGCAAACCTAGCATGCACCCTGCCACCACCACTGTGCTGCAGGTGATGCTTCTTTCCCTTGACCACCCCAGAGTCTCTGAGACCACAAGGCACTGTGTATTTCTGTAGGTCGCATCTGCAGCTGGGATTTTCTGGCATGAATGCATCTGGACTCATCTTCAAAAGTGTTGTGAAAGCTCCCAGCAGTGAGGCAGGATGCTTCTCGGCTGCTGCTTTGCTTTTACAAAGCGTGAGGAGCAAAGCACTCCGGTGAAGCAGCATTAGAGGAGCCTTTGGGAAGTGTAATCTGGATGAGAAGGCTGGTTTAGGAGAGGAGAGAGGATGTAAGGAAATAGCTTCAAGCCTACGTCATTGGAGATTTGAAGCATTTTGGAGTTTGGCTGAAATGGCTGAGAGCTGGGGTGTGGGGTTTTATGGAGTAATCACCACTGTCTGGGTAAAGTGGAAAATGTTCCTGAGAAATCTCTTAATTTGTTGGTTGTTCATGCAAAGAAGCAATTCCGGACCGTGCACTTCCTACGTGTAAAGTGCGGTCCTTTGAAAATGGCAGGTCTTCTGCTCCCCGGGCAGGTTACCCAGTGGCAATCCCCGGGCTGCACGCAGCCTCCCACCGAGGAAGCAAAGACTGCGGCTGCCGCCGGCGGCGATGTGCAAACATGCACACTGCTCAGTGCTAACTGCTCTCCTTCGGCTTCTCTTCGCTCCGCCTGAAACTTGGAAACCAGTCCCTCCTGTTCAAATCCCCTCCCTCGACCGGTTCCTGGCCTTCAGTGTGTTAGAGATGGGCTTTTCCCTTGTGGGACTGGAAAATGATTCATCCACCAGCCCAGGAATGCAACCCTGGAGGCATCTTTGTAGTCCTCTCCCTAAATGCTCTTCTGGAGCTGGATTTCTGTGCGGAAGGAATGTGGTCTGGAAAAGTTCTCCCCAGTAAATCTTTGAGCAAAAAGGAGTTGAGTCCCGGTCTCATCCAGATCCTTGCTGGGGAGAGAAAACATCCTAAAACTGAAGGTGGGTGCAGTAGATCTGCTCCAAGGGCCAGGACTTGCTTCCTGCTCAGGGTGCCCTGCCCTTTCCTCCTCCAGAGGCTGGTGAGCTTCAGTATCACCCTCCTCCTCCTCCCTGTTTGCAAAGGGAGGGATGCTTCTGGCTCCAGGCGAGGCAAAACCCGTGCAAACACGGCCAGAAAGCCCGCATACGAGTGCATGCTGATGCCATCACATGCATGGTGATGTCCCTGGCATCTCATTATCGTCTGTCCCCACACAGTTTTGCTAAGAAGTGAAATTGCTCGTTGCGTTGTGCGGATGCCTTGAGATAGAGCTGGTGTCCGTTCACTCTGTTGGATAATCTGTTTAATCCAAATAAACCGAGCACTGGGCATAAGGGAGGCAGTTCTGTGACTTCTGATGCTTTCCCCTTGTGCCAAAAATTGCTAAGATAATAGTGCCCTTTGCAGGATGAGCTCTTTACATGGGCTGCTGCTTAAAAAAGCCAGGAAACATAAGAAGGAGAAACACTAAACTGCCAAATTCTGTTGGGGAGCGGCACAAGGATGCCCCAAGCACGACCTCTCACTTGTCTTAGAAAGAGTCCCGTCCCACACAGAAGTAACACGGGCTTCTTGTTTAGCATTCAAACAGGGTCACCAGCCTGGGAAAAGGCTCCTGGCTCACGTGAGCTCCTCGCCGGCGTCATTGCTCTGACCTGTTAACGGCGGGCAGCTTCAATGTTTGCAGTGACTAACAACCGAAAGGTTCTCTGGAGGAACTGAGTGCATCATCAGCCTCAGGGCAGGGTTTTTCCTGCAAATGAGAGGGTTTCGGTGAGCACCACTGTTCCTCGCCAGCCTCTCATGCAGAGCTTGGATGGCAGCTGGGGGACACCATTGCTTGTTGGCACCCAAGCTTGTAGCTGGCTTTTTTGGTCTAAACGCAACACGGTAGGAACATATAGCCCAGCAGGTAGTACAGGGGGTATGAGAGATAGAATCATAGAATGTTTTGGGTTGGAAGGGACCCCTAGAGGTCATCTAGTTCAACCCCCCTGCAGTGAGCAGGGACACTGCTAACTAGATCTGGGTTTCAGCTCTGGCTTTGACTTCCTGAAAATAATTTTTGATAAGGCAACTTAACTCTCTAGACTGTGATGTTGCCTAAAAAGTGGCTGCATGAATTCTTCAATCATTGAAACATCTGTAATAACAAAACCCAAGTTGTTTCCCTCAAATAGCCCTTCATCTTCCATTCTCAGAGAAGCTCTGTGGGTCCTAGTTAACCCACCCTGAGACAGCTCACCCAACGTGTGATCTCCTTCCTATGTGTGATCCTTGGGCTGGTCTACAAGAAGTAGGTGGAGATGACATGCAGGCCATAGGCCACACGGGGAAGTGCATACAGCACCCAGCAAAGTGCCTGATCTTCTTTCATCAGCTGAACCAAGGCTGTGATGAGCACTGGTGCCCTTCTCCTGCTTGCAGCAGGGGTACTGGCGTTCCTTCCAGCAGCGTGACGTGACCAGCGTCTGATAGGTGGGGGTAATGGACCAAGCATGTACGTTGGGCATAGACGGTGCTCTGCACCCTTTGGGGACAGTGAAAAGCAGGGAGGGGCAACATTTAGCAAGATGACAATTCCTCAGCCTTTAAGGTGATTGATTTTTCGTGCTCCTTCCTGGTTGGCACAGGCAGGGCTGCATTCCTGCGAACAATAGCTCGCCCCTGGGCTGGCCCCAGCCTTGGCTACCTAGAGTCATAGAGTTGTTTAGGTTGGAAAAGACCTTTAAGATCATCAAGTCCAACCCTTAACCTAACCCTGCCATCCCACCACTAAACCCTGTCCCTAAGCACCTCGTCTCCCTGGCTTTTAAATACCTCCAGGGACCCCCCCCCCTTCCCTGGGCAACCCCTTCCAGTGCTTGACAGCCCTTTTGGTGAAAAAACTTTTCCCAATGTCCAACCTAAACCTGCCCTGGTGCAGTTGTGTGTGTGGTAGCAGCAGGGCAGGGCTCCAGGATTTCATCCCCCACCCCAGCCCTCAGCAGAAAGTGACTTTGTGTAGTCACACGTGCGACCCGGTCACTGAAATGAGACGGGTTAAAAATCAAGTTTGCAAAGGAGGGTGGAGTTATTTTGTGGGCACTCAGGTATGGTCACCAACGTGAGTGATCAGGTTTCCCACAATTGTGAAAACTGCTGGTCTGCCCGAATGCTAAAAATAAATAAATAGTGAGGGCAAGAGCTCCAGCAGCCTTCGTCGCTGAAGCTAGCATGTCCTGCAACTACACCTTTTAGCATCCAGTGATCCTAACTCTCATTAAAACCCAGGTTCACTAAAGGCCCAGCCTTGTAAACCTGGTCACATCTCCTGCAGGGTGGGGGTGAGCTGTTGGGGACCTGAGTTGACTTTCTGGTTCTTGTGCAGACTTCCCACGTAATCTTGTCCAAAAAAGCATAAATCACTTCCGCTCGCTTGAGCTCCCACATGAAAGCAAGGCATTAATCCCTCAGCTCGCTTTGCTCACGGTGTGATTCCCATGAAAGCGCAGTCCTGAGGAGCCTGGACCCCAGGGGGTGTCACCGCCGTGGCACAAGTGAGTTACTCCTCCACCACCCAAGGGCTGCCGTGGAATAATCTTTGCTGGGTTCGCACACCCATTAACCAGCGCCGGCGCGGCTGAGCCTCCCCTGCCTGTTCTGCCTTTGCTGCAAAATGTCTCCTCTCTGCTGGATTCAGCTGACGCTGGAAATCGCAGAGGCTCTGCTTGATGACCCTGACCAAAGTGTGCTGGAATTTGCTGGGTTTCATAAGGTTTTCATTAGGGTGGAGAGCGAGCCCCTGAGGTTTTGTGAAACTCCTCAACTATCCGTACAGCAGTTTGCAAAACCGCCCTGTTTGTAGGGATGTTTGCTTTTACTGATCCTCTCTGCTTTTTCTCTTCCTCTCCTCATTGTCCTCCTCTTCAAGGTAGACGTGCTGCTCTACCTAGGGGAAACCTCTGCTCCGTACCATGACCGAGGACAGGATGATCACGAGGAGGTTGGTCTTCGTTACCGAGTTGCCAGGCTAGTTCTTGGGTGATCTGGATTTGTTCCTGTCTCTACCACCCAGTTCCTGCAATGATACTGGTTGGGAAACCTTACCCATCTACCCGGTATCATCCCTATAACAGCAATTGATAAACCCTGCTACGGTCTTAAGACAGACATGAGACAGGTAAACATCTCAGTGCAAAGCTCCCACGATGCCTCACCCTAGGATTAAGCCTGTAAGTTGTCTGCATTTGCTTTGCAAAGGGCTGAATCAGGATTTAAGATCTCCAGAAGGCTGTAATTTAATAACAGCAATCAGCAGCTGATAGTCCAGATCCTCAGCTCAGCGGGTTGTGTCTTATGTAAAAATGAGAAAAACCACCCAGGAACAGGAACGCAATAGTTTTGTTTTCCTGCACGTCGTTCCCCCACGGTTAGACTCTGTGAAGTCCACACCACATTGCCTTCAAGCTCACCCCATTAGACTCTCCATCTCTTTACCTAAAGGGCCAAGTCCTGCTGAGTCTTCATTGCCACCAAGTACTTCCCTAAGGCTTTTTGGCATTCTGGAAAAGCAGGCTAATTTTCTGAAGTAGTTGCAAAGCTGAGCTTTTTTAGCACAAACCTCACTCATCCCAGCAGATAGGCAGCCAATAACCCAAAGAGCCCAAACTCTGACACCAGCGTTAGGAGTAGGGTTTGATGGCAACCTTGGGGTGATGGGTCTGGGGGACTCAGGTCCTTCTGGAAGTCTCCCCAGATAAAACAACGGTCTGCATACATCTGAAGCCAAACTGGGGTCCCTGCACCGCATTCCTCCACTGGCTGGGAGGCAGCCAGGGCTGCTGTTTGCCCGTGCCACGTCACGGTCCCACCTCAGCTATCCTGCACCTGCTAATTCTTGGCAACAGGGCATGAGAGCAAACGGAGAGAGGTGCAGAGGAACCCACGCCCGCAGTGCACACAGGCACGGCCAGCTGTCCCCGGAGGTTGCCACCTCCCCAGCTGACCTTGTGCCCAGGGGAGTTGCAGATTAACCTCCGGAAAGGTGACGGTAGCCCTTTTGCTCCAAGGCAGGAGTTGTTCACCAGCTGGAGTCTGGAAGAAACACTCTCCCCGAGGATTTTTCTCTGCATTCCCACAGATGTAATTTTGGAAAAGAAAACATGCTGCAGTATATCACTCTCCAAACCTTAAGTAGCAGTCAGAGTTCATGCAGAAAGACCAAGGGAGGTCTGGCATGGTATGGCCATCTCTATCAGAGTTGTTATATCCCATCATTAGAGTCAGTGCAGTTATATTCACTGAGGCATTTCTCCTTGCTAGCAGAGACTTAGAGTTGTGCCTCCCACCTTCAAGGATGGGTTATAGATATTTTGGGATATAGAAGATGGGTTCGAGACTGACCAGAAGCCCTGGCAGACCTTGCTGTCATGCCACAAGACATCATCATCTTTGGCCCTCTCTCCTTTTCTTTTGCAGGGGGTACTTTTTCCTATAAGCCTGAGGAAACATGAGCCCCATATCCCCAGTTCACAGCCCAGCACGGCTGACTTAAAATGGGTTTTGCACTAAGATTGCCAAGCAATAAATTGAAGCAACAGGTACAGGTTTCTTCTGCCTCAATGCTGTAACCCCTGCGCCAGAGAGACTGCTCCTGTCTTAACCTGCTGCAAGCTGTTCGCTCCAGGAAAGCAAACTGCATCTCTGCAGCTCTTGCCAAAGCTATTCCTGCCTGAAATCAGCATTTACACTTGTGTCCTTGGCTTGCCAAGGCCACTCTTTTCTTCTGAATCAGTAGAAGAGGATTTGGCCCATCCTACTCATGCCTGTGCGGGATCCACCATTTGCACAGCTCCATGCACAGCGTTGCCCAAGAGCTGTGCTGAAAGGGCTCCTTTGCAGGATCAAGGCTTCTCTGTCTGCGGAGAGCCAGCGACTGACACGAGCTGACCAGAGGGGGATGGCCAGAGGGGTCCCTCAAGACGATTGTGCCTCCATAGGTGCAGCACAGCCCTGCACCGTGTCACGGCAGCACAGGAGCACTCCTCACCCTGGTGCCTGGGCACCTTCCCCTCTCCCAGGACATTTCCATTTGCTGCCGTTAACCATTAACCAGCCCACTGTTACCTATCAGAGGCAGCTCTGTGCTGCCCGGTCAGCTGGTGCTCGCAGAACACTGCCCCTACGGAATCGTACCCACGCGAAGCCCCGACCTCCACCGGTCTGAGCCCGCCGGGCCAAAGAGCAAAGCTGTGTTCACTTTCCCACATCCCCTTGCAGGCATCTGGGCTTGATCCTGAGGCTGGTGCTCAGTCCTTCACGGCTGCCAGTGCTCACTGCCTTGCTGACAGCTTAGATGCCAGGGCTGGCTGAGATGTATTTCTCAGGGGGAATTTTACTTCAGCAAGTTATAAGCCCCAACAAGTGAGGTCCTTGCATGTATTATGG
Organism: Gorsachius magnificus; assembly: GCA_034008185.1. Taxonomy (NCBI): domain Eukaryota; kingdom Metazoa; phylum Chordata; class Aves; order Pelecaniformes; family Ardeidae; genus Gorsachius; species Gorsachius magnificus. The sequence continues at coordinate 153,724,140 of CM067082.1, read as the reverse complement.
TCAATATGCAGGCATATGCATTACTTTCTCATCTTTTTCCCTGTACCCAGGAGCACAGCAGATGGGGGAGCAGTAAATTGTAGCCCAATCCTCCTCTCTCAGATCCCTAGGGATCTGCCTAGAAGAGGCACTGTAGATTTTCATTTGGACATGATGATTTTGTAGGGCAGAGGAGTGCCTGAGCGAGGCTATGTGAGGAATGTGTCGTAAAATGTCACATGCTTCGGTTGTGGGTCAAGGAAAGCTCTCCTGAAAGGTTCTCAGAAATTCATGCAATGCTTTGGCAGCTACAAGTCAGGACATTTAACCTCACATGAATAGCAGTGGGTCTTTGCACTGGTGTCTTGAGCAGCTTGTGGGGTTTTTTGTCTCCTTCCCTTGCTTTTCCAAACCATGAGGCCCCTGCCGTGTTATCTCATCTGCAGGGTTTGGCCCTTCCCTCTTCCTGCCGGAGCTCTGTACTCGAAAGCAGGGTGGAAATACCTCTGCAACGTGTCATTTAGCAAATACATCCTTGGCAGAGCCTGTTTCCCCATGCACAATGTTAACTTTGTCCACAGGCATGTGGGATGGCCAAGGCTGAGGCAGATGTGGGCCATTCCGCTGCCAAACCTTGCTTTTGGGAGAGCAGACTTCAGCAGAGTCTTCCTCCCAGCAGATTCTGATTTACCCCAGCATCAGCCTGTGACAATGTCTTCAGTGTCTTAGGCTTGCACTGGGACACTGAAAACAGCCTCATCCGCCATCTGTATGCATGAAAAAAAAAAAAAAATAAAATTAAAGCACAAGGTCTTGGAGCTCTGGGAATACCAAGTCAAGAATTAGGACCAAAAATGAGAAAAAAAAGCTGGAACAGGAACATCTCAGATCATGTTTCAGTTATGAAAGTCAGGCTATTCTGTTTTCCACCAGTACTGAGTTAAACTGCTCGGAAATAATGTTTTCTGCTCTATAACCCCATGGCATGACCAGTATTAGCAGGAAGCAAAAGTGCCTACAGCTCAGCACTAAATAAGCCCATGTTTTATAACATTTTCTTTTCCCTCAGCATTGACTGTTCTAAAGGGCTTTACATACATTTCTACAGATTTGGGCTCTTTAAAAGCTCACCAGGATTATTTACTACTTTTTCACTGTGGCGATGGAGAGGAGTGGGGCTAGGCAGCTGAGACATCACCTGTGCATGGGTCTGATGGGCATTGCCAAAGCTGTGGGCATAGGAATGGCGTGCTTCATCCCAGAGCTCAACTTCACGTAGCCACAGCCATGGAGATGGGTTGGTTTCCATCAGCATATATCAGCACTGAAAAGGACCCAGAGACACGGCAGCTATTAATTAAACCCTTGGTGCTGGGGATAACGATGTCATGTGGCAAAAGGGGAAGTGGAGCTTGGTGGAGTTTGGTGCCAATCCTCTGAGGTCTCCAGGTGTCCTCGCCCCAGCTCTGAGGCCTCCCACCACAGCCACTGGTGTATGACCCTCACCGCTGAGCCAGCAGTGGCCATGGGGTTGATGCCAAAGATAAAAGCAGGTCCTGCCACTGGTTCCCATCTTCTGTGGGCTGGAGGAAGACCTGAAATGTGGTTCCTCTGTTCCCTGCACCAGAAGAAGACATCCGGTATGATTTTTCAGAAGTTAAAAGACTGAAAAATGAAGGCTGTTGCAAGTTTTATGATCTGTAGCTTGCCAGTGTTAAGGAATAGATAGCTTTCTAAGAGCCAGTTTTGCATCTTCAGCCATGAAACTAAGATCTCTGAAGTGTTCCTCTCAGATATGAGCACACCCAGGCTGAAGGAGCAGGTTGAACCCACGCCCTGATTTGCAGCTCTCTGTGATTAGTGGTACACTGGTCTGTAGCTAATGTCAAGGATATTTTGGGTGCTCATCCCATTACAGGTCCCTTGGGGTCAGTAGGCTAGGTCTGTGGAAACTGTATTGGTTTAAACCTGTCCTGATACCTGGTTTAGCTGATGAGCTGATCCGTATCTATTTCCAAGTATCGAAGGTTAAGCTAAGAAATCAAGGAAATGGCAAGAGAAGCTTAACGTTATAGGAAGGGAAGGACTTGGAGGGTTCCCAGCCCAGAGACGTCATGACATGTCCATCCTCAGAGGTATTTAAAACCCAGCTGGACACTGTCCTGTGTCCCCGAAGGCAGAGCTGCCCGGTGATGATGGGGAGGATGATCCTCCAGTGAGGCAGCACTGTGCAGATACCAGGCAGAAGCAGTTGGGACCGAGAGGCGATGGTTTGCCTTCAGGTCACCCCCAGCTGGTGGCACCGGGGCAGCTTTCAGAGGGTGTAGCTGCAAATTACAGCCGACCTTTTCTCTTCACGATAAGCCACGATATCGCAGCGAGTATCCACGTACGCGGCTTTCCGCTGCAGAAGGTGGCTGCGGCAAGCACAGCCAGCTCTGCTGGATTTGTCTGGTTTATCATTATTTTTCTCCTGGGAGGGCAGCCCGGTCACATGCTCCAACGCTCCATTATGTCCCCGTTTCTGTCGATAATCCTGACGGGAATCCTCACCCCTGCTCCCCATCGCCCCGGGCTGTGCAGGCACCCAGGGCTCCAGCCTGAGAGCACAGGCAGACCCAGCTCAGCCTCGCGGGGAGCATGAGAGCGGGCTGTCCCCCTCAAGCACTGCTCCCCTCGGACCAACTGTGCCAAAAATTCGGGATGGTCAGAGCCAGGGACTAGAGCTGGGCCCCTTGGGCCCAACATGGCACTGAGCAGCAGCAGTCCAACTATGCCTTGCTTTGTCCAGCAGAGAAAAGGGTGGGGAAAAAAACCCTCCCTGCCCTTTTAAATCTGGGCAAAACAGGTTTCTAATTAATGCAGCACTTAATCATTATTGCTCCATGAATGCGGGGCTGGTGGATATTCGATGCGAACAAGTGAGTTGGTAGAAACCCTCTCACACCGGCTCCCTCTTTGTCCCTCCGTGAGCCTGGGAATGGGTGTGATCTCCGAGTAGGAGTGTCTCTGCGGTTAAGTAGAGGATTGAATTACCGAACACTGCTGTTCCCGAGCTGACAAGGTAGCAGAACAGCAAACAAAAGTGCCTTGAAACTAGCTCGCCAAAGGGGAGGGAAGGCACTGGGTTCAGCAGCGAAGGGAGACCCGCGAGGACGCCACGCGCTTTCCAGCAAGGTAGGGAGCTTCCCTGCACCCCTCTTAGTTTTATTGCTAAAGGCCAGAACCCTTTGATGACTTTCGTTCTGTGGGATAGGAAGAAAAAAACAAACAAAAATTAATAGATTTGCTATTTTTAAAAAAAAACGCTCGCCTGGTGGAAGCCAGGATGTCCGCACCAAAAGCAATGAGCCCATCCCGATGAGCACGGTTTGGGGTCAGAACGAGCAGCTATCTCCGTTCCCCAAGCAGCCGGCTGGGCGACGGATCGGCTCTGAGGACACATGCTTTTCGTTTAGCTCCCTGCACAGGCTGGCTTTGATTTCACACAACGAGCGTTTTGGGTTAGCCTGGTTTGTCTTAGGCGTCGCTGCTGTGGGGATTTGCTTAAAGCTCGCCTGTCTTTGCAAGGCGGGTACGGGTCCAGGCAGTGGCAAAAAGTCGTTGCAAGTTCTCATCGATAGGTCTTGTCGTCTAATTGATAGATCTGCTAAGGGCTGAACTGCTCTGTAATGGAGCGTTTTCACGTCCTGTTCGTTTGAGATGCAAATTGCACTGAGATAAAATTGAGTTGTAATGGGGTTGAGCTGCAGGCTTACTTGCCAGTATTTTTCTTAGGCGTGCATATTAAGAGCATAAATATTTAACACAAAGGAGAACCGATATGAATTGGCATCTGTGGGAGGTTGGTGCTTATTCAAGGCTGCCCCAGCACAGATGTAAACAAGCCTTACAACAGCCGAAGCAAAGCGGCCCCGCAAGAGCAGCGCTTGGAGGGTGAATCACCCAGGTGCTCCCTACACGCCGCCGCCGAGCGGGCAGATTACAGCCTGCAAAACAGAGATTAGACACTCAGAGAGCATCGGCCTTCCTTTTCGGTGGGGTTTTACACCATTCCCTGCTGCGCCGGCGGAGATGCCGGGTGCAAGCAAATGCAAGGATCGGCACTAGCCGGCGTGGTGCAGGTCAGGAAAGCTCCGACCATCTTCCCCTGCCATGTGAGCGTCCCCCTCCTCCTCCTCCCTGCACGAACAGGCTGCCCTCCTCCTCCTCCAGCTCCCTTCCCACCAGCGGGCACGTAGGTCTCATGACGTTATTTCCTAGGCAGGACTTTGTGGCAACAGTTGCTAAGGTCTCCCAGCTGGGAGCAAAGGTTTCGTGCCATGGCCGCAAATGGTGTCACCCTGGTCTCCTGCCTTCCCCCGTATCTTGGGGCCATGGTTAGGCTGAGACAATAAATCCCTGCTCTTGCATGGCCAAGGATGCTGAAGATCCTCGTGGTGTCTCCTGATCTTCTCCGTGGAGCTGCGCAAGTTTTTCTGGACTTTAAGCATGGAGGTTGTTACCTTTTCTGCTCTGGACCCCCTGGGGAGTTGTGGAACACATGATGTGGAGAAGATGCACTGTGGATGCTGTGACTTCAGGCTGGATCTGTCCTGCAGCCTGGTCCTCCTGCACCTCCAAGGAGGAGACCAGCTCAGACACCTGCCCCGTGCTTGGAAGATGCTGGGGCTCTGCTGTGTGCTGGGCATGTCCTGCTGTACCAAAAGCCTTCCTTCAGTTTTAAATAATGCTAAGTACATGGTAGCCCACTTGGAAGTACAGCCCTGAAATGCGCTGTGCAATGAAGGGGAGCTCGGGGCACAGTAAAAGCCTTTGTGCTTTGTGCTACCTGGCTCAGATCCATTTTAGCCACCCCTGGGGGACGTACGTGCCACCACCACCACTTCTCAAGGTCTCTCCTTCATCACAGGGAATGGGCTCTTTTGCAGCCTTCTGAAATTTGCTCTGGGGCTGACACAAACCCACGGGTTGGACTTTCTATGTATGAAATGTCCAGCTGCGTGAGGAAGGACTCCAATATGGACAACCCACACCCAAAATACCCCTGCCCCAGCTCTTTGGTTATTCACATATATTCTCCAGCTTCTGTTGGCCCCTCAGAGAAACAGATCGTTCAGCCACAAGGGGATACGTGCTCCTACAACTCATTAAAACCTCTCTTCTCATGCTCTCCATTTCCACATAATACGACCCTGGAAACAGGCCTAATTATGATTTATCCTGGATGATTATACATTTCCACTGTATTTCCACCCACCCTGGGTGCAAAAGGAATGCGGAAAGGGGTGAATATTGTCGCCAAGTCTTTGGCATCCTTCAGTCCGAAAAGTCCCCTGAGATGTAATGCTAATTTCCAACATCAGATGATGTTCGTTTGCTTCAGTTGCCTTGATTTTCAAGGACCTCTGCTTGAAAAAGAAATCCTACCACTTGTTATCCGTCTTTATCTGAGCCTATTCAAGCTTATCTGGGGCAGTGCTGGTTAGAGTAACAATGAAACTTGTTATTACCTTATATCCACGTCAAAGGCAGGAGACAGAGGGGATGCTAAATTGCATGGTTGAGCTCCATCCTGGGCAATTCCTGTGCAATGAGCTATTCAGAGCAACCAACCTCTCCCACCTAAAAATGTCCTGTTGCCATGCCCTGGGATGAAAGAATAGGTTTCTGGCTGGACATTTATTTAAAACTGCTCTTACAAAAACAGCTGAACAGGGTAGGAAACAGATGGCACTAGAAGTCATATTCTTTTTTTGGGTGATAGAGACTATCTAGATACCCACCTTCCCTTTTGGAGGGTGCTCGAGCCTGAATTACTGTGCTTTGTTGCTTTCTATGAAATAGCTGTCTGGGTCTGAGCAAATCCCACCCATCTCAGGCTTTCAGATGCGTGGTTCCCTTCCCTATGCTCAGACAAAACTCCCATTGGCAGCTCTGGGTGCAAAAGGCGGTCCCAGATGAATGCTCTCTCTAAAGCTGTTTGCAGTATTTGCAGGGATTTTTTGTCCACTTTGCTTTGTGCAGTTGACATGCTACTCTCAAAGCTAGACTTCGTTTCTGCCTAGAGGGGACCGCACACTCCTCCTGCGCTCACGTGCTGTGGTCCGGCATGGACTGGGTTTCAATTTTTATGCCAAGGAAGTGCCAGATGCACAGCCCCATGGGCTGGGGCTTTGCTCCTTGCTGTACTGTGTTGGCAGAGAGCGGTGCTCAGGTGAGCAGGAGCCCCAGGGCTGGGCAGCGTGGGGTTTAGCTCACAAAATTGTGATGTACCAACACCATCCATCATACAGCACATGGTACAACAGGGGCAAAGTTATGCCTGCTTATTGCCCTGTGTCCCTCTGCCCCTCATTCCCAGGAATCCACCCTGTCTCCATTTGCCCTGGTGTGTCACTGGACCCCTTTCCTACCACGACAGAGAACAGCCACTGAAAAAGAGAGACAACCGTGGGGTCTCTTGAGGGTGGGATGGTGCTCCTCAAGGAGCAATCACTTGAAGTGAGGAGATGCAGATGGAGACTGATGGGCACCCACAGAGTCACAGGATGACCAAGGGTGACGTCCCATCCCACCCTGGGTTGGAAGGGCTGGATGAAACAGTGGTAAACACAACATGTGTGGTGCTGAGCTCAAGCCTAGAAGATAACACCAGTATGGGTGACTGCTACCAAAAAGGAGCGTGTTGCTGGTGTTCCCTTGAGAGAAGATCCTGTGAAGGTCTGGCTCTGTTTCAAAGACCTTAAAGCTCATATAAGGCAACTCATACCTTGGCTCAGCACCCCATCCCACTGGAAGCCTGGGTTGGGTTGTTTGGTACCTACTTGTTTTGGCACAATTTAGGTGTCTTTCAGCAGAGGTGTGTCAGCCAATGTACACAAAGGGTAAGCTTTCCTTTACAGCTTGAGAAACAAACCTTCCCCCTAAATCTGTTACATCTTGTCAGGCCAGCGATGGGAATGCACAGTCACCTATAGAGCACCATGCTTAGGTCCAGGTCATTTCATTTGCAATCCAGAATATAATACTGTTTTTTCCAGAAGTCCTGGGTTTCTCTCCCCAAGTTTGCATGTGATGCTTGCAGGCCTGAACTGGAGCAAAACTGGAACGGTCCCTTCCCTTTGATAGTTAATATTAATCTTGCTGCTTTCCACTGGGTGGAAATGTTCTGGGAACCAGTTCACCAGCTGGTCTGAGTGGACCCCGACCAGCACCCCTGCCCCATCACCATCAAACAAAGGTTCTGACAGCAAGGACTTATTCAACTGCACTGGTGAAACAGTGGGCCAGGGAAAACGCACTCTTTATGTTGTGCATATACATCTAGGCACACACACGCATGCGCTCACTCCTACAATAAATTTAAAACTGTTTCATGCAGCAGTAGCAAAAGTCGTAACTCTTCAACTTGTTTTTTGAGAAGGATGGGCCAGGTAGGTGCTGGTGTTTGGGTTTAACTGTGGTTTGTTTGTGGTATTTGGTGACAGATCTGGCAAGCAGAGTCTTGGGGCACAGTGGCTGGGACTCAGCCTCCATGCCCTGAGAGAGGTGAAGGGCAGCGTGGCAAGCTGAGCTCTCCACCCGGGGGGTTGCCCCATAGGCCAAGGGGACAGCATGTCCCTCCCAACTGAGAATCACCAGATCTGCCCTAGACCCAGTGTCAGCATGAGGGGAACCACCCAAGGAGAGTCCTCCTCAGACTTACACACTTAAAACTAAGGTATCTGAGCGAGGGTGGGTGAGTCCCAGCCTCTAACCCTCTCTCCTAGCCTTCCTCCAGGCTCTTCTAACCTTGCATAGGAAACAGCATGTGTTCCTCCACTTTAGCTGGGAAAATGCCTTCCTTTGAGGGTCTCTCCTCAACTTCCAGCTGTCGCACCCTTCCCATAAGCTTTTGAAGTGCAGGTGCTCCCCAGGGCTCAGGAAGGTTTTGTACCCATGACATAGAATCATAGAACCCTAGGTTGGAGGGGACCTCAAGGATCATCTGGTCCAACTTTTCTAGGTAAAAGCACAGTCTAGACAAGATGGCCCAGCACCCTGTCCAGTTGAGTCTTGAAAGTGCCCAATGTGGCAAAGTCAACGCCTCCCCTGGAGAGATTATTCCAATGGTTGACTGTTCTTATGGTGAAAAATTTCCCTCTCGTGTCCAATCGGAATCTCCCCAAGAGTATCTTGTGTCCATGCGCTCTCCTCCCTGATGGCTCAGCTCTGGTTTTACTTACCTGCAGTCATTAGGTTAGGTAATGCTCTGTCAAAATGCTGATGTGGGAGAGGATCACAGCTTTTTTCCCCGGAGGTGGTGAGCAATTATAAGTTTATTTCTGAGAACTTTTCTAACGTGCACCACTTACCTGGAAACCAGGAAGAGGAATTAAAATGGCTGCAGCTTTGTTTTCCTCCTGCGTGCATCTCCTGCCCTCCCTGCGGTGCAAAGCCCTGCCTTCAGACACAGTGCTGGTCCTGAGCCAGTGATCTCGCCCTTTCATCAGGGGGAGAATAGAGCTGAAAGAAAGGAGAGATTTGTTCGTAATGAATTGGCAAGGCCCATGCTTGCCTTTCCCTTGGGATGGCTCTGTACCATTACCAACTCGGTAACCTCACAAAGAGGAGTCAGAGGTGGAATGGCTACCTCTGAAGCAAGCATTTGCCAAACTGCATTTTATTATTTGAAAATAATGCACTGGGCACCATACCAGGGGCAAGGTTGCTGCAAGGCGCTTGCGCTCAGAAGGCTTTCATAGAATCATAGAATGTTTTGGGTTGGAAGGGACCCCTAGAGGTCCACAGCTTCTTGTGCTACTGTTTTTTCTCAGGGACGGATCCTCAGAGAGAGGTGGGTTTGTGCCGAAAGAGTTTGTTATAGGGCACTGGGACTGATCTCAGGGGGAAGTTACTGCAGCTCAGACTCTGCTGCTTCTGGAAGCTTTGAGTCTAATAGGGCTGCCCTTGCCCTTCAGAGATGCTACCTACCTGGGAGAGCCTGCTGCCTTCAGAGACATCCTGGGGAAGAAGGACTCCCCAGAAAAACAGGCAAGAGCTGTGTGGGTGCTCTGACCTTCTCTATAGGACCCCAGGGCAAGGACTGCCGGCCTTCATGTTCAGCCAATTTGCTCTCCCTTTTCCAGTGCCAGTCACTGCTGAGCACTGGGCTCTGCATCCAGCCTGATGAATATGGAAACTGGGGCTGCATGACTTGGGAGTTGTGGTTGATGTTAAGGCTTCCCGATTTAATTGTCCGTACATTGTTCTTACATTGTTGAGAAGTTTGCTGGGACAATACAGCTCTACTGTTCCCAGGACAAATAGTTGTTAAAATTTTAGAGGGAGGACTCAGAAATAGCAGCGGTTCGGGAAAAATCTGCTCCTACAAATCAGTTTCCCAAGACCATCTGCTTGAAGATCAGACTGCTGGAAAGCTACCAGCAGTGAGATAGAGAGGACAAAGAAGGTCATAAAGAGAGGTGTGGAAAGATAGACAAGATTTTCTGGATGGAGCGAGGTGTTGAGTTAGAATTTATGGCAGGTGGAAATGAGGCAACTGCAGGGACTGGTCAAAGTCAGAAGAGATAAATCATGAGTTGTCTGCCCTTCTAAATCAGATGTCCTCTGAGGAATTTGAAGAGACAGATGAGATACAGATTGAGGGCTGTTGAAACTGGGAATGTGGTTATTTCCCAGTAACCTAGTATTTCCTTGTGCTCTTTCCTTTTAAGGAAGGAGCAGTGGTAGGTTTGGAGAATCAATGCCAAGCCCATCTGCTTGTGGCTCACAAGGGGCAGAAAGGTGAAGGCTCACAGCGCCAGGGGGTTTCGCGGAAAGACTGTGTGTAAGCTACTAAGTTAGTCAGAGATGCCAGAAATGGATGGGGGGATGAAGGCACAGGTTATAGGAAGACACACTAAGCTGAAGGTCTGCTTCTTGATAATGTCTGGGACAGTGGTTGGAGATGAAGTAAATTTGCAGGGTTCAAGAGATACAGCAACTGGGTCCTGGGGAGATCGGTCAGCTTTTGTCAGACAGGGCAGACTGGTTATTGCTCATGCAGAACCTGAGAAATTACTTGGGTAGGTAGATCCAGGTTTGTGCATCCTTTGAATTTATTGAACAGGGAATTCTAACCTCTCCTGGGGTATAGAGCACTTCCAGTTTGAGAGGCCACCAGGAACATAAAATCATCTCAGTGTGTCTCCTCTTCGTCCCAGGCCCTTAAGTCTTCACTCACATTAATGCTGAACAGACTTCAGCATCTCAGTCCTCAGTGTCCCAGGCCTTTCCCCACAAAAAAAGAACAGAAAAGACCAACTGCCTGTGATGGCAGGTAGCTGCTTGGACGAGACATGATCCGATGATCCCTGGCAGCCATTTGTGGAGAAAGGGAAGACCTGCCCATCTGAACCCAGTGAAGTCCCTTCTTAGTTCCAGAGCCATTGACCCTGGGAAGGTGAGCAAAAGCTTCTTCACAGTCTTCCTTCATCCTGTCCAATGCCCCATCTCAAGTTTTGACCCATCTCTACGTAAGAGAAGACAAAAAAACCCCTTCAACCCCTTTCCTGATATACCTAGATGATTTGGTAGCACAGATAGGGGAACTTCCCTGGCCTTTGGAGGTGGCTGGGTGAAGCCCTGAAGCATTAGGATCAATCCATGTTATTGCCTTCATGCCAAACTGAGGTACAGCTTGATGAACAGGGGCTTATGGTCACAGACCCCAAGGAGCCAGTCCCAGAGAGCACACCCTGGCCATTAAGCCGTCTCATTTCAAAGACATTAAGTAAAGGCGAGCCTGCCAGCTTCCCTAATAAGCTGTTCCAATATTTAATTACCCACCGTGATCAGAAATAGCATCTTATTTCAAGGCCTGTTCTACGTAATTTTAGCTGCCAGGCAATAGCTCTTTCCAAGAAGGCTGAAGTGCTCTCTGTGGTCAGCCAGGTGCGTCTGTGCAGAGCCTTCTCCTTGGCACGCTGGCCACACCGAGTTCCTGAGCCTGGACCTAGAGGAGGAGGATGAGCCAAGCTTTACTTCTTCCACTTTTGCCACCCCCCAAAAGCATATATCCCATTCCCTGCCTCGTCACCATATCCCAGCATATCCAACATGGGCAATGCGATTCAGCTCCTCCAGTTGCAACCCTTCCTGGGATTGTGCAAGAGGACAGGAGCTGTGACCAACACACTCATGCTCGTATGGATATGTATGTCGCAGATGCTCCCACCTATGCAAACTTTGCCTTCCTGCCAAAAAATTGGAGGAGGATATTATGTGACAGAGTGTGCGACAACATTCAACAGAAGACAAGCCCCATTGCTGGACCATCATTTCCATGTGAAATAAAAGCCACTTTTTCTCCTCTTGCAACAGGGAAGTAAAAGGTAGCTTATATTGGCTGAGAGCTGTACTTTCAGTCAGTCACTCGCTGGGGTCAGCCACCATTCAAAGCAAGGTCCCAAGCGTAGTTGATGAGCCCACAAGGTAGCTCAACGTTGAATTTCATTCCTCTGGGCAAAACAAGAGTTAACTGCTGTCCTTTATGCAAACAAAAAAAAAATAAACGGCACCTACTTGGGCCCAGATGCCCAACTATAGTGGAGACAATGAAAGCAATTCAACAGCCCTGGTTTACCTCATCTAATGCCAGTCCAAGTATTCCAAATAATTAGGCCTTTCAGCCTGGAAAGGCTGGAGCCACAGCTGCTTCCTATTTTCCCGAAGCTGTACAGAGCATTAGTCATTTCACTGGGGTTTTTTTATTACCGTGACTACAGCCCAGTAAGTGTGTCGCCAAAACCCAGACAAGCCAAATCAGGCAATTCAGAATGTACTTTGGGAGCTTGAAATGATCTCCTATCCCCCTTCTGAGTCCTTATTTTCCATCCCCACCCAAACAGCCCAAGTCTGCCTGAAGAAATGTCCTGCTAGGTCGGCTTTCTCAACACTTAACAGGTTGACCAAAATGAAGTAGGGATTGCTGGCACTTCCACCCCAACTGTTATTCATTAACCAATCTTGGGAGTGACCTTGACACTTAATTAGTCACCTAGTCCTTCCTGAAGGCAAAGCTTTTCCCCTGTACTGTGCTGGTAGGAGAGGGGATGGGGATCATATTGAGCAAGCAGGAGTGCTGCTGTGATTTTGGCAGCCCATGAAGGGGAGCGGGTGTAGTGCAGACCCATCTGCCCTCACCCACCAGCTTTGATGCTTAGATTGCATTAGGGAAGGCTTTGCTTCTACTTCTAGAGGCTCCAGGTTGTCCCCCACTGTGATATCCAGCCAAGATGCCAGCCACTGACATTTGGTCTCCAGGTCCTCTTCCCTCACCTGACAGCAGTATTTGCTCTTTGCAGTTTTGTTTATAGCATCTTAACCAGGTGGTGATGACCCAGCAGAGCAACTCCAAGCCAGCAGTTGTCTTTGCTACACGGTGGCCACCTCTCAGCCTGTACTCATGGTATGAACTTATCTTCTCTTTCTATGGTTGTGAGAGTCTGTGGAAATGGTGGATATAGGATAGCTGGCCCTGGAGGTGAAATGAGGTAGTTGCATGTTACTAATGTGGCAGCAAGGAGGTGAGCTACAGCTGCTTTAGTGCCTCTCTTCCCCCTTCACAGATAAAGCTGTGTCGATGCACAAAGAAGCAAATGTCCATCCCCGTAAGCCAGGATTTTTTCTGGTGAATTCTGCCCCAGAGGCAGCTGACTCATGCTTCTTGCCAATTTGTGTTTCACCTAGCACTGGACAATACTGGTTTGACTGAGATAGGAACTGACCCACACACTGCTGTTGAAACCCCATGGTGAACCCACACCTCTTTGTATCCCTTTTTTTTTTTCCTTTTTAAATTAGAAAAGTTTCTGCCCTTCTTTGGTTTCAGCACAGATGGGAAGATTTCACTCCATAAATACTGGATTTTGTGTCTGGGCAAGAGTTGAATTATGCGATCGTCTGATTAAAAACCCACATTAATTCATTAATGAAATGATCTGTCTGATTATATAAGTCATATTCTTATTATTTCTAACTCGGCCACCAGCCGAAAGAAGCTGGAAAGTCCAAAGAAACAGTCAACCTTGTCTGTGCTTCATGCTCCCCCCCTTCCCCAGCTTAATGACTAAGGAGGAAGGGAGGGACAGCATTTCCCAGAAAAGTGGGGACCAGCACTAACGGGCAGGTTTCAGATGGAGAGAGGAGCCCCAGGAGCAGAGGAGATCCAAGATCCCCATTTTGAGTCAAAGACGTTTGGGTGGAAATCAGTCGAGCATTGCTGGCTTTCGGAGGGTTTTATTCAACACGGCTGCTGGCACTCAGAGGAATCTCAGCATCCTTTGGGTTAACTTTTCTGATGGGAGAGGTTGGGATGCTGGGAGAAGCAGGGAGCCAGCTGTGTCTCACAGCTGGCCAGCTGCTGATTTCCTGCGCTATTAGCAGGCGAGCAAGACGCCCGCCGCCTTCCAGGGGGAACGGTGTCTGTTTTGCTAAAAAACTTCTCCCCCCTCAATTCTCCCTCACATTATAAACATCTTCACTGGCTTTGGTTTTGTGTTCCTGTTTTGATGCTGTAAGGAAAAAAAACCTGAATAAATGTAAAAGATAGCTTGGGGAAGGAGGCTTCGCTTGGGTTTTTCTTTGATAGGGACCTTTCAAATGCCATATTAAAAGAAAGGAAAGGTCTTTTGGTTAAAGACCTGAGGTGGGATCATGGGTTTGGCTTCAGTTCCTGATAGCCCTGGATTTCACAGTAGTTGTGTTAGGACCCCGTTCAGCGGTGTCTAGCTCCTCTGTAGACACTGAAAAATCTTCCTGGATCTGGCTTTTAATCTGTGTGGGTCTCAGTTACCTTTCTGGGAATTGAGATGAAAAATGTCTTTTTTAATCCTTGCTGTTTGTCTTCTTTCCTGGAAGCTATCTGGAGGACCAGAGAGGGCAGTGAAGGTTGCTGAGTGCTCTCCTGGTAGGTACATGAGGCCACATGGACTCAGTCTACCACAGACCTGCAGATACATCTGTGTTCAGGAAGGAGAGAGCAAGTCCAATTCCTGCTACGCTGTGCTGCCAGACCATGGGTTCCTGCTCAGTTAGCGGCGAGGTGTTGGGGCTGTGCTCAAAACACCCCTGCAGGTACCTGCATCTCTCTGCTGCTTGCGTGAGGAGGCAGGGTCTGGCAGCTCTGGGCTGTGGGAGGTCTGGGTGGACCAATGTTCCTGCCTAGAACAGCAATTTTTGTGCTCTTACTTAGTGCTCAAACTCTTCAGAGAAGCACCATCGCTTCTTATGACTTTATGGTGCCAAGCGCAGCACGTCTCTCTGTGCTCTCTTAACACGAGCAATAAGCACACCTTCTGGCAGGGGATCATCTGTCTTTGTCCTTTTCCTCCTTCAGAAGAAGCTTCCTCCATGGCTTTGTGCACGAGCTTCTTTTATTTTTCATCTTATCATGGCTCAGTTGTGCTGGGTTGAGGCAGCCGCAGCACCGTTCCTTCTCGTAGGCGGTTTCCTACAGCTGAGCAGAGGAGCGCAGGAGAGGCCGTGGCCTACAATCGGTGCAGCCTTTTCATCCAGAGACAGAGAAGAAAATGCGGTCAATCGAGTTGCTGTTGCTTTTAACGTAGTACAATCGTTCAGTCTGTCATGAGCAAATGCAAATCAGGGGAGCGCACTGGCGAAGCAAATGAATGCAAACCACAGAAATCGGTGAGCTGTGTTTTCTCTAGAAGCTGGGCTTTGATTTGTGAGCAGTATTGACTCATAGGGGAACGGCAGATATGGGTCTTGCCCCTACACAAACACAATCTGTCCCGTGGCCGCTCCATCGGAGCCGAGCTGCTCAGGAGCCCCCTGCCGTGCCCCATGGGCCAGCCGGCCCTTCCAGGATGTAACCCAGTGTTTTCACATATATTGTTTTTGCATTTTACTTGCTTCGGAGGTTGCCCTGTAAACAAGCTGGGTTCAGAAGTTGCTTCTTGAGCAAAACCTCAGCTATCCAAGCAGTAGGAACAGCTAGGAGTGGTCCTTTTTTCTTTTCATAGCTGGTAGATATGATAGGGTATGAATGGGAGACCTTCACTCATCAGAGGGGCAGCTGGAGGTACCAAAAACATCCCAAATGTCCCCAGACACCTTTCTGTGGGCAACTGAAACCTACCTCTTCCCCATACAGGCAGCAGAGCTTAGGGAGCTGATCATCTATGTGTAGACAACTGGTCATCAGCTGGATCACTTCATATGCTCTGCTGACTGCTCTGGCTACGCCTCCATTGACCTTTACAGAGCTGAGTGTCTGGTGCCCGGCCCCAAGATACCTTGCAGGTGTCTTAATTTAGACCTGAATCTCCTCCTGAAGTGGAAGGACTTCATTCCTCAGGCTCCCAGTGCCCCAGGGTACCTGATCTGACCTCCAGTGGCTGCTCCAGGAGGGCATAGGTCTCCTGGAGGTCCATCATTGTCTTTGCCACCCCTCATGCCATGATGGGAACAAAGCAGTACTGGTATCAGGCCCAACGCCCGGACAAATCCTTCCCACCTGTTCAAATAGGGGAAAAATAATCCCACAGCAGAACAATGGTACCCTATCCGGTCTTTGCTGGGCTGTGATCCCATGCTTTGCTTGGCCCCCCATGAGCATGGGTACCCTGGGAATGGGGGTTCATCCCACCTGACCACTGATAACTACCGCTGTGCTCTCTTCATAGTCAACAGAGAGAGGGACACTTCAAGACATGGATTACCTATCTTAAACCTCCACTAACTGTAAGAGGAACCCAGCTGACTAGCACACTTACTGTTGTATCTAATTATATAGTTATTTTGTTTTTTCTTCTTTCTCCTTCTAGCTCAGACAGCAGAATGACAGACGGTGACACAAACCTCCCGACTATCGAGAGAAAGCTGGGACTGCAGATATGGGGCATAGAGGTACGACAAGAGGCAACAATGGCATGTGGCCTCTGCGTGTGTGTGTGTATATGTCTCAAGAAAGAGATATTCTTGAAGTAATCTGGGTAGGAAAAGAGATAAAATACAGTGGGAAACAGGAGACCCAACTTCTCCCTATAAAACTTTCAACATGTTATTGCTTTGGTTTCCTGCTCTGGATAACAAGGATAATATTGGCTAAGGAAACACGAATGTGGTGGGGCTGAAGCTGTTCCTCCAGCGCTGGAGGCTTTCTCACCCGCTTCGGGATGCAGTGCGAGGCTGCATTAGCCCACCAGAAATGAATTGCCTCTTTCACCAAGAAGAGGGGTTATGCATAGGAAACATTACTCTATACCAGCAGTTGCCATGGGGAAGGCACTCATTTGTGCAGCAAAGGCATCCCATGGAGTCTATTTGCACTTCCTCCTTATCTTTCGCACCCTGGTGGATGGGCCACTGCAGCTTGCGAGGTCACCTTCTGCTTGCAGTGGTCTTTGCTTTTGGTTTGGAGCCAGGCTGTGCTCAATTCTGCCCTTTTCTGGCCCAATTCACCAAGAACATTCCCCTGCAACAAGAGGGGGCTTAGAATGAGGTCCAGAGTCCACTCAGGGGAGCAGTGGGAAGGGGGTCCAACACATGTGGAATGGTGGTGGCCCTCTATGGGTCCCAGCTGTGTTCCAAATATCACAGGCTCTTTGCCTTTCCATTTCTCCCCAAAGCACTGTACTAAGCTTCTTGCCAGAGGATCTGTAATTAGAGGCGTGTGGGTTCACAGGGGTCAGGCTGGTATGCTGGGAAACAAGTCAGGCCACCAGAAGAATATATGTCTCTTAATTCCAGGGAACCACAGAGCCAGTTCCAGGCCAGGAGCTGCTTGTATACTGGTGGGTGGCACATCCAGGCACCTACGCTGGGCGGGTATGGCTGGTTAATTGTGCGTTTGTACCAGATGAAGTGTGCAATTAGGGTCTGGAGGGGTGAGGACACATCAGTGTCCTTCAGTCTGTCTTTTCTCAGTGCTGTTAGTTGCTATAAATTCCTGGCAAAGCGGTTATCCTAACAAAGCTCTGAGAGATAACCTTCAACTTATGGATACTGAGTAAAAACCATGCCCCAAAACTAAACCTAGGATGAGAAGGGGTCGCTCTCCTGGGAAATTCCCTACAAATGCAAGCTTTGGAGCACTTCAGCCTGACTCCTAAGCCTTCTACAGGATTGCAGAGGGGCAAGGAGAGTAAAAACCACTTGTCAGTCTGGCCAAGCAGCATTGCCATTTGTCCCTTCTCATCCCTTAGTACTTCTGGGATTTCCCCCAGAAATGGCTTTTCCCAGCCTATGAGCACAGCCCTGGTTCTTCCTTCTCCAAACCCTAATTGTCAGCTTAGTGTATTGTACACCCTAGCTGTCCTGCTTCAAGCCCACCAACTTCTGGTTCTGAAGTTCTAGCAATGACCCAAACAATCCTTTTCTTACAGAATATGAAGATGGTTCCTGTACCTGAAAAGGCTTATGGGACTTTTTTCGAAGGGGACTGTTACATAATTATGCACGTAAGTAAGGCTAACGAACATTGGGCTCTTTGGTAGGCAACTGGTTCAGCCCTTTTTTTTTTTTTTTCCTAGCTCTGATTTGGATGGTGAGAGCAGCACCATGGGTAAAAGTGGTCATGCATGTGCGTTCACCATCTAATCATGCACCTGAATTTAATGTGGCTGTTGCAACAGCACTCTATGTTTAGTAAACCAGAAGTCCAGAGGAACCATTGACTTAGTAATTAATTAAAATTATTTATCTTCTAATCAACTGAGTCATGGCCAGACATGGCTAAATGGCCACTATGTTCCTGGCAAACTAAATCAGGGCCCACATTTACATGATTTATGGGAGTCTTTTGGGGCTGTGAGAGGTGGCCAACTGGAGGGTCTCGTTTTCAGCAGATGATATGGGTTATGGAGGTCTGCCACCTACTCTGCATCATACAAGCAGCAGAGAGGTTCTGCAGCCCTTCTCACGACCCCATTAGGACACTTCATCTGTCCCACCCAAATTTAGTCCACACCTACTTGCAACTTGCTGAACCCAGGCTAGCCAGAAGCATGAGGAACTTCTGAGAACCAACTCTAATCTGTGGGCTGTGCAAACTGCCTTGTGTTCCCAAAGCTCTGTGGAAGGATGATATGTTGCACTCGGCTCCTAGAATTCCTTCCAAATCTCTTCATCTGCATAGAGCAATCCAGGCCCCATTGTATCAAAAACATGTTCTTAGTGGTGGAAACCAGAAGTATTTCCCACTTCTGGGGTCTGAGTATCCCTCCTGCAAACATCTCCGTCAGTCAAGAGACAGCGAAGCCTCCGCTATCCCACATTAAACAAATGCACATCCCCTATATGTCAAGCTGGGAAAGCAGGCTGGGATAGCGATGTGGAATGAGTCTCCTGTTCTAACTCATCATGTGTGTGCTTTTATGCACGCTGAATCAAGTGCTGAATCGATTTGGTAACAGCCACTCAAAGACATGCTCAGGGCAAAATATAAGTGTCCTTGCAAGGAGCTGACTATAGATACCAGCACAGATTTTGATGCTTACAGGCTCAGCTTACGTTGCAGTAGCTTCCCCAGGTAGAAGAGCCCTTAATCAGCCCACTACACTCCTAAAAACACTCTTCTGCATTCTGCATCTTCACTGGAGGATCTCCAAACAAAGCTTGTCCGCAGGACAATGGGACTTTGATCGTCTTTGATAGCAACATATTAAATTGAGCGATTTTGCCACAAATTAATTATCTGTGCCTAGAGGAACTGAGCTGTATTTTATTCAAGTTCTTCTGCTGTGTTTCTCTGCGGTATCACTGCATAAAGCAAACAAACAGAACTTAGTGTCAAATCCAGTATTTATAGAATGAGCTTTTATTACCTTTCCCAGGTGTCCATGGTAGGGTTTAACACAGTAGGTGCTGAAAAATAACTAGCGCAACTCCCATAATGACAAGCACACCCGTTCTCAGATCGCTCCGCTCCTCTTTCTAGGCTATTGGGTTTTTCTGTAATAGGATGAATCACAGCATGCATGCACGGGCTCAGCTTCCTTTGGAGTTACATCTGTTTTGCAAGTCAGCAGGAATTCAGAGGCAGTTTGTGTTACTACGTAGTGTGGTATGAGAAAGAGAACAGGAAAGAAAGGATAGTGTCTCCAGGCAAATAAATAGCACCGTGCATTACATTTTAAAAGGTGATCTATGAGAAGATGCTCCTTTAAGTTTTAATATCAAACTCTGCAAAAGTAAGACAGGTTGAATGCATTCATTTTTGTAATTGCACAGGTGCTCAGTTTTCTTTGATAACAGGAATTATAAAAGAGTATCAGATAGAAACATCCTTCAGTTCAATATATACATAAAACCCATACATGCTCTCCTGAATAAGGTCCCTGGCTGCAGGCTGAGCTCCCGGAAAGCATCCTAAGGCTCCGTCCTGTCTTCCCTTGCTTAGGAGAAAGGCAAGACTGGGAAAGGCCCTGGGAAAGGACTCCATGGTCACTTGGTTTTGCCAGGTCCCCCTGGCCAGCGATATTATTTGAAACACACAAATGGGCTGTATCTTCATCCTGGCTCATCTTTCCCACCTCTTCCAGACCAAAGGAACCTCTCGTGGCTCCGCTGTGGATTTGCATTACTGGATTGGCAAGGATTCATCTCAGGATGAGCAAGGTGCCGCAGCCCTGTATGTCACCCAGCTGGACAACGCGCTCCAGGGGAACCCCGTGCAGCACCGGGAAGTGCAGGGACATGAGTCTGAGACCTTCCAAAGCTATTTCCGCAACGGCATTATGTGAGTAGCGTAAAATACCCTGCAACGAGGTGGGTCACGGTCCCCGGGGTTGCCTCTGCTTCTCTACATCTCAGAGCCATCAACATTTCAAAAAATCTGACAAATATGGATCGGCACCGAAGTTGGTCAAAATTCAGAAGAAAAATTTCACATTTCGAAATAATTATTTATAAGCATTGAGCCTGGAACCATGTCATTCTGTTCTACTGGTCATTTTCCCAGATATTTGCAGTAATTGCATCTTAACCTCCCTTTGGTTCACCCTAGGGTATTCCTTCCTCTCCTCCACACACTTTAGATTAATATGCCCATTCAGGGCACTTTGGACTAATATCCGCCTTGAAGAGAAGTGCTCATTTGGCTAATAATGGGAGTAATATTCTTGTAGTGGAAGGAAAGTTTGAACTTCTGACATCTAAAAGATGCTGTTGAATCCAATCCTGTGGTCTTTGCTCACTTTGGGGTCTTTGAAAGGTGACTCAGATAGCCATCCTCCAGGAGGACCTTTGCTGGCAATAAACAGCCTAAGTGCCTTGCTTTTAAACAGCTGAAGAAAACTCAGATGAAAACCCATCCTTGGCCAATACCCTGTATCCCAGTCTGGCCTTTGGTACCTCTGTATTGTGCATCTCTGCAACCTCTCACGAGTTTCCTCAGGACTTTTGTGAGACAGAAAAGTTCTTTTACCCTCATCTTAAAGATGAGTAAGGGATAATGAAGGACTAAAATTCAGACCTTCAAAAGCATGTAGGTTTAGAAGTCTATTTGGAAACCTATCTGCCTCCAAAATCAGTATGAGTTAGACTTGATCTTCGTCTAAACCACATCCCTAAGGTCAATCAGGAAGTCTGAGATAGAATGAGAAGTTAAAGCAGGTTCTTTCCACACCTTGGCAGGTGGACTAATCACCAAAGCGTCCTTCTGTGTCTGTGGGTATGTTAAACTGGGCCAAACAAGTCTAAAGTACTGTGAATCATGTACATGCCAGACCACATTCACTGGTCTCTTCCAAGCTATGATAAAATACATAAATTACTCACATGGCAAAAAATATAAGACTCTCAGCAATTGTCTCTTTTTCCCATAAATGGCAATTACATTGTATCAATTATTACTGTAGTATGAACATTGCATTGGTTTTATAAAATGGTCTAGGATATGTGGAAGTGGGTTAGACTTGCTCAAAAACCATCGAAAAGGCTCTGGGACTTCCTTGGGGACCGTGTCCTCCCATGATGTGATTGTGTCTTCCTTGCAGAGTTGCACAGGAAGGAGAGGATGGCATTGTGCTGTGAGGCAATACTGTGCTAACTGCAGCTACTGCAAAGTGTGTGTTCAAGGATGGAAAAGCAAAATTGGTAGATTAAATCTGACAGAAAGACAGTGTCCTGTACCTGTATAAAATAGCATTTTGTTCTGCTTATGGCAACAATTTCCTATTATCTGAGGTACTTTTTTATAGAATAACTATTTTCATGAAATCTAAATTCTAGCAAAAAGTCTGTTTTCTTCAAAATCTGTTTCGTTTTTTTATTGAATGTTTACAGACTATTTCAATTCTGAGGCCACTGCCATGGTTAATGGGATTTTCAGTTTGGTTGTGTTCTGTTTCCATTGCCATCCCTGACCTGCCTACACACCTTCTCCTAAGATGCACAACAGCCACACAACACCCATAACAGGTGGATGGACACCATGAGGAGTCTTGGTCTGACCGGGGACCATGAACAGTGGAGTGAGGCAACACAGCATTTGACATTCCATTTTTAGGGTTTTGAGATCATATTGGCTCTAGATTGTTGTCACCAAAAGCTTGAGATGTTCTCAGAGGATAGGGAGGGGAAGGTATTTTCTAATTTCTTTATTTCATTTATTTATTTATTATTATTAACCAGTAACTCTTTATTCCCCGCTACACACAGCTACAAGAAGGGAGGACTGGCTTCAGGATTTAAGCATGTGGAGACCAATATATACAACATCAAGCGTCTCCTTCATGTCAAGGGGAAGAAGCACGTGTCAGCCACAGAGGTAAGAAGAAAATCCCTCTCTCCTTATATATCATTTCTCCTTGCCTCTCCTCCTACACCCATTTTTGACCAGATTTGCCTGTTAGGTAAGCTCATCTCTGCTCAAGGACCCCTACTTCAGGCTAGTTTTCAAAATGTCACTCAGGGGGTTGTTGTTATCATGGGAGAAGCTCTTGGGCTCAGTGAATAGCTGAGTGCTGGAAAAATGAGCGTGTCACTGCAGACCAGTTGCTACATCCCCGAGGGCAAGTTCACAACGGCTGTGACTTGTCTCCTGCAGCTCTTGTTGTCCTCCCCGGTTTGCTGAATGCCTTCATTTCCTCGTGACAGGTAGCACTTTCCTGGGACAGTTTCAATAAGGGTGATGTTTTCTTGCTGGACCTCGGGAAAGTGCTGATTCAGTGGAATGGACCCAGCTGCAGCATTGCTGAGAAATCCAGGGTAAGTACAGGCAAAAGCCACTTGGTTTATTTGCAATATTTTTTGTTGCCTGGAAAAAAAAATAGAGAAACAGCACTCAATATTTGCACAGTGAAAATCTCAGTAAAACCAGCAACACAGAGATGAACAGAGAAAATCATGGTAAATCTTCTACTTGCCCATCTGCTGGTGTCAGAGACCTAGGGAAGTGCTTTGCTCCAGTTCTGACCTGGCCTCAGCTTGGGTTTCACGGGTGGCATTTTTAGTGTACAGCTGCAGAAAGGCATCCAGCTACCCCAGAGGTAGAAGAATTTTTATTATTATTTTTTTACAGCGTCACAGGGAATTCCAACTTGGTCAGTATGAGACAAATAAGAATACATGACCCACGTTCTGATAGGTCAGATCCATAGCTCTTAAGGCACTTTTGCAAAGGGGTTATTATCCTTATTTTACTGATAAAGGAACCGAGACACAGAGATGTAGTAAAGCAAGATGTATCAATGGGTCATCAGCAAAGTTGGTGGTCAAACCCTTAGTGAGTCATTGTACACATTAAAAGGCAGGAGGGTCTGCTCTTCACATGGTGTCACCTGATGAGGTAGGAGGGGGGATGCTTCACAGGAAAGGTGATTTTCAAGGACACAATGGCTGGAGGAGAAGACCCAACAGGAGTGGAGAAGACACGAAGAAACCCCCAGGACACAGAGGAGGGGGAGCAGGTAGAGGGACAGCTGCTGTGAGCACCAGGCCATGGTTAATCTCAGGCCTGGCAATCAAGCAGGTCATTTCCTAGGTCTAACAAAGAGGGGCCCCTTTCAAAGCTATTGCGGTAAGAATCACAGAAAAAAGAATTCAATGGAAAATGGAAATTTCAGCCTAATTAATTGCTTGGCATTTCACGCTGCTTTTTTCCCCAGAAAACATCCACATTTTTTGAATACTTGAACCATTTAAATGTAAAATGTCACCACGGGGCACCCAGGGCCCTACGGCTCTGTAGCATCCAGCCTTGTCCTCAGCATGCGTGTGTCTCTCTCCCAGACCATCTCCCAAGATCATTGGACCTGCTTATGTACAGTCACACATAGGCAACGCCTGTTGTGGCTACCGTGCGCCTGTGCCCTGTGGGAGCAAGCCCCGGTAGCCACTGTAGAAAGCAAAATTTTCCTGATAGTTAATAAGCAGGTATTATAGACACATCCCCCTTTTTAATAGCTAAATTTGGAGGGCACTAGAAGCTTCAGAGAGCTGTGGTAACCTGGCTTGGACCATCAGTGCTCAGTCATTGCTCTAGGTCTGAGGCTCTCTGAGTTTGTGGTCTGCATCAGGATTTACCCCCCGCTGATCCCTGTGCAGGGTCTCGCGCTGGCTCGCAGCATCAGGGACAGCGAAAGAGGAGGCCGTGCGCAGATTGGCATCATTGACAATGAGAAGGACTCCCCGGACCTCATGCAGATCATGAAGATGGTGTTGGGTGAGAGGCACGGGGAGCTCCAAGACGCCGTCCCGGATGTGAAAGCAGATGAGCTGCAGAAAGCAAACGTCCGGCTCTACCAGTAAGTCTGCGGATGGGCTCCAAACCCTATCCTTTCTCACGGCAAGCTCTGTGAAGCCTGACTGCTGAATATGAGCCAGCAGTGTGCCCAGGTGGCCAAGAGGGCCAACAGCATCCTGGCTTGTATCAGGAGTGGTGTGGCCAGCAGGAGCAGGGCAGTGACCGGCCCCTGTGCTGGGCACTGGGGAGGCTGCCCCTTGAATGCTGGGGTCAGGGTTGGGTCCCTCACTCCCAGAAGGACATGGAGGGGCTGGAGCATGTCCAGAGAAGGTCAACGAAGCTGGTAATGGGTCTGAAGCCCAAGTCTGATGGGGAGCAGCTGAGGGAGCTGGGGGTGTTCAGCCTGGAGCAAAGGAGGCTGAGGGGAGCCCTCATCGCTCCCTACAACTGCCTGAGATGAGGGGAGAGCCGGGGGTGGTCGGGCTCTGCTCCCAGGGAAGGGGCGATGGGACGAGGGGAAACGGCCTCAAATTGCACCAGGGCAGGTTTAGGTTGGACATTAGGAAAATTTTTTTCACCTAAAGGGTTGTCAAGCACTGGAATGGGCTGCCCAGGGAAGTGGTGGAGTCCCCATCCCTGGAGGTATTCAAAAGCCGGGCAGACGAGGTGCTTAGGGACATGGTTTAGTGGTGGGATGGCAGGGTTACGGTAACGGTTGGACTTGATGATCTTAAAGGTCTTTTCCAACCTAAACGATTCTATGATTCTATGACTCTGTCTTTCAGTGTCTACGAGAAGGACAATGACCTGGTGGTACAGGAGATAGCCACCCGTCCCCTGACGCAGGATCTGCTCCAGCACGAGGTGAGAGAAAGCCATCAGCCCTTACAGCGGGAAAAGGATGCTGTGGCTTGCTTTATTTTCAGCTGAGCACCTGTTTCAATGGGATACCACATTTCCTGAAAATTATCAGCCCTTCCATTGTTCAGGTTTATCAGGTGTTCTCTGAAAACAGGACAGCTTAGCCCTACTAGAACCTCAGTGGCCAAAGGTAGGTGGTGCATTGAAGCTGCTTTAATGAGAAATGGCAAAGCGACCCTCTCAGCCAAGGATGATATTAGCTTGGCAGCCAGAGTCAAGGAGAGCTGCAGGCCAGGAATAAATTCCAGACGGAAATAAGGCTTCTTAATACCTGATGTTTTGGGATAGCCTTCCATCTGCAGAATTCAGAGCAAATAAATATTCTGCTCACAAAATCGTGAGGATATGTGTTCCTGCTGTAGCTGGTGGCTGGTCTCAGTGACTCATCATGGAAAGAGATTCTTTACAGACCTTCTGTCCAAAAGCTTTCAGAAAACAGAGGCTTTCCTAATACCCTCCTGGCTAAAATTTGGCAGAGAATTGCTCATCCTTCATTCTCCGCAGTGCAAACCAACCTATTCCAAAAGCGTTGTGCTGCAAGGCTCCAGCTCTCTTATTCACCCTGGTGTCAGCCTTGTTAAATCTCAGCCTACTTTTACAGGCTTATGAAGCTTTTGCTTTTCTTGTCAAAGTTCCATCCGAAAAAATGAGAAGCCTTTGGTCACGCCGTGGGCTGTCAGTTTGGAGCACCAGCTCTCTGCAGTGGCGAGAGGCTGCCTGGCAGTCATCTCATCCCCTTTGGGTTCGGGGTCCTGCTGCGTTCACCATGATGTAACACTTTCAGCTCCAGATTGGGGACACAAAAGAAGAAGAGGTCTAACCTGGACTTTTCCTGCTCCTTTAGTAGCAGATTTGGCATAAATGAGCAGCACCAGCAGCAGTGCTGAAGCACGGCAGGCTGAGGGTGATATTTCAGCATACACTTCTCCTGGGGCCTTTTGGAGCGGGTGTTTCTGTCAGTTTGGGAACATGTCTCATGAGATGGTAATGGCCAGTTTTGAGCAATGCCAAAGAAAAATAAGCATTTTAACTCATTACGGTTAAAGGGCAGCTGCCTGGGTCAGGTGTGCCCACAAAGTCAGCGTACCCATGAACCCCTGCACTGTAGGGTTGATGGTGGTTGTAGCCCATTTATGAACCCCAGTAAATCCATTCTCTGTTGCCTCTTCTAATGGTTACACCAGGGTTAGAGCTCTGCAAGGCAAGGAAATGATCTAGATCTCCATCTTATCTAAATGTTCAAGAAGGACCCAACCTGAGTAGACTACAAATGAGGACCTTTGCCTGACCAGAGCTCTTTACGACTGTTTTTTCTGTTTCACCTCAGGACTGCTACATTTTAGACCAAGGTGGTTTTAAGATTTACGTCTGGAGAGGAAAAGCTTCCAGCCTGGAAGAGAAAAAAGCAGCCTTCACTCGAGCTGTGGTGAGTTGTAATACAGTGCAAACAATGTTGTGGGAGGTTAACTAAGTGCTAATCTAGATCTGACCACTAATTACAATTAAGTGTAGGTCTTGAGGAGCTAGCCTGTGCAATGACAGACAAAGAAGTTAAACGTCTAAGGGAGGCATGATGACGTAAACATAAAATTGTTAGTCACCAAATTGCACTAGAACAAAGACCTGCCACTAAAACTAGGAAGAAATTCATTAAAGAAAAAAAAAAGTATAAAAGAAAATACTTTGTTACACAGTAAATGGTGGGGTTCTGGAATTTGTTGATTCAAGAGATGGTGGAGGCAGAGAGTGTCAGCAGGGTGGAGGTGGGATGAGGCAAATTCATGGTCAACAGGTCCATAAATAGGTATTAAAGGGGCTCCTGTATCCTCTCTAACATCCATGACCCGATATTGTGGATGCTGGGGAGAGTGAAGGGATCACACTGAAGACAGCCACCAAGCTCATGTGTCCTCGCTAAACGGCATTTTTTAATGCCACTCTCCCCAGCAGCACGGACCACTGCTGTGACCCTGAAAGGCATCTCTTGTGTTAGCAACCACAAGTAACACCTTGGGCAAGTCAGTGGGGAACTTGATTACTTGGGCTTTCTGGAAAAGCCAGACCTTCTATGCAGGTGCTACAGGACTCAACTGCAAGTCCTTTACAGGCAACAAGTCTTTTTCACAACACCAATGGGTCTGGGCCCAGGTTCTGCGTGCAAATTTGAAGATGATACAGGGCTCTTCCACCAGGTTGAAAGAGATCTGTTATTAACAGCTATTAATTCAGATTGGCCAACCTGAGGCAAGACCAGGGCTCATGTTAAGGTAGAGCACACCAGCGTAGTGCTCCAGATGAGCTGCCATGCAGTTATTTTCTGGCAGAGCATGCCTCAACACTTCCTTTCAGAAAAAATTAGCCTCAAGGGAGCCTGAATGAGTAAGGCATTTGGTAGGGTTTTTTATGAGTTGGCATGCTGAAATGAAGGCTACAAGATAAGTTAGCTCTTAATTCATCTGTTCACTTATGTGAAGACCATAAATGGCCTCATCTTCAATGAGATCTTACCGAACTTCAGTGGCCCTACCT
Source organism: Gorsachius magnificus (assembly GCA_034008185.1). Lineage (NCBI taxonomy): Eukaryota > Metazoa > Chordata > Aves > Pelecaniformes > Ardeidae > Gorsachius > Gorsachius magnificus. Next base: position 153,697,016 of record CM067082.1, on the reverse strand, counting down.
TCAGTAAGGTCTTACGTGTAGACACCCAGCTTCAATACCAATTGCACCTATTGTCTAGGAGAAGAAAAGCTTAGAAAAACTTTGCGTCAAAATGTATCTCACAGTCCTCTGTGCTCCTTTCAAAAGCTCACTCAGATGCTTTTTAGTAGGCAATCAGCTCTGCAAATTCTGGCCCTGAGCTACACATGTAGAACAAAAGATATCTCCTTCTTTCAGTGTGGCAGGTGGGAGGGATGGGAAGACCATCTGCTCTGCTTTTCCCTGGGGGCAGTGTGTGGCTGCAGTATTTACAGCAGAAGATGAATGCTCAGAAGCCCACAATCAGGCTCCTTCCCCGAACCACGGCTGTCAGCGCTGTACCTCCAGGTCATCCTGGAGCCTGCTGAGATAAACACAAGAGCAGTTCCCAAAACTGCACAATGACTTCGGCATTGTGGCAAAACACAGATAATTTTCTTCCCTCTCATATTGTATCAAGCACCTCGGTTTGAAGTAGTCTTTTAACTCAATAATAGTTTTACTGCGAAGAAATAATTCAGTTTTAGGGGGAAAAAAAAGAAAAAAAAACCCAGTGATTTGTGAGAGTTTAGTCCCTTCAGAACATACATTGTTCTCTCCCTTCACTACCTTGGCATGCACGGTCTCTATCATGCTACAGGGAGGACAGTCTTTGTGTTTTAGAAAGGGACAAAAAGTTTGGAGAAAAACAAAGAACTGAACTAGGCTCTTGGGTCAAGAGCACACCCCATCACTGCTCCCTCCACTTCTAGATTCATCACCAGAAGCTATTTATGGAGCTGTTTGAGATAGAGGAGGAGGCTTTTCATTAGACCCATTGAGTGAGATTTTCTTCAAGACTGAGGTGCCATTTAGAGATTAAATTTAGGATGTGATCCAGGTAATCAGCCTCTAGGGGTAGGGTTCAGCCCTGTAAACACAGAAATAAACATGGATACTACAGTGAGAGCTTGTAGATACCTCCATTTATAAGTCTGAATGCAAGTCTTGGGGTGAGTCCTGCCCTTGGTCATGCTACTGTGTTCAGTGGGGGGCATTCACTCATTCACTCTTCAGGCTGGTTCAGGCTCACATCCCTCTTCTCTTGTCTGTAAAAAGCTTGGTGTGCCCCTGATAACGTCCTTTTTCAACCCCACTAGGGTTTTATCCAAGCCAAAGGCTATCCTTCATCCACCAACATTGAAGTGATCAATGATGGAGCAGAGTCAGCCATGTTTAAACAGCTGTTCCAGAGGTGGACAGAGAAGGATGAAACGCAAGGACTGGGCAAAGTCTACAGTACTAGCAAAATTGGTGAGCATGTTTGTTCTGGATTTGGCTTTCCTACCTGTGCTAAGCAACAGCTGAGGGAACATCATTTGCATTACCTGTCTCCTGCCTTCAGTATCTTGAAAATCTAGTGCACATTCTTCTCATGCCTTGTATTTGACACCTGAAACAACAGTCAGAAGTGCTGAGGCTTTTTATATGAACCCAACTGCCACTTATTCCAAATGTAAATGTTGAAAGATCACTCTCGTCTGAAAAATTGTATGAAAAATTTCACACTTGCAGAACTTCCTGATTTTCTTTGTAAAGGGATAATGTTGAACCTGATGAGGAAGTGTTGAACGCCATTCTGCTTTCATTTACACTGGCATCCACCCAAGACCCTCCTGACGTCAATGGAATCATTCTGTATTTACATCAGGTGTAAATGGCGCCTAAATTTATCACGCTGCTGAAGTGAATATTACAATGCATTAACCCTAAAGAGTAAACAAAACAGAAGAGAGGGAGCTTGGTGATGAATGATGGGATGGTGACAGAGATGCGGAACGTCTCCATCAATAATAGCTTGAGACCTGCAAATGTCTTTTCCTTGCAAGTTCTCTCTTTTCTCTCCACCTCTGTCTCTCTCCATGCTGTCCATAAATACTCTCTCTCTTTATCGTGGGCTGGAGAAACGTAGCCATTTTATTTCTGAAAGCAACATTTCAAAAGGAAGAAAATATGTATAGATTTGGAAAACAAATACGAATTTTCAGTCAGGAGACAACTAATATTTTTACCAGCCAGCCCTCACTGGAATGCACTATATGGCCAGTTGCTAGCCTGTAACAGATCAACACTGGAGTGTGTGAGCTCTTGCATACTCCAAAATCAGCACTGGCTTACTGGTAGCAAGAGTGGCTTCTTGCAACTGCGGACCAGGTTTTTCTCATGCATATAAGGATGGTGTGTGTGCGTGAGGGTGATGCAGAGGGTTTGTATGTTTTAGTGCATTCACTGGGTTCTTGTTTTTATTCTGCTGGTGCATGCAGCCAAGGTGGAGCAGGTGAAGTTTGACACCACTCAGCTCCACGCCAGACCTGAGCTAGCTGCTGAGCAGAGGATGGTAGATGATGCCTCCGGAGAGGTAGAGGTGAGAGAGCTCCTTTTGCTGATGGAGAATGCAATAACCAGCATGTTTCACAAACACCTCTGCCTTTTCACACACAGCAGCTGTAGGGAGCTGTGAAGGTACCTACCCTCCCCAAGGAGGCATGGCTGCAGCTAGAGCAAAGCACTTGTGTAGTCAAACTAATGCAGCTCAGGGACATTTCTCCTCCAACCCATGACCAGTGGAGCAAACCAGTCACCAAGATGACACCTCTCCTGCCACATGTGTGGGTCATGAGACTGATAAGTCAACCTTCTCATACTGTCTCCCAGTTAGGCCCATGATAACCAAACTTGTGCAGAGCAGAGGCCCCTCTCCCATTCTTGCAGCCTCCCATGGAAGATGGAGCTGGTTGAGAGAGGGGCTGTGGGGTGAGAGGGACCTGGAGGCTGTTCCTCCTTGAGGGCCACCGACTGCTGAAAGTCCATTAATGGCACATGTATTGTGACAGTCACTAGAGAGAACTGACTTTGCCCACAAGCATTTAATCAAGCTGGGGGAACACAGGGTGACATCCAGGAGAGAGAGGAGGGGTTATCTTTCCAACTGAAGACCTGAACTTCAGTGGTCTGTTAGCAAAGGGACTGTGTTTTGTCTTCACGTTGACTCTACTGCTGCTCACCGAGATGTTTTTTTCACTAGGTGTGGAGGATTGAGGACTTGCAAATGCAGCCAGTGAATCCCAAGACGTATGGGCAGTTCTATGGGGGTGATTGCTACCTGGTCCTGTACACCTACCTGAGATCAGGCAGGCCTCACTATGTTCTCTACATGTGGCAGGTAGGTCAAACCAAAGCAGAAGGGACTGTTCTGTGTCTGCTGGAAGCCTGAAACTGAAGAAAGTGATTTCACACAAAAATCCCTAGTATCCAGAAGAACTCATGTGCCCTTTGCTCATCCGTTGTCCATCGCAAATATCCCAGGTTGTGATTTGTAGGCAGCATGGACAATATGAGCCCAGTCTGGCATCAGACTGAGAGCCAGCAATGTCAGACCAAAATGGCAAAAGATTATGGGGCTTATAGTGCTGAGGTCAAACTTTGTAGACTTTCAGGTTGGCATGTGAGGATACGATTATCTTGCTTTCCTTTTTAAAGTATATTTTCCCCCCTTGGAATGCAGAGAAAAGCTTTGAAAATGGGATGCTAGAGACTCCAAAACCAGAATGCAAATGAAATTCAAACACCTTGTAGTTTTAGCTCTAATCTCATGATACCATACGTGGGGATTGGGATTGGGAAGATGTTACATTGTGCATTCTCCTCACCACATTGCATGTGGCATCTCCTTCTTCCCCAGGGTCGCCATGCCTCTGTGGATGAAATCACAGCCTGTGCCCTCAATGCCATCGAGCTGGACAAGAAGCATGGGGACGAGGCTGTGCAGGTGCGCGTGACCATGGGCAAGGAGCCCACACACTTCCTGGCGATCTTCAAGGGCAGGCTGGTTATTTACGAGGTAACGTGGCTTTGTGCGCGTGGGCAACGGAAGGTGCAAGGACCAGTGATGGCTTGGCAAGTTGCAATGGAAATAGTCCAGAAAAATGGGCTGATATTCAGGAAAGGAGCCTGCCAGGTCTGCATGGGCTGGCAGATGGAAGTGGTGGAACATTTCTACTACCTCCCAAGTAGTCTGAACACCATATGTGTAAACACAGCCCTGGACTGACCCAGGCTCAGCTGCCCACCCCTGAGCTCCAACGTTGATGTGTGATGTTCTTTCCAACTCCATCCCAAAATATTGTGCAGAATTACAGTAAGATAGTCATGCTATAAATTACAGACAGCACAATCCAGAGAGGGTCCTCCAAAATATCCTACAAAGAGTAACATGATTTGAACTGACTCTGCCTGAACTACTAACCCGCTTACTTGCTGCTTTAGCTGCCAACATCTGTGGTGGACACATTGCAAATGGCTGGGGAAGAGGAGGATTGCCCTCATCTCTCAGTGCTGATGCCACCATACAGCTCCTATGGCAGATGCTCAGCTAAGCCGAGTGCAGCTGGAAATCCAAGTCCAGCTGCTTTGCCCAGTTTACATGGCAAATGCTTTGCAGACAGTAAGATCTGCTCATATTGAACTTGAGCACCTTGACAGGAGCTGGTCAAGCCTCAGAGTAATCAGGGAGAAATGTGAAAGTTATGACATGTGGGTTTTATTCTGACCTGGAACCAGAAGGTATTTGGATTTCCTCACCTCCTCTGTGCAGGACCATGGTCCATCATTGCAGCAGTGCAGAGGTCTGTGAGCCCCAAAGACATCTTCCTCAAACCAGTTGTACCCTGGATTTGTGTGTCCTCCTCACCTCCCAACACCAACCTTCCCTCTGTTTCCTTGCAGGGTGGCACAAGCCGGGCTCAGAAAAGCACACCCGAGCCGGCGATCCGCCTCTTCCAGGTGAGGGGCACGGATGAGATGAATACAAAGGCCACAGAGGTGCCAGCCCGGGCCGCCTCACTTAACTCCAATGACGTCTTCCTACTGACGACCAGCCAAGTCTGCTACCTGTGGTGTGGGAAGGTGAGACCACAGTGAGTCCAGGGGAGGCAGCTGAAGGAAGCCAAACTTGCTGATGTAGGGCTTGTAGCCAGTTTTTCCCCACAGCCAGGTTTTGCCAGTCTGTCCCTAATGCCACCTCAATCTTATGTCCTGAACACAGGGATGCAGTGGAGATGAAAGGGAGATGGCAAAAATGGTAGCTGACATTGTTTCCAAACGGGATAAACACACCATTTTGGAAGGACAAGAGCCAGCAGAGTTCTGGGAAGCCTTGGGAGGCAAAGCACCTTACGCCAGCGAAAAGAGGTAATAGAGAGCTGCTTGTTTCTCTGGGCTTGGCCAGGCAACATTAATCAAGGGGTCAAAACTTTGCTGGAAAGTGAGTAAGGACTTTGATACTACGTCCTCACCAAAGGGAGCACCAGGTCAGAATATCACCAAAGGCTTGGCCAGAAACCACACCGAGATGTATCTTTCCTAGTTTTGGGGTCAGGCCTTCTGTGAAGTAGGAGCTCCAGATCCAAACCCTGCAGACAAGGGTATGCTATACATTCCCTTCCCCACAGTAAATCCATCCCATATCTTGTCGTAAGTGCTACATGAACCACACGCTCCATTTCCAGGCATTATTAGCTTTATGGGTAGCCCCAGAAAATTCATTAAACTAAACCTGCTTTTGAGCAAACTGGATTTCTCCAGCCCTGTGGACAGGTGATATGTTCCTTTGCAGCCAAGTGATCTGATGTAGCTTTCACATGACAGCAGGCTCACCTCCACAAAGAAAGAAGGGTTCTGCTTTTGCCCTTTTTGGGTGGAGAAAAAGTTACCTTTAAAATTGTTAAAATGGTCCAAGAATCCCCTGAGACCTGATATTGCCTGACTTTCAGGCCCTCAGATGAGTGTGGCCATGTTCCCGTCTCTTCCATCAAGGTCATGAAAAGTAGCGGTAGGACCTCATGGTAAACCACGAGGGAAAGGTTTCCATCTCTCTTGCTTTTTCTTTTCCTGCCATGTATGAGGAAGGTTTCAAGAGCAAATCACGCACTACCAGCCTCGTCTCTTTGAGTGCTCAAACCAGACGGGTCGATTCATCATGACAGAGGTGGTGGGCTTCTGCCAGGAAGACTTGGATGAAGATGATGTCATGCTGCTAGACACATGGGAAGAGGTCAGCACTGACACCCGTTCCTCTTCCCCCCCAAACATATTTTCAAGCAGGTTATGGCTTAATTTGTTTGAATTAATCATTCAATGTGAAACCGAGGCCAACATGCTTTCTGTCCCATCTCCAAACCCTTCACAATGCTTGGTCAGCCAAGCAGGTGTATTGCCAGTCCTTCTCACCCAGGTACAAAACACATGAGTGAGGTAGTATTGCCAGCCCTGTTTCAGAAAGGAGGAGACATAGACACCTGGTCCATACCTTGCTCCAAGACAAGATGAGCTAGACCTGCTCCAGGTCTTTGCCAGCTCATACAAGGGGGTGGCACCCAGAAACCCTCCCCCTCATTTCCCAGCACTGATGATGAGGACTTGCTTTAGGCTATTGGAAACTGACCCTGAGGGTTTTGCTTTTGAGGCTGTCTGACTTTTTGGCCATGCAAGGGCTGAGCTTAGCTACCTTGAAGCATGTGACAGCTGTTTTCTGAAATATTTATGCTTTGTGCCTGTCTCAAAAGCAAAATACTCCTTGGCTAGAAGGAAATCTGGGATCAAAATCCCAGACAACTATTGAGAAACAGCAATTTCTGTCTTATCTCTGTTTCAATTGGCAGGAGCGAACAAACAGCCATGTCTGCACAGGTCCTAACTACTTACTGATTTTCAACACCTTCTCTCCTTGCAGATTTTTCTTTGGATTGGCAAAGCCTCCAACACATATGAGAGGAACGAGGCAATTGCCTCAGCTAAGGAGTATCTCAAGACCCATCCAGCAGGGAGAGACTTGGCAACTCCAATAATACTGGTGAAGCAGGGCTATGAACCCCTCAACTTCACAGGATGGTTCAACGCTTGGGATCCCTACAAATGGAGTGTAAGTTACTGGAAAAGCCCTTAAAGGTTGTTATTCTCAGTGAACATATCCTCTATCATGCACGGAACAAAACCTTGCTATGACATGTCCTGAGCTTCACGGCTTCCTGGGGCTACCTGAGCAGCTTCTACTCCTTTGCCAGCAAAAAGTACCTGTTTGGTGAAACTGAGGCTTTTGCAAATATAAGTAAATGTGCTCGAATTGACAATATTCACATTTTTATTTTAAAAAAGATTAGATTCCAAACCAGGTTTGTGATTTCAGCCAAAAATGGGTTGGGGCTTCTAGTAGTAAAATCAAGTTCAATGTGAAAACAGAAGCACCCTACATCATAAAGAAAATTGGAAAAAAAAAAAAAAGTGTTCATTTTTCAAAATGCAGCCACAGGAAAAAAATTTATGACCCAGCTTTAAGAGCAAACTCTCATGAAATGAAAGATGTGAGCAGACAGGTCTCGTCTGCAGGTTTGCAGGCTGCCCATCACAGCCCAGGAGCTCCTGAGCAAGGTCACCCCTGCTCCCTACAAAAACCCCTTCTTCTCAAAAGTTGATTTACAAATACCTGCTCTCTGCTGTACAGAAATGGAAACCTGCCCCATGAGTTGCCTGCTAAAGAGAGAGGGCCTTTCTCTCCCCTTTTAAACACACAGGCTTCGAATCATCTCAGGAGTATAATACAGAGCAGAGATTTGCTCATGTGGCCAGTGCATGGGGCCCCACCACATATCCTCAGGGCCCAGTCTCCAACCCTGGTTGTGCACAGCGTGGCTGGATGGAAGAAGGAGCAGTGCACCCCTGAAGACCGTGGACCAGCTGGTCCAGCCAGGCTGGGGGCTCGGTGCTGCAGCACAGAGCGTATTGGGAATAAAGGACAATCCTGGAGGGACTTTGGTGGTTGATAGAGCCAGAGTATTGGTTCATAGCCAACAGTGAAGTGGAAGCAATGCTGCCAGGCTGTGCACCTAAATTCCTGCCACCCGATGGCACTGGTGTGCACACTTTAAGAAAAAAGAAAAAAAAAAAAAAAGGAAGGTGATGGGCAGCTGGGAAAAGCTCAGCTCCCAGGTGGTGTTTTACCAGACCCTTCCCCAGTGAGGTTGTCCCTTCTCTCTTGTTTTATTCTGTGAACATCAGTGGTCCGCCAGTTGACAAGCAATCCCATCTTCTGGTTGCCCAAAGGGCTGTGAGTGAAGTCCCGTGCTGGAGCCTGCAGGTGGGACAGCTGGGGCAATGGGGTGAAGGTCCCCAGAGGACTTCACACTGCAGGAAATTTCATACCGAGATGCTATTTTTTTTTTCCTGTAGCTGGGTTTGCATCGTCTGTCTTTGCAGCTGGTGGGGGGGGAAGAAAGCCTGTCTTGACAGCTGGTTTTGGACAGATAAGACAGCAACTCCCAGAGCACTGACCCTTAGAACACTGTTGATGCTTAGAACAAAGGTCAAAACTTGTTTTTTTCTGAGGAACTGCTGAAAAACAAGGATACAGCTCATAAAATATGTGCCTCTAAAAATATCCCCTGTAGGCAGCCTCAGCAACTGCAGACAAGCAATCCAAACTGTTGACATCCCAGGAACATCTGGGGTGTGTGTGTGTTCATTGCTCAGTTTTGGGTCTAAATCTGTTTGCTCTGCAGTCTATGTGTTGATGTTGTTTGTTCTCGTTGAGGGAACTTTGTTGGATGATTCTGTTAAGAACTGATATCTCCTGGCTGCTTAGGAAAACACAGTCGTCAGCTTTGCCAGTATAGCTAGTATATTGCTTTTTCAGGAAATAAGAGGTAGCTGGTAATACATGGCACCAAATTACAAGAAGTCAGAGATTGAGACTTTGAAAAATCTGTTACTTTAGCTAAATGAATCAGGGAAGGGGAAAAAAAAAGGAATATTATTTTATCCCAAATTTTCATGCATTGCAAGATTCATTTAAAATTTGAAAGATTTCAATTGAGCAGTAGCTATAGTTTCTTTTTATTTGCCTTCTGCTCGCTGAAGTCTTTAAATGTCCTGGTTTTCACCTGTTACTGTACAGCTGCAAAGGGTAAAATCCATTTGTTTGCAAGAGAAAGCTCAGGTTCTGGCACAGACTCCTGATTCCAGGAGCTGGAGTTTGCAGGAGGCACCGGCCGCCACCTCAATGGGCACCACTGGGCTTTGAAATTCATATGATCTCCTGACCCTGTTAGGGAGCAGGAACATGGGCTAATTAAAGGGTGATCCGTGCTTCTCACAACTCTCTTTACCTTTAGGATGGCAGGTCCTATGAGGAGATGAAGAACAGCCTAGGAGACGTGTCGGCTATATCTGAGATAAAAGTGGTGAGTGGCTTCTCAACCCTATGGGTGGGCAACACCTGGGTTTAAACGCCACCGTGTCCTCCAGCCTGTTCACACGAAGCAGAGGACGTAATGATCAGAGCAGGCATGGGGGCCTTGGGCTGTCGGGATTAGAGCTGCACTCCCCTGGGGAAGGCAGAGGGAGACATGATTAATAACCCATAAACATACCCAGAAATCCTGGGCCTTTTCCAGTCCTGTGCAGATGCATCTGTGGGCAGGAGACTGGCCAGCTGTTTTCTAAACTACACATGGAAATGGCCTCAAGTTGCACCAGGGGAGGTTTAAATTGGACATTAGGAAAAAATTTCTTCCCCGCAAGGGCTGTCAAGCATTGGAAGGGGCTGCCCAGGGAAGGAGTTGAGTCCCCATCCCTGGAGGTATTTAAAAGCCAGGCAGATGAGGTGCTTAGGGACAGGGTTTAGTGGTGGGATGGCAGGGTTAGGGGAATAGTTGGACTTGATGATCTTAAAGGGCTTTTCCAACTTAAACAGTTCTATGATTCTATGAGTAGTTTGCAGTGTTGTAGCCCCTGAGACCCTGGACAAGGGGCCCCTGGTCAAGAAGGGCACAGCCCAATGGAAGATCCTACAAAACGCAGAGGAAATGAGGTCCCAATAGTCCCAAACATGATTATCAGGTGGGATCAGTTCTGCCCGGGACGGGGGCAGGAGGAAGGTTGCAAGGAGGTGTCAGGGGCTTTGAATCAGGAGAGATGGCAAGTTAGGGAGGGGTACAAAGGTAATTTAGACATTTTAGACATGGCAGATATCTAACCTCCCACACACACACCTTCCCCTGCTGTTATCTTGAGAAAAATGAGACTACTTCAGTATCTTCAGTTATTTCTAAGGGCTGTCACCAGTGCTGTGCTTTTCGCAGTCCTAATATCAGGATGTAACATTGATGGAGGTGCTGGACTGATGTTTTAGTTCAGACTTTCTCCTTGCTTTTTTGGAGCAACAGGCAACAGATAGTCTGTGCCAGAAACAGTCTCCCCCAGCCCCAACAGAAAGAAAGATCCTGGGATAACCCCAGGTTGCTCTGCCAGAGCTTCTTGTCTTGACATGTGTTCCCCCATTTGGTAGGACCTTAACAACATCAGCCTGAGCAAGAGAACCCCCAGCATGACCAACTTGGCTGGTTCAGGTACGGCAAGTGCTTCCCCAGAGTATAAATCACACCTCAACCACAGTGACAGCAACAGCAGCAACTACAACAGCAACGGCAGCCCTTCCCCGGTGCCTAACAGCAAAGCCATTTACTCCCGAGAGGTGCTGATGAACAAGACGGTGGATGAACTTCCAGACGGCGTGGATCCCACTAAAAAAGAGGTCAGCATGACTGCTTTGATGGCTTTGTAGCTTAACCTGGAACTTAGTCATTGGCTAAGTGTGCTAGTACTTCTTTAGGCTGTTAAGTCCTGCTTCAGGTTCAAGGAGTTGCTAGCTGGACACACAGGTCTCACCAAAAAGCAGGAGCTTCGTGTGAGAGGAAATTGTGGTAGTTTTACCCTAGTTGAAGTTTGGATTTGTTTGGGGCTTTTAAAGACAAACTAATTTTAGTTATTTAATTTTCAAACTATTTTTTTCTGGTAGAATTGTTTTATTCTGCCACCCAACCTCTGTCCTTGGAGGGACAGAGACTCAGAAGCAGAGTGAGAACTCCTGTGAGACAAGGTGACACAGCTGAGAATGAAGCCAGGAGCTGCACTGTGCTCTTTGTTTTTATTTGAAACTCCTTCCAGAAGTGGTCTCTTTTTTCCTTTTTTTTTTTTGTCGGAAAGCTTGCATTTTAGCGAAGCCCATCCAGGGACAGGGAGGGAAGTCACATCTCCAATTTCTGATCAGCCCAAGGATTTTGGCAATGCCTGTAGCTGAGTCCAAACAAGCCATCGGGGAAGACACAGGGGGACGATTCCCTCTACTCTCTACAACCTATGTTTGACCAATATCTTGGCCCAAGAGATCTCCTGGCAAAGGCCAACACCCACAGCCGGAGAGCTGATCCACGGCCAGGCCAGCAGCTCTGTCCCACGACAATGCCCATGTGCTAATGGTTGTGTTTCAGCTGGGCTGTACATGAGGGCTTTTTCTACCCAAAATGCCAGGGAAAACTCAACCTCCATTTCCTTCAAGACCCTACTGAGGGTGTTCCTCAGTATCACTGATGAGCCTGCTATCTACAAAACTTTCAGTCTTTCCAGCAATGGGAATGAACTTGTCTTCATGGATATCAGCAATAAATTGTCAAAAACATCCTGCAAAGTTGTTTGAACCCCATTGAAATATCTGGGGGTGAAATTGAGCGAGGGGGAGATGCTTTCACTGCAAATCACTGCCTAAGAAACTACCCACAACTTTGTCCAGCAGAACTTCTCCAATGCAACACTAATTGTTCTGGCCTCAGTACGATTAGCGGGAACCAAGTTCCAGCCAGAACATGTTAAGCCCTCAAAACCAGGGCTTCCCTTTGGGCTGGTGGGCTTTTATTCCCTTGGTGCTTTGAGAAACGGGATGAGGAACAGTTGCTGGGGCGTTCCACTTCCCACCACAAGGACAGGCAGCAGGACAGGAGCTGTTGGCCTGGAATCAGGGGTCAGCATGTGAGGAAGGGATGCAGCCAAGGGAGGTGTCCCAGCCTCTGCAAAAGCCAAAGCTGACCACTCCTTGCTCTCTTCTCCCACTGCAGTGCTATCTCTCTGATGCCGATTTCCATGATATCTTTGGGAAATCCAAGGACGAGTTCTACCAGATGCCCAAATGGAAGCAGCAGAATGAGAAGAAGCAATATGGACTCTTCTGAGACCGCAGGGGACATCCAGCATCCAGTGACTCTGGGACCAACCCTCGTTCTCTTAGGAGCTTCAGGGGAGAAGTACAGACATTTGCTCAATGAACCCAACCCAACATCTCAATCAGGCCAAGCTCCAATGCAGTTATTCCAGCAGCTGGCTCCTTTCTTCCTGCAAAACCTGAACTTAAGGAGGCAAAACCTTTTGCAGGAACAACTTTGCAGGATGTTTTTGACAATTTATTGCTGATATCCATGAAGACAAGTGTGTGTCACACAACCATATTGCAGCCTCTTCTTTCCTCTCCCTTTTGCAAATTGCCATGTGCGCAAGGTCATGATCTTCCTTCATTTGTAGAAGTTTAAAATTAGGCAAAACAAGGGCCACTTGCAGCTGCTATGTAAATTCTGGGTGGGGAGAGGAGGGGGAATACCTAGGAAGATGGGGGGGAGGGGGCCCTTGAGATCAGGAAAAAGGTAGTGGGGTAGCCAAATGTGTGACAGGGTAGCCCATGGAGTGACACCAGCCAGTTCTGCCCCTTTCTCACCTTGCAGAAAAAACACTTGCCAAAGAACAGCAAGAATGAGTTGTAGACTAACATGCACAGCCCAGTGCAGGTAGAACAAATGAGAACCTGGCTCGGAAGAAACCTGCTTCTTAAGAACATGTTTATTAGCTGATCTGTTTCAAGAGGTTGATGAGACTGAGGGCTAGGCACCTCTGGTGATTTTGACCTCCAGGCAAGACTCAGGCTATTTTCTTCTCATTCAGACAGCATTTCCAAGCTCACCTGGCCTCCCTGAGCATGACTGGGTGCAAGTGATCATAAGAGTCTACCTGCCTGCAGAGCAGAGGCCCGAGGAAGCCAGGAGGGGTTTGGGTATGACCTGAGGCAGAGTCTGTCCCACTGAAGGTTTTATAAGGGCTCCATCCCTGTGATGTCCATGGGGCTGAGTGCCGGTTCCACCCTGCAAGCTCAGTCTGACTGGGGAGGGTGGGGGGAAATGTAAGTGATCAGTGATTAAGGGATACAGCTGTAAACAAAAGGAAGAAACATATGTTTATAAACCCAGAAGATGTGGTTTTGCAGCTTTACCCCGTTTCCAACCTGATCGGTGATTTCAAATAAACAGCCAGCAGCATCACTGTAAGTGTCTTTGATCAGCGTGTGGGGTAGAACAGCAGTAGAGAAAAGCTCTGCAGGGCCACAGATCCTTCAAACACCTACCTGGTCCTTAATGGGATTTGGGATCTCACGCACACCTGGGACCACGCCATAGCGGTGAAGTGTCACCATCTGGCTGGACTGGAGGCAGGGACCTCCAGGCAATGGGGTCTTCTGGACAGACCTTTGTGTTTAAGAAATAAGCCTTCAAATAAGCCACAACCCCATCACTATCTCCATGCTTCTGCCACCACTTTATCCCATTTCTGCTTGAGGGTCCAGCCCAAAACCCATTGAACCCCCCCATCCTGTCATAAGGTAAGAGTCAAGCAGAGACACAGATCAGTCCAATCACCTGTGTGATTGCTCCCGTTGTGTTCACACTAGATACAATCAGTGCACATTATCCCTGTTTCAGCCTCTATTGACACTGCTGGAAGCAAAAATATTCACATCGTCCCACTGCAGCATGCTCCTGACAGCTCCCAAATTAACGAATTGCATGGGCTACTCAATAAAATGCAGTGATTCCACCTATCAGCCGTGACTGTAGGTCTAGCGAGCATCATGCAATCAAACGGAGAGTGTGGAAATACAGTCAGATTAAGGAGATTAGGGTGTTTCCCTACAAGTTGTTTTCATTCCTGCTGCCACAATGGTTACCAGCACACATGAATGGGGCGCTCCTGCCAGGACTCAAAAACCAGCACGGGATTTTACAGATAATAGATCCCTCTGATATTTGGGGCTGTTGGAAACTGCTGCTGCTCTGCTCTCCTCTTGGGGAGAGTTGGTTTTACTCTCTGCCTCTGATTTCTGAAGGAAAGCTGCTCACCCACATCCTCCTTTTCATGCCGCTTGTCACTTTTGCTGTGGTGTCTGGTGGCCCATGTCCTCTTTCTGCTGCTCTTCCCCAGCATGGGGCTCCAGCACTTCCTAATCTGCTCAGAGAGGTCCCTCAGTAATGGCATGGACCTTGTCCCTTCCTTTGGGGAGAGAGGAGACCTTGCAGCATTGTCCATCGCGCTCTGGTCCATCCCACCTCCATCTCAGCTGCGTTCCCACCTGGCTCCAGTAGTTTTCCCCCAGCTGAACCTACCTAATGAGGGATGTGCTCTCTTCCCATGGATCTTGCCTGCCTTTACTTAAGTGTACAACAGGCAGAAGAGGAAACCCTGGCTTCTCTGTGCAGTCCACCTAAGCCCACTCTGACCCTGGATAGTGTGGTTCTGGCCCCACATCTCTCCCCGCTCCCTGTCCCCCACTTCTCCAGTGCTGGCCACAGTGGGCAAGTGAGAGCCAGTTTAGCTCAATAATCCAACTGAAATCTAATCCCACAACACCAAAAATGCAGATAATTTGTTCTCAGACAACTCAGTGGGCTGATCCAACCCGCTCCACAAGAGCCTGTGACGACAGGAGTGAGGGGGCAGGAACGCCTCTGATCACAGAATCCCAGAATGGCAGGGGTTGGAATGGACCTCTGGAGATCATCCAGCCCAACCCCCCTCCTAAAGCAGGCTCACCCAGAGCAGGGGGCACAGGACATCATCCAGGCAGGGTTTGAATATCTCCAGAAAAGGAGACTCCACAGCCCCCCTGGGCAGCCTGTTCCAGTGCTCTGACACCCTCAAAGTAAAGAAGTTCTTCCTCATGTTCAACTGAAACCTCTTGTGTTTCAGTTTGTGCCCATTGCCCCTTGTCCTGGCGCTGCTCTCAGGCTCCCTGCATGGTACAGGGCAATCCTGGGTATCCTTCGTTCATCCTTTTTATCCCATGACTCCTTAAAACAAAATGCTCAGAGCATCCTGGGAGCAGGGACCGAACTCAGGCTGAGTTGGGGTCAAGGTGGCTCCAGCCTTGGCCTTCAAATGCGTCTCCCAATCACAGCATATCCCAACCTGGAGGTGACCTGGGAGAGTTCGTGTCACTGCAGGACAACCTGTTCTGCCTCAGTGGCCTCTGCCACTCGTAAACTCTTTCAACTGCTGGTTATTAATTCAATATGAGCCTTTGAGTTGTGGATATAATTCACATTTAATCTGGCAATGGTTTACAACATAACACAATATTGTAGTGAAAAGGAAAAAAAAAATAAAAATGAAATCAATGTGTCCAGCAACGATTACTGCAGCATAACAAATTCCAGGTAGGACTAAATGAAACCCAGTTTTGGAATGGGCCCAAGGATCACTAAATCCAGGCTATTTTGGACTCAAAAATAGGTGGGGGAGTGAGTGGACTGGAATTTGTTCAAAAGGACATTAACCTTTTTGGTAGTAGCCCGTCCTCTCCACCACCAGGCATGAAAAACCCCAGAAAGACTGATGGCTTTAAGAAATCAAACATGTCAGTCTCCAGCTTCATGTGTGTTGCATTCAAGTAAAGACAGAAACAAACAGTGACGAGTAATTGGACTTTTCCAGATTTTTTTTTCTTTTTTACTTTTAATAGTCTAACATACTGTTAGTAACATAGTTGGCACTTCAAAATATATATTATTTTATTTCAACAATATTCCCTTAACTCTGTAGTTGTACTTGAAGAAAAAATCACCTTTTGCCATAAATACCGTGTTGCTACTCAAAACCCCCCGGTCTGTTTGTGTTAGGTTAGCTCTACCGTGCAACTGGGACCGGGCTAACATTTACAACGGTTGCTACTGCCACTTCCTCTGCGTTAAAAAATGTCGTTTTTCTATAAAAACACAAACAAAGTAAGTTCTACTACATTAAAAAAAACCCCAAACCCTACTCTCAGTTGAGCGTAATTCCACTGTCATCGGCAAAAGACATTCTCTGAGGTCCCTTTGAGCGGGTTTCACTTTGGGTTAGCGGGAAATCTGCCGTTCGGCAGCTTCTTTTCTCCTTCCCAGGACGAGAGCCAGGCTTTGAATGCAAAGCGGCCTGGCAGAGAGCCAGGCACACAGGCCCGACTAGTGTTCATGGATTTTTTATTATAATACAAAAGGAAAGTCGAGTTAATATAACGTGGGCCTTTGTAGTGCAGCTTTCTTGTTTTAATCTGTAACAGATAAGAGGGGAACTGTTGTCCCCATTTAAGACTTCATATGGTGCAAGATGGCTGACATCTGAAGTTGCAAGAAGTCACCTGGCATCTGGCCACTGATTTCAGTGGTGGGTGGATTTTTTTCTTGCACAGATGTTGGGTGTTTTGTCCAGATGTCTGACCGAGCTCAACTCAAGAGCTGTACTTTGCTAAAAAGGAGTCCCTATCCTCTCGCTAAAAGCAGAAGTAAAAAATCACGCTACAGAAAGTGAACTAACAGCTGGATTGGTCAAACAGGTACAAAAGGATTCATCTCAACAGCAGCATTAGGACGTTTCCAGCATGCAGAAGGGAGAAGGTCGATGGCTATTTCACATCAGGAGTCCTGTGGGGCACTGTGTGCTGCCCCAGAGAAGGCACTGGGGATTTGACGGGACCCTGATGTTGGCGGACTTCGCACGCTGAATTCCTTCTAGGTCTATAACGAAGTTCACTGTGCCCTGAAATTGCTGAGCTGCTAATCACAGTCCTGGATCTCGATGTACACAAAGAGGGTGGAGGAGGAGTACGGGTCTCCGTTCTTGGTCAGAAGATGGATGTGGCGGTAACCTGGAAGCAGAGACACAGATGGGAAGTGGCCTTTAGGCCAGTCGGAAAAACATTCGCTAACATTTGCCAAGACTCTGCAAAAACACCTCCCTGTCTCAGAGCGTTTTGCTCCCAGCACCCCACAGGACAGGTAGGTCTGGGAGGCACGGCTTTGAGCACTGGTAACTTAACGTGCTCAAGGCCACTGGTGATAAAGGAGAGCCCTTCCCCAGAGACAGTGTTAACATCTGCCCAATAAATCATTTATCAGCTTGCCCATACCCCAGAGAGACGACCTGCTCTGACCAGAGGTGTGATGGTTCTGGACCTCTCATCTAGGACACTAGAGCTTCCCAGAGGGCTCCAGTGGTTGTGAAGAACAGGGAACAGGGCCTTACCTTGCTTCAGACTAGTGAAGGGAAGGGTGTACTGCCCGATGAAGTCATTCTTGGTTGACATGTCAAAGTCTTCCACCACAAACCGGACCAGCGCAAGTGCAGGGATCTCTATGTCAAATGTAAACTCTTCATCCCATTTTGGGTTAAAGCCTGGGCAAAACAGACAAGGGTGAAGGTCAGAGCTTCTCACAAACAAGGAAGAAGGTGAGAGATGCTCACAAGCAAGGATGGAGGTCAAAGAAGTCGGCAGATAAGGATGGAGGTCAGAGATGGTTGCAAATGGACAGAGACTTTGCCTGACTGCCAACCTAATCTGACCCAGGCCGAAGGTCTCAGGAGGTGCCAAGGCCATTGTTCCCAGCTCTGACATGGATTTGCTACCTGGTATTAATAAATCCTTTGGCTTAGACTGCTCCTTGCAGACCTCAGCATCACACTCCCAGAATTCAGCTGTGCTCCACGGGCTCTCGCTGGCTGATGCCTGGATGTCTTTCGTTGCCATTGGACCAGCTGCAAATTTCTACAGCCCTAAACCAGTGGGAGAGCAGAGAGGAGAGCTGTGCCTTTGTGTTGTGACAGCCTCCTGGGGCCTTAAGCCTCACTGAGTGCTCCAGGTACACCCATCTGTGCCTCAGCTCCCCTGTCTGCAAGAAAGGTCAATGAGGAGTGCCTGGTTACAAAAAGCATCATCAGGTCTGTGGACAAAATGTTTTATGTCTCCCTGTATAAGAGCAGTGTCTGAGACAGACTAGTCCCGCTTCTGGTATGGATAAGGATCTTGTGATCTGGACTCACAAAGCAAACAAAACCAAGACCGACACATCAGATGAGAGATGAAGAGCGAGCTCGGTGCTCTCTCCCCAGGTCACCGCGGGTGCTCTCTGCAGTTTCAATAAACCACTCCCCAGAAACAAACAGGAGGAGAGGACATCCTGGTTGAAACCCTGCTGCCATCGGCCCAGCCTGTGCAGACTGGAAGCCCAAGGACAGCAAAACATCAGCTCAAGCCTACTGGTCATGGAGGGCCTGTGGATGATTCGGCAGGAGGCCCTGACAGGCTGAGATGGGCCTGTGGACAGTGCCACAGCAAAATACCTGTGCTGGGTTGGTGCACTTTATTTGGATTTTCATGGGATTAGATCAAGTGGACTGTTCAGATAACACACACATGCTCCTGACCCCCTTCATCCCTGAGAAAATAAAACGGTGCTGCTGATCCCAGGGAAGCAGAAATCATGAAAGTTGAGGGGAAGTCCCTAGGACAGTAGTTTCACTGTACTGACATCTATGGGGGGGTTTCAGCCCATCTCAGAACCATAGTGAGATGCTTAGAGTTGCTGAGCCAGCAGGTTCCCACAGTCTCTCGAGCTCCATGGCTGCACCATCGGGGCCTGATCTGTGCCCACAGCCCATGCTTCAGACATCACCATCAAACCAGGTGAGCTGCTGAAGCACAGTCCCATATCTGAAACCTCAGCCCATGAAATGCAACCCCTTCTCTGCAGCTGCCCCTTTCCAGCATGGATGTCTTTATGGTTTGATTCACTTTCCATCGGGCAACAGTCCCTCCAGCACCCCTCCAGCATCCCTCCAGCCAGCCAAGGGCTGCCCGTGTAGCTGGGTGTGCTGAGCAGCCCTGAGGAACAGGTCTGGCAGTTCTGAAACGTTCCCTACACAGCTTTGACTCGAGACATTATAAAAATTATTGTAGGTGACGGAAATGGCCGGGAGCTTTAGGAGCTGGGCCAGATTTACTCAAACAGGAAAGAGGAAAAGGGAAACATTGTTTTGAAAACATCCTGAAACATCGCAGGGAGGAAAATACGCATTGGCTTTCTAGCACGTGGTTGTAACTTCACGCAGAAAAGCAGTGTGTGTGTGTGTGTATACGTGTGTGTTTATCAGCAGGAGGGTGAGGTCTGATTATTCAGACTCCTACTGCCTTGTTGCTCCCATGGGAAAGAGGGCTGAACCTCCCCTCTATAGTCTTTGAAGGCCACGGTATTCAGACCCTCACTGCACGGAGGGACATCACAGCCACGTCTGACCGATGAGGAATGGTCCATGGGGAGGTGAAATGCCTGTGAGATTTCTGAGTTCAGGGCTGGGTAAGGCTTGAGCCTGACTCTTGGAGACGGGGGCTTATGGCTTTCACCCCCTCACCTGTAACATCGCTGTGACATGCATTGATTTAGCACCGGTGCCGCTTTGGCCGAGAGGATGAGCAGATGCAGTGTCCCTGCCTTGCAAGGAGGCTCTGAGCCACAGGAAGCGTTCTCCTTTTGCACAGACTATGTTATGTATGAGAAGAGGCTGGGAGAGGTTGAGTTATTCAACCTGGAGAAGGCTAAGGGGGTTATTATTGCCATCCCCCACCACCTCCTTATAGAGAAGCTAGAGTCAGGGTCTTCTTACAGGTGCACAGCAAAAGCTTGATGCATAATGGGCACAAACTGCAACGGGGGAATTTCTGGTTAAGAATAGGGATATCTTATTTTATGATGAAGTCAGTCAAAGACTGGATCACTTAAGAGAGTCCAGATAGTCTGGGGAATCTCCATCTTTTCAGATATTCAAAATTCGCCTGGGCAATACCCTGAGCAACTTGAGTTAACTTTGAGGATGGTCCTGCTTTGGGCAGAAGCTGGAACAGACGCCTCCGAAGTCTCTTGAAACCTCAATCTTTTGTGAGCTTCTTACACTTTCAGGACAAAATCAGCCTCACAAGAAGCCTTCTCTGGGAAGACCTTGGTGGGGACTCATGCAATCCCAGGTCAAGTCCAACTGCATGGAACTCTAGCTCTGCAAATTTGTCAGCCAGCTTCAAAACAATTCATATGGCTGTGATGTAGGGATTTTCTGTCTCCAAACATCAGAGAGAGAGAAGAGAGGCAAGAACCCCTGAAATTAATTCTCCATAGGGACATCAGTCTGCGGGGCTAGTTCATGCCACCAGCAGTCTATAACCAGCATCCCTGCACTAAATCAGGCCAACAGCATCTCATGTACCTGCTTAGCACGGCAGGCTTGGGTGCACCTGGGCAGGACTGGCCACAGGGCAGTGGTCTTGGCAACGAACACTCTGCTACATGAACTACAGCGTTACTGCCCCAGGGGAGCACAGCATGGAAGAAAATTCCTTACCATTGTTTTCAATGACTTTGGTCTGCTTCTTGTTGTTATCCTGTTGGACGCCGTGGATCTCTACCGTTACCTTAGGATCAACAATGGAGTTTTTGCTTTTGTTCACCTTGGGCAGCTGCTGACCAGAGATGATCTGTGGAGGAAACAGAGGAAGAGGTCAGGATATCATTAGGAGAGGGGGCTCCCTGGCAAACTTCCCTCTCCTTCTCCAGGAGTGCAGGGCCTGTTGTGGCAAGTTGGTGCTGGTCTTTCAGGCGAAGTTGTGATGAGCCAAAGCACCTAATGAACATTGTTCCAGCCCAGCCAGCTGGCTAGGGAGCAGGCAACTTTTCTAACTGTCCCCACAGTGATCAGATGATACTTGGAAAAAACAGTAGTAACTGTTGACTGCGTGTCTGCCCGTACGTTTCTGTAACGACAGTGAATATTGTCATTAACTTCTCCTATTGCTGAACATTAAATACACGAGTAAGTCCCTGGAGGATGAGAGCCCATGCAGGACTGAAGCAGAGACCCCAGTGGTGGGAAATGAGTAGGGTCAGGATAACATTGCCCAGGTGGCACCAGGAGAAGGAGAAGGTACAACCTACACACCCCCCCTGAAGGTGGACGATACTGACACGTTTTCTGACTTCTATTCTTACTTTAAGCAGAAGCTTCTTCTTTGTCCCCCATGTTCCTTCTGTGATGGATTTTGGATTGAATTTGGTTTGCTCATCCCGGAGGAATTCCGGCTTTAAGACATACCCAGAGAACCCATTGTCCTGGAACCGACCCTGGTAGACATCCATTTCTGTGCCTGCTGTCTGGAAATTTAGGGCAACTGCAACATAAATAAATAAATTCAGTCACTTTCAGATAAATCAATGGGAGTCCTTTAATACTAATCCTCTTCACATGAAACTGCACTTCATGGACATAAACATTGGCTTTTCCATGCTTCAAAGAGCAGTGATAAACTCTGACCTTCACAGTCTGCCACCCCTGGGAATCTCTTGCATCCAGAGATGTTAGAGACAGGAGGAGCCACTACAGCCATCTCAGTTGTCCTCCTGCCTGCCACAGGATCAAAAAGTGTTCTGCATTGAATTTCTGTCACATTGGGCAACTACATCTTTTAGATAAACCTATACACGTCTATCCTGAAGGAGTTATCTCCTGCAGTGGAGCCAGCAAATCCTCCTCAGATTGCTTCTCTAGCTACTTAGCCTCATTATAAAACCTGCTTTCCAGCCCAGATACGCCTGTTCCCATTTGCCATCCCGAGGGCCATTGATGCCTCTGCTGGTTAGACTAGAGAGCTCCTTGCTGTCTGAACTCCTCATGCACGAGTACAGAAGCTGTGATCAAATCATCCCTTTTTTGTCCCCTGCCCAAAATAGATCAAGCCTCACCAGTGTCCTAACACCAGGCAGATTTCTTGTATTCTTCCCATTTTGCCACCATCTTTTTAAAAGCACTGATGTCAAATCGGGAAGCGGTCTCTGTGAACAGGTTCATAATAGCAGACAGGGAGCACACATGGATCCCAGCACCTCCTCAGTACTCCACTGGTTTCTAAAGGGTGATGCTAACCTCTGTAGCGACTTCTAAGACAGCTCTGGGACAGACGGCAAATTGTCCTGGTCCTGGGTCCTACATACCCTGTAATACTTGAAGGCCAAAAGCATTTTAGGGCACTCCCCTGTTTTTCCACCTGCAAGCAAGACTTTAATAACTGTAGCCTACTGGTTTTACCAGGAGCCGCAAGTACTCAGGGCTTCTGAAAAAAATCTTATTTTGGGTGCCCAAATACTGAATTCAGGTCAGATAAGGCATGCAAGTCTGGCCTCAGCATACCCGGAGGGTCCCGATGTTGCCTCCCAGGGGCACTCCTGAGGTCAGGCTCAATGCTGGACAGCATGGCCCATGAGTGATACCTGTGTCCCCACAGGAGCTGCGGGACCCAGTGAGTTCACGTGTGGCCAGGAACATCCAGCCCATGCAGGTCCACGCACCTGGGGGCCAAGGAGCCCTGTATCTGCAGCTTCTCTTGTCTGGCTGGACCACATCGGCACAACTGGGACATCTCCAACATCCAGCATCATCCACAGAGCCATCACCAGCCTGCCCACTTATCACTGCACCAGCTTTCCTGGATGAGAGCTACAACATAATTCACTTAACAGGCTCTGGGACCCTTGTTTTCATCAAATCTCTGAGACATCAATATATGGTCAGGGTCTTAACGCCCTGGGAGAAGGCATGATGCACTGCTTTGACTACAGGGGACAGCTCAGGCCATGGCTTGGCCCTTATGGTTATGGCCTTGCTCTAGGGTTCAATTTCTATCTCTGCCGGAGATTTTAGCCTGCTTTTCAGTAAGTGACTGTAACTCCTGGCTCCCTTTTCCTTTGTTAAACAGCAATAACTCTGCTTCCAGTGAAATTGCAGGGCTGTGCACATTAATGTGCAGGAAAGGCTCTCCTAACGCTTTTCAGATGAGCCAGAAAATGGCCTATGAAAAGTCATTCAGCATTGGCTGAAGAGCTGATCTCTCCCAGTGACCACTGAGCCTCTCTGCCTGCAAATGGCTTGAGATTGCACATCTACCTCAGCTGAAGCCCTGCCACAGCCAAGGTCATAGGTGACCCAGACAGGTTGACCCTCTCCAACCTCCCAGTTGCACTCACCGATCTGGCAGCCGACGTTCCACAAGTCAATGGGGTTGTAGTTGGAAGAATCTGTCCTCCAGCCTGCAGGGTAGATCCGGCTCAGGTGCCTGATGTTGTGATGGATAAAACTGGTTGCTACAGAAAAAAAGAAGAAAATGGCCCTTTAAGTGATGGGGGCTACTTTTATCTCTTCTTGATGCTGCTATATATACTAGTCCTCTGCCTAGCGAGTCTGGCTGAATGTGATCTGCCTGTATGAAATTACCTTCTTGGTAACAGCCTCTATGATATTAAGTTATTTCCACTCTTTCTCAGTAACATGCGTGGCCAAAGAGATCATAAGCCATGTCTTTCAGGGTGCCTTCTCCTCATGCTTAACCCTCGCTAGCTGCCCCTTTATGGGAGACTGGGGCAGAGGATGGCCTTTTGCCAGGGCAGAAGGTACATACCAGACTCCTGGGCTAGTTTCAGAGCTTTGCTCTCCGTGAATGATGACATCTCGTAGAAAGCCCGAGGATGGCTGGGGTCCTCAAAGCCGTTGAAATGGACGCTCTTGCAGTAGACAACTGTGTCTGACAGCTCCTTGGCCAGCTTCAAGGTATCGCTCTAAAGGCAGGAGAGGAAGAGGTTTGTGGGGAGTTTCTGCAGATGTACTCAAAAGTAATAATAATGATTTGTCTAGGACCTGTGGAGCTTCTCTTCTCCACCATCTTCACATGAAAAGGATGCACGCTACCAACTCTCAGCGGCACCCCTATGCAGAGAGAGGGTGGAAAAGGGACAACTGCCCTTGCCATGTCCCTTGCCCTGCATGGAGAGTGCTAATCCCTTCTCTCAGAGCATCACTGCCCTCGCAGGCCCATCCTGGCTTGTCCAAGGATATCATTGACTTCCCAAGTATTACTACCAAGAATATTTCATTTCATCTGGGCCATCCCTCCTTCTGTATTAATTTGCATGTTTTTATGTGACTGAGTATTTCAGCTTGGCTGTCACAACTCACAGGTGACTAGGGCTCCAAACACAGGAACAACCCAATCAGCCTGTATTGGTGAGCTAAGAGAGGACTTCTCACACCAGCTGCTTTGCTGTCCCAGCACCCCTGTTGCATGGTGTTGTCCAGATGGATTCTCTCTTTGTTGGTGGGATACCCTTTCTGCTGCCTTCTCCATGATCACTTCAACATCAGTGAAGTATTTCAACATCAGTGGCTGCCTCCAGTTGCTAAACTTTACAGCTGAGCCTTAGCAATGAGTTTTCCATACTGTCCTGGTACCAAGCATGCAAACCTGAAAATAAGGGGAAGGGAAGGATGTTTTGGCCTCCACAGAGCCTGACCTTTTTTCTTGTGAACGAGGAAGTTGTCATAATGTGGGTGCCTCCTACTCTACAGCCATATTCATAGAATCCCAGAATGGCAGGGGTTGGAAGGGACCTCAGGAGATCACCCAGTCCGACCCCCCTGCTAAAGCAGGCTCACCCAGAGCAGGGTGCACAGAACATTGTCCAGGAGGGGTTTGAATATCTCCAGAGAAGGAGACTCCACAACCCCCCTGGGCAGCCTGGGTCAGGGCTCTGTGACCCTCAAAGTAAAGAAGTTCTTCCTCACGTTCAACAACCCTTCTTATGCTTCAGTTTGTGCCCATTGCCCCTTGTCCTGTCACTGGGCACCACTGAGAAGAGTCTGGCTCCATCCTCGTGACATCCATCCTTAAGATATTTGTATGTGTTGATGAGATCCCCTCTCAGTCTTCTCTTCTTCAGGCTAAACAAGCCCAATTCTGTCAGCCTTTTCTCATAGGGGAGATGCTCCAGTTCCCTCATCATCTTTGTAGCCCTCCTCTGGACTCTCTCTAGGAGTTCCTCATCCTTCTTGAACTGGGGAGCCCAGAACTGGACACAGTGCTCCAGGTGGGGTCTCACCAGGGCAGAGTAGAGGGGGAGGAGAACCTCCCTCGCCCTGCTGGCCACGCTCCTCTTAATGCACCCCAGGATGCCATTGGCCTTCTTGGCAACAAGGGCACACTGGTGTGCCTTGCACATTCACTGGTGCAAGGGTGAAGTGAGAGCCACCAGCTCCCAGCAAGGCAAGAAAATGACAAACTTCAAAATTATACAAATTATTGACTACAGTTCAGAGAAAGAAATAAGATCCTCAAAGAGTGAGCAAATCAGCAAGGGGAAGCATAGACCAGACCAGATTCAGAGGCAACATCAGTCAGCTTTGCCATCAGTGGGACTGCATGTATTTATCAGCTATGAACTTAGTCCATAAGAGATATGGCTTTCACAGTGACCCGCAGTCTGAAAAAGTGGATATCCTCATGCGAGAGTGCAAAACACTGGTGTAAAGGCCAGCCTTTTCCTCCCAGAAATAATCATCCCAATTGCATTGGTAACCACCCACCCCTTCTCCATAGCTCTTCCCTCCCTGCCTCCACCGGGTCAGAAAAACATGGCCAGTGAGGGTGCAGGTATGTCCCAAAATATGACTAGAAAAGCACCAGTCTCTTGTAACAAATATT
This sequence comes from Gorsachius magnificus, assembly GCA_034008185.1. Taxonomy (NCBI): domain Eukaryota; kingdom Metazoa; phylum Chordata; class Aves; order Pelecaniformes; family Ardeidae; genus Gorsachius; species Gorsachius magnificus. Next base: position 153,671,431 of record CM067082.1, on the reverse strand, counting down.
TGATGGTCCTATGACAAACAGATGTCTGGAAATCAGACAGAGATAGATTGAACATGTACCCTTCCACTGCTTCCATAAATGCTACATGACCCTGCCCAGCTGCAGGGTCCTCCAGCCTTTTTTTAAGGAAAGAAGACAACCTTCATGCCTGGTTGGCTCTGCAAGATCTGTGTTTGTGCTTGGGACAAAGATTAAGCTGAGAAAGGACCAGGACCCTTAACTCCAGCGATTTCAACAAGATGGGATTTCCCAATGAGGGACTTCAGAGCCTTCTTCAGTAGGCAAAAATCTAGTTTATAGCTCTTCTGCCTCTCCAGGTCTGCCCCTTTTCAAGACTCGGTTACTTCTTTTACTTACCTTTCCCTTCTGCTCTATCTCGGTCTTTACAGATTCATCTTCGATTTCAGCTGCTTCATCTTCATCAGAGACATCCTCAGCCTCCAGGTTGTTGTTCCCATTTGTGGGGTCCTCCTGCCTGCTCAGCTTCTTGCCTTTCACAAGGATCTTCCCTTTCAATTGCTGCAGAAGGAAAAGTGGACAAAACAGCTGGTGATTAGAACAGATTCTGGCCTGCCCTGAAGGAGCAAGGATGTAACAGCATCAGTCACTGGTTATTATCAATAGATACAAATAAAAAATAAGTCTGTTTGTCCACCGAGGCCTTGCCCTGCCTCTGGCGAGTCTCTGAGACCACAAGCCATGAGTTTGAGAACTCCAGATAGCCCACGGCTTCCTCTCCGATACAAAGCTGTCCATCCCCTCAACCATGCAACTTAAATTCTCATGCTGTTCAGGGCAAAAAAAATACACTATTTTTTGCAAAACTGAATGTGGGCCAGCAAACAAGGCCAAGCCTGGAGGTCAGGGCTCATGGGAGCTATTTGCAGCACTGTTTCTGCCCCTCTGTGTGGCCCTGTTATTTAATCTGTGCCAGGCTCTGCAATGTATGGTTATAAACACACGCACAGCTTGGGAAATGGCATGGGATCCATACAGGACTGAAGCAGTGCAGACATTTTAATGGGGAGAGAGGTTCACTGATTTCTGGACAGGTGCTTCATGCATAGCAGAGGTGGGATTTTAATATGTAAGGATTTGCAGGTGAAACCTTTGGGTGCTGAACAGCCTAAGGAAGAGTTCCCAGACCCTTCCCAAAGATACGTCCTCTTCTGAAACGTGCTGCTACCATGGCACGACAATAGTAATAACCAGCAGCATGTGCCAATGCAACCCAGCTGGCTGCTGAGCTAATCCGTAAACCACTTTCTTGTGCTGAATTAACTCTCTCCAGCCTCTTTCAAAGTCCACATAAAGCCTCAGCTGAAGGGACACACCAACAGCACAAGGTTGCTCGCAGCCCACCATACCACTGATAGACTGCAGCCCACCAAGAGATACTCTTGTGCAAGACCTGACTGTGGGAGGAAGACTGAAGCCTGGAGAGGGCTGACTCTAAGCCCAAACACGGCAGCAGCGATGTTCGCAGCAGGGAGCAGTACTGAGAAGGCCTGGGTGCAATCTCCAAGTGAGCAAATTACACTACAAAAATCAGTTCACTCAGCCCAGGAGCACCCCTAGATCCTGCAGCTTCCAGTGAAGTCAGCGAGAGGTTTGCTGTCACATGGACGTGTTTGGAAGTCCTGGCTTTGGAGGGTGCTAGTTATTCCAGAAAAATGCAATCTCAGGATTAGCCAGTTCGACCCCTCACCCTGCACAGCATGTCTCCCCCCGTCTCAGTGACATTCTGGTATTTGTCCTTTCCACAACAGCAAAAGCAACATTCTCAAATGACAGGACTGGGGAAAACCAAGGATATTTTATAAAGCAAGACAGGCATTTTCAAAGAACACTATTCCCCCTTTGTGGGTGCAAGCAAATTGCATAACGTCTTTTCAGAGACCAGTCCAACTCCTCACCACCCAGCTAAGTTGTGGATGAAGCTTGGTTTGAGCTGAAATTTGACGCTGGCACGCGAGGCAGCAGACGAGAGCATTTTTCTTCAGCTACCACAAATGATCTGTTTACATTGGGGCACCTTCCCTGTGATTCAAAAGCTACACAAAGGCTGTGGGAAGGAATGTACCAATTACTGGGAATAAAAGGCCCAAAGGAGCAGTCGAAGCATAGCGGTATCCTCCTCCCCATCCCCAGACCATAGAATCATAGAATCGCTTAGGTTGGAAAAGCCCTTTAAGATCATCAAGCCCAACCGCTCCCCTAACCCTGCCATCCCACCACTAAACCCTGGCCCTAAGCACCTCATCTGCCCAGCTTTTAAATACCTCCAGGGATGGGGACACAACCACTTCCCTGGGCAGCCCGATCCAATCCTTAACAACCGTTTTGAGGAATAAATTTTTCCTAATGTCCAATCTAAACCTGCCTTGGTGCAACTTGAGGTCATTTCCTCTTGACCACCTCCATCCTCCCAGCCCCTCAGCCCTCTTCCAGGCAGAGCTGTGACCTGCTTCTTCACATCCATGAGTTTCTATGCTCCTGTCAACATTTTGAATGGATGAGCCTGGAGGGATTGCACAGGGGACAGCAGGGAGGGGAGCAGACAAATCTCTTTTGTCCTTCGCAGGCTGCTGATAGCATCCTGCTATATAATATATCTGCCTCTACTTTCTAACATCCCATAAGAAACCTTACCACCTCATCTCACAGCTCAACAGTAGAGAACTAGGGATAAGGTATTTGGGGCAGGTTGCTTGATTTCTTAATTGCCAGTAAGGCTACCAGCCCTTTTTCAGCTTGTCCAGTTCAGGACAGCCTGTCCAGCAAGTGAGAGGTGTAATTTCTGGCGCAACCCCAGCCTAGATGGCTGAATAACATCAGCAGTGAAGGCACCAGCAACACGGCCTCCACCTTGTCTCTTCACCACACCCCCTGCCAGGGCTGCCAGCAATGGGTCCTTGGTGCTGCTGGTATCCTGTCTAGACTGTGGTTACTCTGGGAAACCTTGGATATGCTGCAGATGCTCCCCGTGGGCACAGGGACACTGGCCAGCCCAGACTGTGTTATACAAGACTCTCCATAGGGCAGTTACGGTGGTCCCCTTTTGGCCTTGACATCTAAGAGGTTGCCTCCCTTCTGGAGCCCTGGTGCACTGCAGAGGTTTAGCATCCCCCTGTGCAGGTGACTTCTACTGTGACTACGCGGGAGAGCAGTCCATGTGTCACCTAACTCCAGAGGAGATGCACTAGTTTATTGGTATGCAATGAGGGGGGAGATGCACCCCAAACCAGAACATTTTCATCTCCTTTTCCCGCAGAAGGTGCTATTTTTTAGTAGCTTTGCACTGAATCCCACACACACACCAAATTTTCTTTTTCATGGGTGCTAGGAAGAAAAGTCCTAAATTTGAGCACTTAATCTTCTTTAACAAGGTTTTAAATAAGCTGATACACACAGAAACAAATGCACACATGCACTTGTTCCATCTTTCTTGGTTCCCCTTCATGTGATATTAAGTATTTGTAGCCTGAGGCAAAAGACACTCAACTCATCAGTTCAGCTCTGTCGAGCAGATCCCCTGTCTTAGGAAGAAGCATTAGCTGAAATACTCAATAAATATTCTCCAAGTAGACCATAAAGCTATTCCAGCTGCCTGTGGCAAGCCTGAGGTTGAATACAACCTAAGAAAATTGGAAAGGCTACAAGGACACTGGACTCTGCTGAGAACATAGAGTACAGTGCCTGCTGGAATAGATGTAATTCTTTCCCTTCCTCACGTGCCCGACAAATCACATCGCCTTAGTTGTCCACAAGCGGAGCTCCCCTGCTCTCCCACCTTTTCACTACATGCTGAACAAGCTCAGCTCTGCAACTCTGCAAGTGAGTCTGTGAATTGGGACACGGCAACTACCTTAAATGAAAACACTCCTGATTTTATCAGAAGGAGGAAATCTGTAAAGAGCAGAGGATTTTAAAAGATCTACATACACTTGTTTATCCTACCTGAAAGTTTCTGGACCCTATTAGCAACCTGAAGGCCACGGCAAGGTCTGATATCCAGTTTTCATCACAGTGGGAGTGGAAGATTTGTAAAGCGATCCACCTCATCAAACTTTCTGTGCCTTCAACACCTCCTTTAGAGTAAACAGACAGAACTAAACACTCCCAGGGTGTGATTCTTCTTGTCTATTTAGACAAACACTTAAGAGGAGGTAGACCACACCTCCAACTCGCCTGGTTGTATCAACTAGTTCTTGAAAGAAGCCCAAAGTGAAGTACAAGGATATACAGGGTCTGAGCACTTCCATCTTACATCCCACTCTCAGGATGAAAAGATCCATCTCCCCAGATTTCTGAGAAGCTGTGAGGATTAACACACTCACATTCATAAGGAGATGCGCAGACCAGATGCACTAACTGGTATCACATCTCCATCTGTGTATGTCTTTCAGCCTAGTTGTAAACTGAAGTGTTACAGGGTTTAACAATGAGTGGCACCAGGGGATGAAGAGAGTCTGCAGAAAAGGGGAAGAAGCATATTCTCAAAGGGGCTTTTGAGAGATTTGAGGGAAACTCATCTTAAGAACTCTAGCCAAGAAGATGCACTGCAGACAGACAAGGCTAACACAAGCCAGGCTAACCTTGGAGAAGGGTGAAGCTAGGCATAAAGCAGAGGGACTTGAAGCCTTGAGTGTATGGTGCAAAAGTAACTCTCCTGGGCAGACGGCTCCTAGGGTCCATGCTGACTTACAGACCTGTGACTGAATCTAGTCTGGACATAGCTGAACCAAACCTGGAGGTGTTTGCTGCCTCACTGTGAGCACAGAGCAGAGCAGGTCAAGCCACCCTGCTGTTCAGATCAGTTGTGCTGAGCCCTGCATTGTCACAGCTATACTGGAAGGGGTTCCTGAGCTGGATGGCTCAGACTGATGATGACTTGGGGCACTGGACACAGTTAATGGATATGATTGAAGGGGCAGCTGGTGGGACAGGGGAGGTACAGAATGGCAGAGGCCCCTGCCACTGCACTGGGGCTCCCATCTGGGGGGCTCATGGTCCTAAGGGTCACCTACCAAGACAGGTCTGTTGAACCCAAAGCCGCTGTGGCTGTAAACAAGGAAATCCAGCAACAATGAATTGGAGGGGTCTCAGTATATGCCTGATACGCTGAACAGATGCCTGCACTGCTGGCAGCTGGTTTAGTCTTGTTCCAGGGCTGGGGTTTTTGCAGCATTTCTAGCTGGGAAGGGGCCCTGGCAGCCCCCTGTGCAAATCAGGGATGGGGCAGCAGCCACAAGCAATCAGCAGCAGAGACTGGAGCAGCTCTTCCCTACAACCCTGGCACTGCCTGGAGCTTCTGGAGCTGGACTTTGGTGTGGCTTTTGGCCTTTCAGCCTATAGGCCTTTCATTTAGGTTTGGAACATAAAGACAGCAGCTTGAGGGAGATATTTAGATGCTCTGTGTAGTCCAACACTGTTCCTGAACGGAGCCTAATAAATCAGATGCCTGCCCCGGGCCGTGGTAGGAATTGTTGGCGTACATCCAAACTATGTTGATCTTTCTTTAATTACTGACGCTGCCCTGCTAACACAATCTGCAGCAATTCTTTGCCTGTTTTTATTTACAGCCTTTCTGCCTTCTTCCCAGTGATAAATCCCACCCTTTTTCTAATATAAAAAGTAGTATGTCGTACCGGGCTTCCCCATGCCAGCTTCACAAGGAAGTGGAAAATCCAAGAGGTTTTTGGCTTGTTGCTTGGGGTTCTATTCTTAATGTTTCAACTTCAATGTATTTTCCACCAAAAAAGTCAGCAGTTCAACCCTTTGCATTCACCTAGTTCACATAGCAGGAAGGCAGAGGAAAAGTATCAGAGGGAAAAGGATAGGTTTTGCTATATTGGAAAATTTTCTCCCTTTAAACTAAATGGATCAGTCCCTCCAATGGAACATACCAGCCCAAATCCATTTATCAAGGTAGATCTGGGCTGTTTTCTTCTAGCTGGGCAGTCAGAGCAGGAGGTTACGTGAGCATAGGAAGAGGAAAAACATCTTTGGGAAGCTGAGGTCATTCCCTCACACTCACATCACACATTTCTTGCCCTGGTGTCTCTCCTTTCTTTCTTCGTATCATTCCTCTGGTCACAAGGCAGTTTTGAAAAGCCAGCAGCAGCTTTCCTGATCCTGCACTGGGGATAAATAGCAAGCCAGGAGGTGACACTGAAGACTTTGATTTTTCCAGCTCAATAACAGCCTGCAGGGACTTGTCTCCATGCTGGGTGCACCTTCACCCTGGGAGAGTCACTTCTTAAATGGAGGCACCTTATCTGTGCTCGTGCAAAGGTCCTGCTGAAGCAGCAGCATTGAAAATTATGATTCATCCTAATTTATTGCACTGGTGTCTACGGACCAACCCAGATCAGCTTCCCTCCATGCTAGGCATTGTATCAAGCTAGACATGACACTCCCAAACAAAAGGGGAAAGTCAGAAAGGAAAAAGAGAAAAAGGGAGAGGGAGAACAAATATAGAAGATATTTTGGGTGGATCCTTTTCATCTCCTTTCTCCCTTGCTGATTGCCAGCTCTATCCCACCCACAAGCTCCTTCGAGCTCTGGCTAGACATGCTCATCCAATTTTTGGCAAATTATTTCTTTAGCAGAGAGATGCAATTTAAAGGGGACTGCAGCTATCCACACAGAAGGCTGTTTCTGCAAAGTGCTTAAGAGAAAAGAAAGAAAGAAAATGCAAACCCAAAGCGTGGAAACAGATGAATGTTTCAATTTGGCTTCTGTTTTGGAAACAGGTGGGTTTTTTCCATATCAAGATTCCATTTTCAATTTTTTCTAATTATCAGCTAATGATTTTATAGTGGCAGTCCACTGTTGAGGGCTGAATATCTCCTTCCCCCTGCAGGGTCTGAGCTCAGCCCCCAGTTTCATGGCTGCCCTGATTCATGAGAATCAAAGGGGCATCTCTAGGCAGCTTCCTGCCTCCCCTTGTCCTGCATGGACATCTCCATCCTCACCACCCCAGGCCATTCTCATCAGGAGGACACTTCGTGCTTGATACAGCTTTAGGCTACCTGTACTGGTTTTCCCCTTGAGTTTTGAGGGGCAGGCAATCACAGCTGTCCTTCCAGCCCTCATTGCTTCCTATCAGCAGTCTGGATCTCCCCAGTAGAGCACCCAAGACATTAAAGGAGGGGAGCATATGCTACATCCCTCAGCACAGAGCAAAACATCTCTCCTACCATGAAATCAGGCAGTGTCCGGTCTTGCTGAATTAAAAATAGAGAGGCACCTTGTAGTCACTCCTTGTGGTGCTAATCCTCCCTGCATGTGCAGCAACCTAACTGTGCTACAGAGGATTAGCCTGAAAAAGGTCATACTCATCTTTCAGGTGCGAGGAGAAGACACAAGACAGACCCTCAGGACTCTGCTTCCTTGGGACAAGCCAGAAAAGCAACTTCCTCATGGGATGAAGGACATTCCTGGCCTTGATAAATGGACAAGGAAGGTCCCCAGGCCCTCAGGGATGTCTCCTCTGAGTCCTTACACAACAAACAAGGAGCAACAGGGTATTTTGATGCTTGATGTGCACAGGCTACCTCTAGCTACTCCTATGTCTTATTCCACTGCTGCTCACAGACAATCTCTGTTCCTCAGCAAGTGCAGTTCCCACCAGTCCTCAGGCATATTGTCCATTACTTGGCACTCAGCAAGCAGACAGACCTCTTTCTTGTCCCAGCCTCAGAAGGCAGAATATGCTGGAGTGGCCTTGCCTACCTCTGGGGAAGGGAACTGGGATTTGTTTCCATCGACTGGGGCAACCAAAAGCATGTCCTGCAGGATTGTCGTCATGTGCTGAGCCATGACCTTCTGCTGGTCGACACTGCAGTGGTTCTCCAGGGAGATGATGACGGGGTATGGTGAGGTCTAGAACAAGACAGTAATATACATCATCAGTGAGCTCAATTTCACCAGTTGATAGCAACTGATATAAACCCCAGTGCTGCTTTCTCTGGAAATAAGTGTGTCAACAGTAGTATTCTGCTAAAATGAGCATTTGTTAAAATTTTGGACAAATTTGACTGCGCAGTAGCTACTCAGATCTCTGCTGATGCCTTCCAGAGATGATGACCCCCAACAGGCTGGGTCAGGATGCCTCCCACACACCTTCTGGGGTACTTTGATGAGGTTCCCTCTGCCTCCATTCTCCACTTGCACACCTCAGAGGAAGGACTGGGAAGGGAGGCTTTGAAATTACTGGGTTTGCTCAAATCCTTACGTCACATGAATCCTTCCTCCATTTTTGCATAGGCCTAATCTGGTTCCCTGTGCCCCTCCTTGACATTGTGTGTGCTGAAGGCATTGCCATTGGCACTGCTTTATAGCCCCCAAGGAAACCTGGCACTAGTTCTCAAGTCAAGTGCACCGAAGGAAAATAGCAGAAAGCTCAGTGAGTCTGGACAGACCGAAGGTTTTTTAAAGGCTGCTGGCCCAGTACTGCCATACAAAACTCCAGATCTGCTCATTCCTTTTAAAGCAGAGTAGAAGCAGTCCTTCGCATCAGTCCCTCCAAAACACATGCACATGCGTTCCTCTAAACTAGGAAGAGAGCCTGACACATCAAAGCCACGCAAATCACGGGCTTGTTTGCGCTTCCCACCAGATATGATCAATATTGGGCATTTTCATTGCAGTGGAGTCCAGGATGCAGCTGTGATGGTATAGATCCAAACTGATCCTCAGATAGTGCTCTGCCTGTCCAGCAATCCAGGAATGGATCTCTGCAGAAAGCAGAACATGGATGCCCAGAAAGACACATCTCATACCCATGAGAAATGCTAAGGTGAAGTCTTCATTGTTTATGCTCTCTGCTGGGAAGGCAGAGACCTACTATCAGTCTTGGATTGTACAATATGAGAAATCTTAGAAGGTCCCTTGTCCTTACTTTGAAAGCATAGTTCTTGATGGCCTTAATAACATCGCTGAAGAGGATCTTGGAGGTGAGAGTGTAGCCATGATAAATGATGGGCTCCGAGTTAGGGCCATCCCAGCAATCCAGTTCCACACAGCGGCAGCCTTTGGTGAGGGCTCTAGAAACAAAGAATGGACCTGGTTGGGTTCTAAACCTTCTGCTCCATCTCAAAATGAGGGTGCATCAGGCATAGGTATTGCCTGGGAAGGCTGACAGGAAGTTCAGGGAGCAAGGGAGAAAAGAGGAGCTTGGAAAACAGGAAAGCAGATGGAGAAAGGATGGGATCATGAGAGCTCAGAGTCAGCAAAGAGAGCTCAAGGCTGAGCAAGGAAAGCACAGTGGGATCTGAGAAAGGAGGTAGTGAAAGTCCAAGGTAAGAATTATCCAAAGAAGGAAAGTGAGTGCCAGGTAAGAAAGGACGCTCATGACTGTGCCCCAAGTCTTTTCCCAAAGATGGTGAAGAGAAAAGAGTGGCTGCATTGGAAGAAAGACAGTAGGACAGTCAGCCTTAGAAGCCAGGTCACGAAACCTGGATGATGTGACTTCTTCATCTAAATCTGATAAGACACAAGAGATGAATCCTCAGAGCAGTCAGGGAGGGAGCTGTGGGAGCTCCACTGCAGCTGGGGAGACTGTGGGCCAGTTTCCCAAACTGAGTCTACAGACTGAATTCCCACTTGAAACTCCCATCTCTACATATCCATACATTCATTTTAATTTACTTTCAAATGTAGGTTCCCCCTGTACAGACTTAACTGTCTAGAAGGTGGTCTTGCCTCTTTTATAGTAATTCTCTAAACGTTTCAGATACACAATTCCTTTAACTCATTGCAGTAAGAATCATGACATCTTTTTTTTTTTTAAAACCAAAACATAATTCTGTAATTTTAAGATACTGTAAGACGAATTCAAACAGCTACCGAAAAGCAACTTGTGCCGGGTTTCACTCTCTGCTTTTTTAAGCTTGTGACTCTAGACAACCATTGCTCCCCAAGAATCAGGTAAGTAATAAAGACAGAACTGCAGTCAGTGGCTTGCTTATAGGGAAACACTGTCCCACTTGATAAAAGTACAGGTCATGGCAGAACTAATGTGTGGTCGTTGTGCAAGTTAGTAAAGGCCACTGCAAACATCTGAGAGTGAGACGTCAGACAGCAGGCAATGTTAAAGGCAGAAATAGGCAACACCTACTGTTCTGTCCAGGGACACTACGGGAGCATCTGAGCTGCTAAAGAGGGACCAGGCATAAGTCTCCTGATCACCCAGACTGCTTCATTAGCTCACATCCCACCTCTTTTTTTGCACCACTCCAACGAGCTCTCTGCAAAATGAACCCCAGCATGGTTCTAGGGATAGTCCATGCCAGGGGCTACTCCCAAAGGGCAGTACAGATCATAAACATCATCACAGTATGCATCATTTTGGATCCTTCCAGTCCCTACACAGTCCTGCAGCTCTACCCCAGAAATCTTTACACTCTACAAGTCCCTTCCACAAATGATCTCATGCCATATTCTGGGGCATGCAACAGATCCCCTCAGCATCATGCTTTGAAAAAAAACACGCTAGAGGGTTGTAATCCAGCCTCCACATGACTGCAGATACTTTAAATTGCTCCCAATTTAGTAATTATACATCCTACAGCCAGGTGGGCAACACCTGGGGCCCAGCAGACACCCAGGTCAAAGTGCTATGAAAAGGGGGGCATGGCCAGCTGGTTTAGAAACAGCTCACCCTGACGTGAACATGGGCCAGTTCACACTCCTGCTCTCAGGGTGGGAGATTGCTTCTTGGTCCTTTTGCTTCTAACAGTATAGATGCACCCTATGTCTTCCGTAATAAAGAGGTCAACCCCCATACACAAACACACAGACGCATACGTTACCTGATATAGGCTTCTGTGCTGCTTGGACCTGTGAGCTGGTCTTCCATAAGATAGGTATTGTGTGAGGACGACACCAAGTAGTGACTGAGAGGTTGAGTCATGTCCTGGTAAACTTTACGGTGGGAGGAGTTGAATATATTCCCATCATCGGACAGCAGGTACATCAGGAAACCATCTTTGGTCATGGCGTTACCCCTCTTGGCTGCCAGACAAAAAGACAGAAACCCCATACTGAAAACCTGACACCACCAGGTTGTGCCATCATCTTCACCATGATGCCTGCTGGTCTCCAGAGGATCTCAAAAGCAATATGTACTCCCTAGGCATTCAGCTAACAGTAAAGATATTGATGCTGTTCAGAAGATAATGACAGCTTCATCTGCTTGAAAATGCTTTTTAAACACCTTCACAAGCACAGCTTTCTATGAAACTTGCTGTCCTTGATAACACCTAAAGAGTGTCAAAGGCAGCACTTACCTCACCTGTCTCTAGAGAGCTACAGAATAAAAATCTCCATTTGAGCACTTCAAGCTTCCTTCATGCCAACACAGAGAAACTGCCATATGTCTAAACATAGCCAGATAAATCCCGCCTAGATTATCCAATTAATACATGATTTTCAAACAGAAAATGCAAAATAATGCAACTTCGGGGAGAAATTGGGGTCTCCCCATCTTGAGGGACTAAGCTAGATCTCAGTCTAATCCCCAGGTCTGACATCTGCAAAGCATTGTCCCTTTCCTGAAGATATACCAGGACAGTGCAAAACCAGCCTATGATTCTGAGTTTGTTTCTTGAACATGTCCTCCAAGGTGCTCCCGACTGGTGATTCACTTAATTTCTGAGCAGAAAGACACTTCTGTGCTTGCTCTCCTAAACAGCTGTCACCTTCTGGGCCCTCTACTCAGAGATTTCATCACCCAACAGGTTTTCAGGTGCCCACATTCAAAAAGATTCACCTCCATTCCTGCTTCTGGAGAACAGAAATATTGCTACATTCTTAACCTTGTGAAGCCACAGGAGGTCTTGTAATTTGAATAAGCCATCAAGAGCCTTTCCCACAGGAATTTCATCACCTTCTAGCCAACTCCATATCCCCTCTCTCCAGCTGCTCAGTGTACCCAAGCCAAAATTGAAGAGAAATATTTCCCAGGCTCTCCTGTGCCCTCATCTCCAAGAGCTGCTAATGTTCCCCTAGAAGACCGGTGGTTTAGAAGCAGCTGCAAGGAGAAAATGACACACATGGCTGCAGAAGAAAGCAACAGCAAAGCAATCCATAGTTCATCAAGAAAGCAAGATTTCAAAGCAAACCATCCAGGGTTTCCAACCTACCTCTTTCATTGGGCTCATATCTCTGAATTAAGGCAGGGGCAGCAACAACAGCATCTTCTTCTTGCTGCGTCTCATAGAGGAACCTCACCAGGTTCTGGCAGGACATGAACCCTTCTGCATCTGAGTACTTTTGGAAGATCTTGTCTATTTCCTTCCTCTCTGTCAGTATCTTGTAAAATTCCTCTATCTCATCATCCTCCAGAGCCTCTGTTTTGGACTTGTCACAGTGCTGTAAACGTAGAGAGGAGAAGGAGTGAAAACCTTCTTTCCTTCTGGCATATGCCAGCCGTAATCTGCACCAGGGCTACACAACGCAGAACACAAAATAATTGGAAAGAGTTACTGGCCAGTGAATGAGAAGCACTTGATCAATGACAATGATTCTCATTGACAAGGCCAACGGTCATGTAACAGTTACAGTTATTATTACTCATAGACAGTTATTATTACTCGGATTTACTCATATTATCAGTGTGCTGAAAAGCAGCAGGCATGGCCTCGAGCTCCACTGCACTGTGTACTGTGCAAACCATAAATTAAAAGGACAGCCCCTGACAATCTAAATACAAATCAAGGCTCAAGGGAAACATACCTCTTGATCTCAAGAGATGAAGGAATATAGGGAAGCAATTAACTCAATGCATTTTAAACTATAGATAGAGACCATGGCCTAAAATCCAGCAAGTAAAGTAAAAAGGGCCTTCCCCTTGACCTTAGTGGGTTGGAGCTCAGGGGTCAAGAGACTGTCAAGGCTAGTAGTAGGGCTGGTTGCAAAAATGGCATCAAAACTTACTTTAAAAAAAATCCTGCTAAACATGTGCATGTTTAGGTATGAAAAAATCCTCACTCCATGGAACTTTTCCATTCTCATTCAAAAACCACCAAGTAACAAAATGTTCACAAAATTTCAAACCAGATATCAGCCTCTCAGGGAGCTGTAATTCAAATTCTTGGTGCCCCCATGTTCCTCTGTGGTTTGGACTTTTCCATCAGGTAACAGATCTGACAGAGCACCACAGTCAAGGATTTGACTAACCATGAAAAATTAGGAATTTAAGATACACAAGTTAGTGTCTCCATGAAGGACAACAGCTTTTCCAACAAGAAATATTTCCAGTTTATTTAAAGTATTCCTGGGTTCCATCTGTCATCAGAAATTACGATTTTTCTGTGGTAAATCCTGATATGAATTTTGTTGTTTGTTCCTAGTAGAATTCTTCATGGAGAGGAGAAAGACAATTTTTCAGTCATCTCTGGGATGTAAACGTCTGCATTAAATATGGGCTGAGCAAAACAAGCTGCAGTGGGAAGCAAGAGCCTGTCTCAACGGGAATCACTGATGGCAGGGAGCATTATAGCATTTCCAAGTGTTTTCCCATGCAAATTTCAGCAGTCAACCCACTTCTACTTAATGCCTCACTGTTATGATGATTCTCTCTCTCTCTCCATGTCTAAAGCAAGCAAACAGACCCTTATCAGTGGTGTCCTCATCTCATAAAGCCCACTCACGTCTTACATTTCAGGTAAGTCTGAAAAATCTTTTTGGCATGGATGCCAGAACTCCTGCAGGACATGGCTTGCCTTACTTAGCCTTTGGCCTAAAAACTTCTCTTCTTCAGGCCTGAACTTGAAATAGAAAGTGTGCTCCAGGCCACTCAGAGGAGGCCGTGGTGCATTTCATTTCACCCTTGCTATGGACAAGCTGCTATCAGTTATTACAACTCAGCTGACAGATGGTAACTTGTCAAACCAGAGGAATTAAATTGCTTTCCATCTTTGAACTCTTATGACAGATAGAGATATCGTCCTGGGTTTTATGACCAAAATGCATGTCTCAGACTAACCTCAACCTAACCCTGCTAATGATGTCAGTGATGGCCATGGTGACTTTGGCAGTGCCCCAAGCAAGATGATAATGAGGGACTTTCATCCCCTGCAAATCCTCCACTGGCATCCTTCACTATCTATTTTTGGTGCACATATAAAACCAAACAAAATTTCCACCATGCACAGCATTTCACAAACTGAACTGATAGCAAAAAGTGCAACTTGTCCTGACCTCAGAATCTGCTGGGTAGGAGCTATGGGCTCATCTCAGGGATGGGACAACCTGTGAAATGTTCAGTAGTAGTACAGACACCTTCAAATTAGGTTTGAGCAGTCCAAGAACTGTCTTTTCCTGGCTGCCTTCCATGTCTGTAAGATCCTGTGCTGTGGCTTTGGAAGATCTCACAAGCTAAGCTGAGCATGATGCTTAGCAACTGAAAAACGAATATAAAGAGGGAAAACAGCTTGTGGAGATGCCATGAATGACAGATGTTCTTTTCTTTAAGACACAACAGGGAAAATGACCTATTACTTCTAGAAAACTGGCATTATAACTGATGTGCCTTGGGAAGTTCATTCATTAGTGGCCATTAAAAGTTGTGATGGAAATAGGACAATAACATTGGCATCATACTCATGTTCCAGGACAGATCAGATGCAGGGTATAAAAGTGAGCTCCTTCTGCTTGGGCTACAAGAGCTCCAAATTACATAATCTCAACCCAAAATACCATGTTTTACCTCACGTGTATGGATCATGAATCATGAGTTCTGAATAAACCTTGGCCTGTCAGAAAATGTCAGGAACTTTCTGATGCACCAGAATGAATATTTGGGTTGAAATGAGGTGATCAATTAGAGGAGCTTTGCACAGTTTGTAGTTGCACTGGGTATGTCTTACGCAGGTGTGTCTAAAACTTAGATGTGGACACAGAGTTATGTGATGAAAAGCAAGAATAATGTGAGAATGTGCCCTGTAGGTCTCTCTTGAAACCTTGATCATCCTTCCTTCCTGTGACTGAATGAAGAGAAGCTCAGTAAGACAGAAAAGATCACCCTTTTAATACACCGTAATGTCTCTCCGTCCATCTAAGTTTAGGCAGTATGTAAACTGAAAATGTAATTGCTCTAGGAACGAGTCAGACTCTTCCTGGAGGCAGTTCAGCCCACCAGAGATCTGAATTAACCTCCAAAGAGCCTCTCTTTCCAGTGGCTATAGAGGAAACTAGAACAATTACATTCCTAATGAGGGTGCTTCAACTAGCTGCCTACTTTTAGATGGGTTGAATCAAGGTTTAGCAATTACTTGGAGTCCTTAACCAAAAACAGACTTGAATTTCAGGTTTCCACTCCTAGAAGATGCTCATTGAATGAAGAGGAGTCTACGCATCAAAAAAAAAAAAAAAAAAAAAAGGTGTCTTTTCAGATGTTTGATATTTGAAGATGTAGGGAGTGATTCATCTGACATATGTGAGATGTATCCTTTAGGATGAGGTGAATCACAGCCCACTCTCCATTTGTGGTTTGACCTACACAAACTGCAAAGGAAGTGCAAGTGTTGGTGACTACTTCCAATGTAGACATCTGCACTGGAGACATCTAACTCAATCAGAGGAATCCCAACCTTATTACTATTCTTCCAGGGTCTCCTGGAGCAGCAAATAACGCATGGATATGCCAGCCAGAGTGGGCAGGACATAGGGAAAATTTTGCAAGCTGAAATTCTTAAGATCTGCTGATGACCTTCCTCCAATTCTTTCAAGTTGCCAGGGAGAGAGGGAGAGATATCTCCATAAAGCAAGGATTGGGAAACTTGTATGTCCTTTGAGGCAAGGTCCTAGTGAGATCTTGCCAACCTTCCCTGCTGTCTTCTTACAGGAAGGAGAAGGAGAACTACTGCCTAGTGCCCAAAGCCACCCATGCATTTACCACTGATCAGAAAAAGCATTTCTGAAACTCCCCACCCATAAATTCAAATCCTGCTTCAGACAGGACAGAAGTTTGGAAATTATCCAGATGTTTTAACTCACCTCAACAGGAAGGCTTCTTTAGAGAGAAAACAAAAGTTTAACAACTGAGAAATTTTCCTGCCTTTCTTACCTTCTGATAGGTTCAGCCAGCAAGCCAAATCTTGACAGTTCAGAAGTATACGTCCCTGACCAGATTAAATATGCCATGGGCTATTAAATCAACCAGACTGGCCCAGGCTTGGGTGTAATGTTACGTACCTGACATGAATCTTTTTTATTTTTTCCCTAATTTGCACTTTCTTTTTGTTTAAAGCTGTCACTTGGCACCCTCCTCTTCTGAGAAGGAGAGGATCTGGGTTCATAATTGTAACCAAACCAATTTCAGACAGACTTAAGGATTGACATGGGGCTGTGGCACGCAGAACTCATGAAAAACCTGGCACTCAAAGTGCACTTAAACTTGGCTTTTCCCTTTTTCTCACATTATCCATGTTTGCATCACATCTTCTCTGAATCCTGGCAAAATTGGCATCAATGGTAAAGAAAGACCTTAACACACCTTCATCAAAAGCACTGTGTGGGCCTAACTTAGTTGTAAGTAAGGAATCTGCTGAGCATCAAAACCCAAGAGTCCTTCCTCTGTACGAGAAAAGATCCTAGGAGTTCACTTTAGCTTAGGTCTCCAACCAAAGCTGAAAGCTGTGGGAGACCTTGACCTCAGCCAACAGCAAATACTTTCTCTGCTTGCTCTCATTACCTGGAAAATCTTCTTGGCATGATAGTCATCGACTTCAATGTTCACTTCTTTCAGGAAGTTCTTGAGCTCTTTCAAGCTCATCTTGTTGTCTTTGTTTTTATCAGCTTTCCGCAGGCAGGTATGAATCCAGCTGCAGGATGATGTAAGGAAATCTTTCCAGGTCAGTGCCTAACCTAAATACCACCCTTCTGCTGCCATGGCAGGGGACAAATCTCTGCTAAATACTCTGAACCATCTCTCCAGCTGCTGTAAATCAGCATGCTACCACTGAACAGCTTACATCATCTCACCTTCTGCTCTGAAAGAGCAAAACGGTGCTTTGGCAGAAGCAAAATGCACTGTAATACAAGTGATCGTGACCCAAGAGAAGCTTTTCACCATCTGACCGAGGCTGGATCAGCTTTTTTTACCCTGTAGGAGTTTCTGGCCACAGCCAGAAACAGTTTGATTTCTCTTTTATGACAGAAAGTGAGTTCTGCTCCAGACTGTTAAATGGGGATAGAGGAAGGATGAAAAGAGCTCCCAAGTGGAGCTTGGTAAACTCACTGTTACAGATTTGATCAATATTCAGTATATCAAGGTGAACACTGAACAGAGAATCTCCAAAAGAAGCATTAATATTCATTTTTTGGCTCACCTTCAGCTTCCATATTTATTTAGGGATTTCTACCTATACATCTTAAGAACTTTGTTGTGAGCAGAATCAAAAAATCAAAATCAAATTTGTGGGTCTTGGCTTCCCCTCCTGAAATGCACAGGATCCATTACTGTATCATGCTGTGATAACAGTTCATAAGAGCTTGGGTTGTGATGACTTTATTATATCGATGGATCTGGAGTAATTACTATAAAAAATAGGCTTCTTAATGTGAAGCCAGTAAATTTGAACTGGCTTTCCCGTGTTCCTTCAGTTTGTTGGGAAAATAATGTTAGACAGTTGAGACTGATACCTTGCAGTTTTAAACAGTGAAAAACCATGCTTTTTGCATCATGGAACTGACTCTCTCTAATTTGCTTTACTGTTAAATAAGAAAGGTCATCCAGAAAAATCTCCTATTATTCAATAGAAGAATGATGGAAGTAACAATTTGATCTCCACGAATGCAACCTTCCATGTCTTGCATAGGAAGCATTGCTTCAAACTCATTCTAAAAAAATAATCTTTAAAAAATGCTCCAATCTGGATGTTAAGCAGAGTAAACCTCAGGATTAGCAAACACCACCTGAGGCATATAGTGCTGTAACATTTTAACTGGGCCTTGCAAATTAACCCCAGAAAAGGGCATTAACTGACAGCCTTAGGGGCTGTAGACATAACCCTGAAACAGAGCATTCGCCACAGCTACCATTGCATTCAAATATTGCCGAACTATGGAGATCTGTGTAAACTGTTGGTAAGTCTTGTTTGTCTCATGGAAAGTTGACCTTCCTGTCTTTAAAAATCTTGGCAGGTGCTAAGCAATGACCTCACACCGCATCTGTCTTAGCCTGGCGGTATTAAAATTCCCCTTCTTTAGACATGAAAAATTTAGGAGGGAAATCAGGGAGCCCATGGAGAGCATGGGGACATATAGTGGGCTCTCTCACTGCAAGGGCAAGCAGAAAAGAGAGAAAAAGGGGACTACAGACAACTGTGAACTCAGCCTGTTGTTTCAGCAAACAGCAGTGTCCCCTAAACACCCAAACTCGCCCTGCATCTGGTCCCCTTTAGGCTTCAGAGAGCTTTGAGGAGCTGGATGAACCAAGCACTGCAAGTTAAATTCTTGTTATCTGATACAGACACCTTTCTTCAGCCCTGGTTGGGGGCCTTCCTTTCACCTTATGTGCCTATTTTGGCCTGGGTGGACTAGGAAAAAGCCATTCCCATTCCTGTATACATCCGTAGAGATGCTTCCTGCCTCTTGTTTTTAAAGGATCTGCCATCTTCAGGGCTACCAGCTTTCTATTAGAAACCAGAGAGGGATGACAGAAACTATCTGGCAGCTATTCCCTGGTTGTGCTCAGAACAGAAATGCTGCAAAACTTCTGGCAAGTGATTTCCAACCAGAAGAAAAGCTCATACATAAATCCCAGAATCAAAGCAGACAGTGCCCACACTACTCAAATGAAAAGTCCCCTGTATTTTCTGGTCTTAAGTCTTCCCTGCACACATACCTGCAATATTTGCTAAATAACCTATGCCAGCTTGTTGCTGAATTTGAGGCTTAATAAAGCAGTACTGTATGTATAAGAACACCAGAAGTACTCATCAGGCTTGTGTGAGTTTTACCTTTGTAGGAATACAGGGCTGGAAAGGACACATAAGACACTAAATTGAGTCCCTTGCCACCACAGGCAACTTCATCATCTTATAAACTGAACAAATTCCATTGGAAACTGGTAAGGGTTTTGCTTTCAATACCTGTTTTCAAAATCTTGCTCATTCCTTACTTGCTTTGCCAGGCTTTGGAGGCTGGAAAAAATACACTGCCAGGCAATTCGCCAGCCATGGGGGACAGGCAGGGGACCCAACACTTCTCCGCGACTACTGACTCTTCCCCTTCTGTGCCCACAGATGCGGAGAACGCTTCTGAGGTTTAAGGAAGGTCTGAGTAAGCCCACGCTGCCAAGCAAAGCCAGTGAAGACGGACTAAATTTAAAATCCCAGGCTTTAATTAAACATCATCAAATTTCAAATGAGAAATCATGCTGTTCTGTAATTCCAGGTTACGTTAAACAGCCTGAGACAATCCCAGATTGGAAGCCAGCACGGCACAGTAATTGCTCTTCCAGAAATACAGCTTGCCTACCCACCCTATTTAGCTTCGATTCTGCTTTCCAAAGACAGAGAGGCACTTTTCCACGCTGGAAATTTACAGCCTTCTTCCCTTGCAAATGTCATTGTTATTTTTCCCCCCTTAGCAATCTCGTCTCTTCTTACGGGGAAGTTTTTCAGCG
This sequence comes from Gorsachius magnificus, assembly GCA_034008185.1. Classification (NCBI taxonomy): domain Eukaryota; kingdom Metazoa; phylum Chordata; class Aves; order Pelecaniformes; family Ardeidae; genus Gorsachius; species Gorsachius magnificus. The sequence goes on along the minus strand of CM067082.1, from coordinate 153,651,789 downwards.
ATATATTCAATTTGACACGCTCCAGGGACAACTTTCTGTAGCCCAGATTTTCCCCACATGCTGTGGGGTGGGGGAAGCCTTCACATTTAAAAGGAAAACTGCCAGGGTGCAACATTTCCGACAGCGCCAAAGCTTCAAGATTTCAACTTGCCTAGGGACTGCTCCCTACCACCATGAACACACAACAGGTAACACTGCTGAGGAATGACCTTGCAGCTTGAAAAACCACCCAAAAAGACACTCATAGTGCAAGAGATCAGCACAGCATCCCACACGCATCACAACTAATGGAGTCCGATTCCTTTAAACAAATGCCACTATGGTTGTGCAAGTGCTTATTAGACTTCAGAGAACCCACAGAAGAGCAAAGTCTGATGAAAGCTCAGCATTTGTGTGCCATCTTCTGCATCAGAAGAACTTCATTACCCAGCAGGGAATCCACGTGGAGTGAAGCCTTAGACTGGGGGCAGGACCCCCTGGTGCCTGCTCCGGCTCAGGCTCCAGCTTTGTGATTTTCCCCCGCTGAGGATTTTGCAGCTCCCCTCCTCTCCACAGGTGATTTGAGGTTGAACAAGGCATGAAGTTCACGCAGCCTTCTCTCACTGAGGGCACTATCTGCTTCCCTCTCTGATAGCTGGATGCCTACCTTTGCGAAGCTTAAAGGACCTTAATATTTTACGACTACTGTGGCTCTGGTGAATCAGGGTGAAATCGGCCAACAGGTTCATAGGTCATGGTCAGAGCCTCAGACACACAGGGACTGCAGAAAATCCATCAAAAACTGCACCCACAGATATTCTCTCTTTTGATATGGATGTGAGCCCTCTGGTCGCAAAGCAATTTATTGAGTGAAATGCAGCCCTAGGGAAAATTCCCTGTGAATTCAGCAGAGCCCTGATTTCCCCTGATAACTAACTTCAACTCTCCATTTCACAACTAATTCATTCTCCTCCCCTGCTCTGCTGCTTTTCCTTTCCAATGTCTGCACTGTCACTAGAGCAATTGCTAATGCTTTCAGGGCAAAACTTCCTCCCGTGCAGAGGTAAATAAGGAGTAACCTCACTAAAGTCAGTGGAGATACCCCAGAGTAAATTTGGCACAGTCAGATGAGCAGAATCAGTTCCCTCGCCTTGTATTACTGACAAACATGATAAACAGTACGGGCTTTTCATGCCTTGCCAAGAGATGTCTGTCCTGGAGCTTACAGCACTGCAAGTGAAACAGACCCCTGAAGAATACAAAAAATAATGATTGTTTTATCTGGAGTTCCCTGAAAGAGGCAATTCTTTGCTTAAGGAGCTCTGTGAAGCCTGAATCCACTCTTGCTTGTATCGCTGTAAAACAGGGGGGATAAAAGCATTGGAAAGCAGGGAGTGTGCTCGGGTGCAAAATCAGCATGAGAGAAAACTCAGTGCCCGGGGCCAGTAGGAAAAAAGGAGGTTAGTCTACTATCTCCACCCACAGAGAAAGACAAGTGCATCTTTGTGTGTAATTAATCACTTTTTAAGGCAAAGGATACTGTTGGAGTTTCTGTTTCTGGTTCATGGAGTTGCTGTGGGCTATGATTTTCCCAAGGCCGGAGATCCAATGGTTGGCATCGTCCTCTGAACTTGCAATGAGGTCCAAGTTTTTCCGCTGGTCTTTGAAAATGATGGAAAAGCAGCGATACTCTGGGATATCCTTGGCATATTTTTCCATACCTTCTGTTTTATGGCCTGACCTCACATCCCGAATATCTTCAATGGAGACTGTGGAAAGAAAGCAGAGCCTGCTGTCAGCAGGGGTTCAGTCAGCCTTATCTCGCCTTGGTGAGGGATATTAAGAAATTACTCTTTTCTCCTTTTCCTGCAAGCTCTGGAGAATTCCTTTCCCTTCCCCAAATTTTGGTACTAAAGAAAGCTCAAATCAAAAGGAGCAGAAAAATCAAGAAATTAAAAAAAACCCAAAACAACCCAAACAAAACTCTTTCCCCATGTTATTTATTTAATAAAGAAGCAGAATATGCAGTAGATGCCATACTATGACATCATACTTATGAGATAAAGTCACTTCCAAGAATTTAGTTCCGGTCCTTGGAGCATCCCCACTTTGATCTCTGCCCCCATATGAGAGTGGGGAGAGCAAAGCTGGGTCTCCCTGTGAACAACACCTTACAGGAAAAGGAGGGGTGACTTCAGTAAGAGGAGGGCAAAGAGCAAAACAGTCATTCCTTTGCTTGCAAAAAGTTAGAAGGTAAAATTTAAAATCCCATCTATTCTTCTCAGTCACACTAGTGCAAATTAGGGAGGCAAAGACCAAAGCTTCAGAGCAGTCTGGTGTCACCCATGCTCCATCCTCACCCACGTCAAGAGTAGGCTTGATCCTTTTTGCTGTAAGAAATTAAAACGCTGCTTTCAAGACAATCCTTCCCCATTTCCATCTCTGCCCTTCAGCTAGTGGAAACGAGCACAAAGTCTGAAAAATGCACACATAAAGCAATCCAGAAAGAGCAAGCGCATTCAAGAGGCTGTTATTAAACAAATGTAAGTCACAGAGACACCCCTACATTGCCCCTGAGAGCAGGCAGGTGCCCTCAAACTGTGCCCTTGATGGGCCACTTCATACATCTACAAAAGACTGAGAGGAAAGGGCAGAAACTGCTTAATCCCATTTGACTGCTGAAAAACTTAACACTGAACAAACGTTAAATGCACACAATAGATGGCAAAAATGTTTGCAAACAGCGTTGGAGTCCATAACCGAGAAAGTCGGGTGGGAGGCAGAGCAGTTAATATTTTGCAAGCATCTACTAGTATCATCTCAGAGCACACATAGAAAAGGCAACACACCTGAGAGATATTCAGCCATCTTCTGTAGCAAGCACGCCAAAAATATCCACACTGTTAGGGTGAATAGGAGAAACTTGCCTTTAAACTTGCCAGGCCCCATCCCTGGAAACATTCAAGGTCAGGTTGGACAGGGCCCTGAGCAACCTGATCGAGTTAAACATGTCCCTACTTACTGCAGGGGGGTTGGACTAGGTGACCTCTAGGGATCCTTTCCAAGCCAAAACATTCTATGATTCTATGATAAGCATCCATTTTATCTGCTCCTTCATTTAAATCAGTGCAATTTCACCATTAAATTGCACAGTTCATTCAAAGTCAACACTGCAGAAAAACACATATCCACCCTGCACGTTTTTAGCATGGCTGCCCTGCGATCATCCAAAATTAATCAGATGCAAATTAGTTTGAAAACTTTCCTTTTTTCCAGGGCAGTCATGATAATGCTCAGCTGCTGGGGGAAAAAAAAAACAACAACTCCAAAACCTCCCAAAACTTCAGTTTTCAAAAGTCATTGACTTTCCAAAACCAATGCTTGACATTTGCTTTAAATTCTCACCACATGTTGGGGTGGTCAAACATCTTCCACAGCACTTTGCTGGTTTGGTTCCTATACAAGAACATACCATGAGGACCTTCCTGGAGCTGGCAAAGCTCCTCCCTGACAATTATGAGCAATTATCTTTGTGTGGTCTTTCATTATCACTTCGTAAAGGCCAACAGTTGATCAGCTGGAGGTGAAGAAAAGGTTGGGTTGGGATGGGCTGCGGAATGATGTTATCTGGCCAATTTACTGTAGAGTGAAAGTTTATAGCTTTGAGTACTAAAACCATCCTTGAAAGAAAAGGGCTGCAATTCCCTTGCAGATGGGCTGCCTTGCTGGTGATTTTGCCCGTTAACTAGGACATCGGGCGAATGATAGTGATTGTGCCTTAGCTAGAAGTACACCCTTAATGTAAAGGATGCTATCATGTTTGGACGGGATTCGGTTCAGTCAAAAAGTCTAAAGTTTAGTTAGGCTCCTTTTATAGCCATGGGGAAAAAAAAGAAGCTTTTGGAACACAAATGTTCCATCCTATTTAGACATAAACTTTAGGGTGAGATAAATCATATCTTTATCCATGGCTACAGTGGACCCTTGACCAGAAAGGAAGTCCACGCTGAGCATCTCAGATGCAAACGTGGGCCATGCAGGTGGTCCATAAATAGATGATTCTCTCCTCTCCCAGTCTCTTCTGGTTATGGCAGTGCAAGTGGAAGGATCATCCTGTTGTTCCTCATCACCCGCCAACTGCTCACCACTGCTTGGCTCGTAAGAGTTATTGTCCCTTCAGAATGGCTAGATAGTCTGCTTGTGCAATCAATCCCTAAACTTTGGGTTGGCAATGACCTAGTGTTTCCAAGACTAGAAAATCTGATGATAAATACTGGAAATTTAGAATGGATTCTTTGGAAACCATTGCCTTGGCAAAGTGAATCCACTGGAAAAAAAAGCTGTGTGAGAGGAAAAAAAAACTGAAAACCTGTGTCTGGAAGGGCTGCCTTGATCTCTTTGGGGTATGCTGAGAAGAGGATGATAGAGGGCACAGAGCTTCTTGATGTAGAAAAGGGACAAGGAAGGCTGAAGAACAGGATCCGTGTCTACTGTAGGCACGCAAGGGACAAGGAGAGAAACTATCAATGCAGGAACTGTTAAAAAAGCAGGGTAAGGGAGGACACTTTTTAAAGCTTTCCATAGCTTGGTCAGGCGTACTGCTTTCATTTATCAATAAAAAAGGTGAAGCCAAAGGAGTCGGCCCAAGCCATCTGCAAATGTTATCTCTTTTCTGGAAAATCTGAACCCAGCATAAGTACATTATCAGCTGCTCCCAGACAGCGAGCGTACTGTATTAGCAGTCCCAAACTAACTGTGTGCTCAGCTGAGCTATCTGCAAGGAGAAATCAGAAATAACTGGGGGGACAGAGATGTTTCGCGGTGGAGAAACACTTACAGCAAACACCCATCAGTCACATATCCCTGCAACCTCCCTGTTCCTTCCCCATCACGCCACAGCGGGGAGGTAACCACAAGCAGAAGAGAACCTGGAAAGTTTGCATCTACTTCTCCTGAGTGTTTATGTCTGCTGAAGAGGTGGTTTGTGTAAAGCGCATGAAGCGCAACACAAGGAAGCTTGTGTCCTTCCTGGCCTCCAGACATGAAGTCAAACAGGTTACATCCCGGGCAGCCCTCCTGGCTGCTGCAGATGCTGCCGCCACAGCTGAAGGCTTCCTGCTGACTTGCACATACAGCAGCGTTCCCTGGAGCCAGTGAAATTACTCCCAGTTTCAGGGAGATGTTGAGAACTTTCATTTTAACCCTCCTTTCAATTTTTGTCACTGCCCTTGTGCTCCTCCCTTCCTAATTCCCATTCCAGTGCCCTTCTGTTCCACCAACAGCATTAGCAGGCAGGTATCAGTCTGGCCCACAGGATGCAGGAGGCCAGTTTTGATAGCCATGATGTTTTCAAGCAAGCAATGTGTATCTTTTGGGTGTCTCTTGATTTGGATTTCTCTCTTCATGGCTTTCAAGGACCTTGCTGTTATGCTTGCAAGCTCATCTCATGCAGAAGGATGAGGAAGGAAAACAAAAAGCTCTTCCTCAAAGGAAAACAAAAGCTGTGATTCACACTGATGTGCCTGTAACCAGACTTAAGAGAGTCTACAAGTACACATGTCCAAAACAGTGACCGATAAAACCTTGCTGAGTGGGTGCAGAGCCTCACCTGTGCCTCTGCCTGACCCAGAAGCTCCCCCATGCCTCAGAAGTTAAGTTTCTTCCTTCAGGGGGCCCCTGCCCAAAAGTCTCCCCACCTCCCTCCAGCAGGACCTGGGCTGGCCTGACCACCCTCCACGAGGTGCCCTCAGACACATCCCAGCACAAGGGTTTCAGCCCTACCTGCATGGGGAGAGGGGATGGCCATTTGCATAAGAACCATTCCTGCAGGAAGCAGTAGGGAGAGGGACACAAATTTGATCTTTCCATCACCCTAAAAGCTTTAACCCCAGAGCTTTCAGTCTTCAGGAGTACAACCGAGACACATGTATGCACTATACACCATTGGGCAGCCAAAAATACAAGTGTTGAGGAGCCAGAAGGACAAGCCTGACAAGGTGCCTAATGATTAGCGCGCTTGTCTGAGATGAGCCCTGGCCACTGGTCCTTCCATCTCTTCTCCAGTCACTGCTCCTAAGGTGAAATGCCCAGACTGGGAGCAAGACCAGGTGAATAGGAGAAACTTGCCTTTAAACTTGCCAGGCCCCATCCCTGATCTAGTTAGCGGTGTCCCTGCTCACTGCAGGGGTGTTGGACTAGATGACCTCTAGGGGTCCCTTCCAATCCAAAACATTTTATGATTCTATGATTCCATGGACAGTAAAGCACTTTGTTAATCCTAAAGAATACAGGGAAAGAAGGAACAGAGACAGGCAGCAATCACCCTTTGCCTTCCTCCTGTTTGACAGGCGGCCCTTTGAGAAGAGGTATTTTTTCTAGAGTCTTATGGAAAAGAGAAAGAACAAGGAACTGAACCCACATTTCCTGCAACCCACTGGACATGTGAAGGATGAGGACCCAAAAGGTGCTTCTCCTTCCTTGTGCTTTTGCTGATGAAGAGGGAGAGGACGGTCAATGTATAGAGGCTTGGAAACACTGCCAAAACAGCTGGCCTTGAGTTACTCATGAGGGGAGGGGGGCAGTTTTTTAACTTGGGGGAAATACTCCTCAGATCCTTCCTTTTCCTGATCCTACCTCCCTGTCATGAGCAAGTGATCCCTGCGATGTGGCATTCCGTCATGTTGAATTACTCCATCCCACTCTAATTGCCTCCGTAAGTCACTTCTGGTTACTGCCAGGAAATGCAGATGAGAAATGTACTCAGCTGTTAATAGCTTGCACCCTCTTTGCACACCACGCCGCACGTCTGCAGAGAGATCAGACCTTCACCAGCTGCTGCTCAGCCAGGCTGGCTCAGCATCCTGTCCCAAAGAGATGAAAGCTGCTACCCCAGGACCGCCCTGCTGGCTGGGATGGGCGCAGCGAGATGCCATGGATTTCACAACACGTGGAGCACATGGGGCAAATGAGCACCGCGCGCCACTTCTCTCTTTGGTTTCACCCCAGAAAAAGCAGTTTAGCTGATTTCATTTTCACCATAGGTGGCTGATGCTAATGGCCAAACGAAGTCAGGATCAGGACCTTTGTAATCAGCAGGAGCTGGAGCATTGTCAGCTCCCTGGACCGGGATCACCAACGGCTATCCATCACCCCCACGGCTAAGGGATGCTTTAACGTAATGATCCAAGGATGGGTTCAGCATGAGCCACACTGTGCTGTGCCTTCTTAGCTCTGACCGTGTTGCTCTCTCATCTCCCTGGGCTGGTTACTGCAGGTCCCAGCTGCTGACTCCTCACCCCTTCTCTTCTCCTCTCCCCCTCCCCTGACTTGCTCAGTACGTTGTTTTAACCTGAGCTCTGCTGCACAGCAGTCTGCCCTCATTGCTGCTGCACGTCACCCAACAACCAGGGATATAACACACATGTAGTTTTACAGGTTGTTTGGAAAGACCTTTTAATCTAAGATCTTTACCCAGTCTTTCTGTCTACCCATCACAGCTCGGGGTGCTGATGTAAATAGAGTGATCCCTATTTACATTCCTTCCGCACAGCAAAATCAGGGCCCTGCAAACTATTTCTGTAACCAGAAACTTCTCCTGCCGTTACGCTGCCTCTAAATTTGGATCTAAGGCTATCAACACTTCTGTCTTTGCATTTAACATATGCTGTGGAGAATAAGGTCAATATTTGTCAGCACACTGCCTGTGATGAAAACTGTCCCAGCAATGTGTGCAGTGGCCTGATTCAAAATTAAATTGAAAAAACCAGGCAGCTCCACATTTGAAATGACTTGTTATGTGGGTTGAGTGATTTTGATAAAAACTAATGAGACCCACAGACAGTTTTGTTTTCACAGCTGATGGCCGCCTTGCATAACATATTCACATCAGCAAATATTTTTCCAGGGACAAATGCATGTCTGACCGTGAAGCAATGATTCCTAAAGAAACTGCCTAGCCAGCTCCAGAAGGAAGGTGTTGGTGCAGTCAGCTGCCTGCTGTGTGTATACAGGCTGCTGAGAGTTTCTATTGACTTTAGGCACTTACCAGGAACTATTTAAAGTTTTCACTTCTTGACCTGAGAAAACACAGAGCACAAGTCTTATAAGGAGAGGCTGAGGGAACTGGGAATGTTCAGCCTGGAGAAGAGGAGGCTGAGGGGAGACCTTATCGCTCCCTACAACTGCCTGAGAGGAGGGGGGAACCAGGTGGGTGTTGGTCTCTTCTCCCAAGCAACAAGCAATAGGATGAGGGGAAATGGCCTCAAGTTGTGCCAGAGCAGGTTTAGATTGGACATCAGGAAAAATTTCTTCACAGAAAGGGTTGTCAAGCATTGGAACGGGCTGCCCAGGGAAGTGGTGGAGTCCCCATCCCTGGAGGTATTTAAAAGAGGAGTAGACGACGTCCTTAGGGACATGGTTTGGTGGTGGACTTGGCAATGCTAGGTTAAAGGTTGGACTCGGTGGTTTTAAAGGTCTTTTCCAACCTAAATGATTCTATGATTCTGTGAATAACACATCCTTTCTGTTCTTCTGCAAGCAAGTTCAGGGCTTAATTCAATGGAGACGTAGTTCATTCTTCCACAAAAATGGTGCAGTATGTTCATTGCGTGGCATTTTAAGGGTGTTCCTAAGTTTCACAGGAACCCAGAAAGGAAGGAAAAGGTTTCTGCTGAACACTGGTAGTAGGCTGTAAACATAAAGCTTTTGTACTACGCTTAAACCATGCAAAAATATTGTGTCAGAAGTCAAAGGAACTGGAACAAATTCTGTGTCTTTTTAATAGTTAGGATAATTAATCATTAGATCAAAATATCCATTTCATGACTTAAAATAATAATAAAATCATCACTTGCAACATTCTGTTGTGCAACTGAATTTAGCTCGCTTCTGTAAATTGCTCCCCAAACTGATCCGTTTAACCAAAACACAGGAAAAAAAAGCCCAAAAATTGTAGTTTTTAAGTAAAGCTTTTGTCCAGGAATGGAAACATTTCAGCCCAAACTCCTAAACTTCTTTCTTGCCTACGCACGTGTGACTCAAGGACGCACCCCCAGTGAGTCGTCCTTGGCGTGGCGCGTGCAGCTCGCTCGTGGCTGGCGTGGGAAACGTCATCTCCCTGAGCCACCAGCAGAGAAGGGGTGCTCGGGAGGTAGGAAAGCACCAGCTTCTCTGGGGCTCCACCCTAACCCCCCGAAATCTAAATGACTCACTCAGACTTTTCCTCCCGGCTTTGAATATTCTCTTTCTCCACCAAACACTCAAAAGGAGGTTTCACTGGAAAGTTTTCAACCATCCCCACAAATCCCTGGGTTCAGAGAGTTTTTAAAGGATTGAATCTGGCTTAAGCGAGCTCAGGTGAGGGATTTCAGCTGGTTTAAAAGAAGATTTTCAAAAATCGATTTCACTGAAAGCAGCCTTTTTGCTCTTTTTTTTTCCACATAGATGAGACCTGACATTTGACCACAGCTGAACAAGGCGGGCTGCTGCTCTTTGAACACAAGCCCCCCTGCCTCCTTTGGCTCCCCTCCCTCCCACCATAGCGATGCTCAGGAGTGAACTGGCTCTGACTGAACTGGCTGTTTACCAGCCCCCTTACACAAACCTTTGCTTTGCTCCCAAACTACTAATCGTCCTACTTCAACCCTCTTGTCTCAGCCCCAGGGAGAAAACTGTCCCATGTGTAAAAGCCTCACAGGCCAAAGAAGCATCCACCCCGACCGTGGCTCTACCCAACATTTAAGATAACAGAGAGCAGCAGTGCCCGGCGTGTGGCTCAGACATGGGATGTAGCAGGCTAAGGTGAAAAATGGACTTTGAAAGGCACTTTAGTGCAACCCTTTGTGCCCAGCACTCCTACGTTTCTGTGGGAGCCAACCAACGAGTAGAATCATAGAATCATAGAATCACTTTGGTTGGAAAAGACCTTAAGATCATCGAGTACAACCGTTAACCTACCACTGCCATCCCACCACTAAACCATATCCCTAAGCACCTCATCGATCCTTCTTTTAAATACCTCCAGGGATGAGGACTCCACCACCTCCCTGCGCAGCCCATTCCAGAGCCTGACAAACCCTCTCGGTGAAGACGTTTTTCCTAATGTCTAGCCTAAACCTGTCCTGGCACAGCTTCAAACCATTCCCCCTCATCCTATCGTCTGTTACCAGGGAGAAGAGACCGACCCCCACCTCACTACAGCCTCCTCTCAGGCAGTTGTAGAGGGCGATCAGGTCTCCCCTCAGCCTCCTCTTCTCCAGACTAAACAACCCCAGTTCCCTCAGCCTGGCCCTTGGCCTTGTTGAACCTCATACAGTTGGCCTTGGCCCATCGATCCAGCCTGTCCAGGTCCCTCTGCAGAGCCCTCCTCCCCTCAAGCAGATCATCACTCCCACCCAGTTTGGTGTCATCTGCAAATTTAGTGAGGGCACACTCAATCCCCTCATCCAGGTCATTGATAAAGATATTAAACAAGACTGGCCCTAGAACTGAGCCCTGGGGGACACCGCTTGTGACTGGCCACCAACTGGATTTAGCTCCATTCACCACGACTCTCCAGGCTCAGCCAGCCAGCCAGTTTTTAACCCAGTGAAGAGTACATCCATCTAGGCCATGAACTGCCAGCTTCTCCAGGAGAATGCTATGGGGGACTGTGTTGAAGGCTTTGCTGAAGTCCAGGTATACAACATCCACAGCCTTTCCCTCATCTACCAGGCGGGTCACCTGGTCGTAGAAGGAAATCAGGAGTAAGCACAGGGCATAGCACGTCTGTTGGAAAACTGACTGCTTAAGATGCTTCAAGGGCTTTTGGAAAAACCCAGTCCCTTGGGCCTAAATGGAACCTCGTGAAAAATAATGGATTCCGGATAATAAGGAAAGGATGGATTGTGTTCTACCTGTGTAGAAACCACACTGGAATGGCAGCCTATCCCCCAAAAAGCCCTGTGGGTAAGACAGCTACCAAGACTGCATCCAGTCTAAATTTCCAGTTGTTTAAAATAAAGACAAACAGAGGAAGGTACTGGTTGTAACCCATGTATCCGACCCAGGCAACACCTGTGTCTGAGACAACCCTGATATGTTGGGGTTTTTTAACTTCAAGCATCTGAGATTCTTCTGTCTAACCTTGGCAGTGCCCAGTTTTATCTCCTAGACACCACCACGCAATGGTTTGCAAATGGCTTTTCTGCATGATTATAAGAACAGTAACAGGGATACCAGGAAACTGCCCAAACAGAAACATAGCCCTTACCCTACCCAGACTTTGCTCCTCTGAGGTGCCTCCATCTGCTTGCTCTCAGCAACGCTGCAGATAAGATTAGACCTGCTGCTAAAACCTCCCAGTTTCCATTTCGCTCATTCTTTTTCCTTCCTAAAAAAGACAGCGTATCTGCAGTTTTAGAAAGGCTTTGTACTGGAGGGCAAAGTTACTGTCTGTTGACAAGGAAGGGTGACCCTCTAGAGAGACTCGCCTTGAAGTCCCTGATTTTGAGTATCAAATCAAGACCTTGCACTCTTCCTCTGCTTTTTGACCGCCTACACACACCAGACAAAATGGGATGGCAGCCGTAGTGATAGAACCCACCAGAGAAAAAAACACTAACCAGGGGAAGTCCTCTCTCTGTACCTAAACCCAAAGCAGCCTGGTGAAGTTAAAAGCTCAAGAAAGAAACTAAAACCCAGTGATCACTCTGAAAACTTGGCAATGGAAGGTCTCAGAGGACCCACAGAGGAGAAAGGCATGGGAAAATGGGTGTCTTTGGGGTTTTGGCTTGGGACTGGGCAGGAGTCAGTCCAGTACTCATCTCTCTTGTTGACTTCCAGGTTCAGGTGTGACCAGAGCAATGGTTGAAAGCAGCCCCAAGGTGGCCCTCCAGCCCTCCTGAAAGCTTATGCCATGATGGCAGGCACAACTTCACCTCCTCCTGGGGGATGTAGGACAAAGCCCACCCCGGCGTGCTTGGTGGGTCAACCTGGTACCAGGCATGCTCCCACAGCCAGCCGGGTGTATGGGTGCAAAGCCAGCCCGGCTGGACCCTTGCTAGATCTTGCTTTTTCAGAGCTGCAAGGACAAGCCCTGCCTCAACTGCTTTGTCTCTCTTCCTGCTATCCCGATGACAAAAAAAAAAGGAATCTCTCTCTGGGGAAACACGTGGAGGCATTGCAGAGCATACGTGCGGGTGTGAGTGAGTCGGTAGGCAATATTACTCCATCTTCACTTTGCACCAAGGACACTCCCAGTGCACAGCAAGTTCTCCGTCCTGCAGTGGCGCTGCCTCTATCTCCAGCTGTGTGGCAACGTTGGTCGTGCCCAGTTAGCACAGTGTATCTGGAGTGCTGTAAACCCACACCCACGCAGGCACACTCCCAATCTGTGCCCAACACCCAGCTCAAAGGACTTGATCTCTCCACAGGGCTCAGTATATAAAAAGGTTACAGTTGTGCCAGCTCTCCATGCCACTGCCCCAGCAGACCTCAAGGTCCCTGGAGCCACAGCACAAAGACCCCCTCCCATTTACTTCAGAGGACCAGGTGGGGTCAGGACTGTTACTGGAGCTGCTCTCAGCCCCTATAATTTGGAAACACCTGGCTCAGAGCAGAGGAAAGCAAGCTGTGAAAGCCAGTCTTCTCAACTCAGGTTCTTGTTTGTTTTATAGCAAGACATTATGTGGGACTTTGCTTTTATATCATAGAATCATAAAATGATAGAACACCAGGTTGGTAGGAACCTCAAGGATCATCTGGTCTAGCCTTTCTAGGCAAGAGCACAGCCTAGACAAGATGGCCCAGCACTGTGTCTTAAAAGTGTCAGAGCTCAACAGAGCAGGAATTGCTAGGGAGCAAATGTTTGCTAAGGCCTCTGCTTTTGTTGTTGTTACCATGGGTTATTGGGTTGTTGTTGTTACCCAATGTTGTTACCATTGGGACCTAAACAGCTCAGCTGAGCTCAGGCCCCTGCCATGCTGGGCGTGCAAACACACGGTAAGGGACAGCCTCTAACCCAAAACCTTTTGTAGCTAGATAGAGGAGGAGAAAGGAGACTGTGGGGAAGGATGCACAAAGAGATTAAATAAGGTGCCCAAGGTCACACGAGAAGAGTGTGGCCACCTTACTCCTCCTTCTGAAGATCTTATCACAGCTTATGGGAGGGGGGTAATTTGGAAGACTCACCCTTCATTTAGTTAATTGTGATTGTTACCAAAAAAATTGTGTAAGTAACACGGGCAGCGTGTTCTACGTTTCAACATGCCATAAAATATACTCCACATTATTCATTCACCTCTTGGCTTTACAAGACTGTGATGATTAGTGACAGAGAAATATGTCAGAAAAATACCAAATGAGAAGAAAACCCAGATATAAACAGATATAAAGAGAAACACACTCTGCTTGATCCCATTTTGACTGCACAGTTGGGCTTCTGGTCCCAATTACAGCCCCAAGCTGGGTGATTCTGGCACAGAATGGTTTTCCCCATGTCCATACAATGGTGAATGTCGTATCTGGACTTTTTACAGTGGGGCAGATTCTGAGTTTCCAAGATAAGGATGAGAACAGGCCTTCCTTCCCAGAGAGATCTCCTGCCAGCACTTGGATCTCCACATCTCTGTGGTTCCCTTGGGAGGCTTAAGTGCCAGCTTTCCCAGGGGGGTGCAGGCAGAAAAGAGGTGTCCTGGCAGAGCTCAGACCAGCAGCCCAAGCGCACCATACCACATTGCAGATGCTCAAGCCATGTCTCACACCAAACATCAGGGCCCAAGCACATGAGTAACCCAAACTCTTACTTTGGGGAGGAAACGAGCCAGGCAGGGCTGCTGAGCCCAGCACAGCCAACCCCACAACCATTTTAAGTGGTAGTGCATAAGATTGGGAAATGTGGCCATTCCTGACTCGGCAGATTCCTCCCAGCTGTCTCCAGAGCTGGCAGCATCACTCAGTTTGTGTCTTACAGGAGGTGTGAGGACTTGGTCTCATTGCTCCACACCGCAAGCACGATGGTGTTGGTTTACCACAAGCACCTCTGCACACAGCGTCCCAAAAAGCAAACTTTACTTACAGATCTGTGACTCCGGAGACCTCAGCATCTTCTTTGATTCCTGCCATATGGTTTTGCAGTCCTCCTGGAGCTTATAAAACCTTTCTTTTCTCCAAGAGCCTGACTTTACTTTCAGCAGCTGGCTGCCTTTCAGGAGGAACTTCAGATCCGCATCATCTTTCAGGCCTGCAGAGAAACAGTAGTGGTGATGTTGTAAGAGTCAACACAAGAAATGATGTCCATAGGGTCTTCCCTGCCACGGGACATGACTCACAGACAGACAGACCGACCACGGCAGTGCAGCCAGGTCTGGGGAGGGCAGCAGAGCGGAGAGACCCAGCACTCTGCCATGCCACTCTTTCTGCTCACAAAAGAGGCTGGAGCCTTGTAGATATCTTAGATTGAGTCCAAAGACTTATGTACTATAATTCTCAGGTGGTTTACAAACATAAAATATCTTCTTTCCAGAAAATGTAGTCTAATGTTCAGATGCAAAAACAACAACCAAACCAACAACATAACAGTAAAAGCAGAGGAAAGAGAGTTGTGTATCTTGTAACTGTTGTACTCTTGGGAGCTTTCAAGTGATTTGGGGGTTGGACTAGATGACCTCTAGGGGTCCCTTCCAACCCAAAACATTCTATGATTCTATGATTTCAAATCTGTTCTGTGACAAATTTCCTTTGTGGAAACAGGAACACACAAAGATATCTCTCTTCCTTCTCTGGCAAGCAGTCCCTTCCTATCCACATGGGAATTTTGAAGATCAGTGTCATGAAGCTCAGGACATACACAGATAAGTTTGGTGACAGGCAGCATCACATCAATAAGGTAGCAGTAAGGTAGCAACCATGCTCTCCTCATTGCCCAGTTAGTATCCAAGAGGAGCTTTATCTTTCTTACCCTACCAAGCCACCACAATACCAATAATAACCAGTCCCTCTGGTTCCAGGATCTTCAGATTTCACATCTTAGGCTAGATTCAGGAAGGCACTTAGACATCTGGAGAGGCAACAGGCATCTGCTGAGGCTTTGAAATCATAGATTTGGCATTTGAAATGTTTTTGAATGTCTCAGCAGTATATGACTTCCACATACCTAAATACCTTGGAGAATCTGTCCCTCAAACCAACCATTAATTACAGATCTGGAGCGTGTGGGCTGGGGAGGGTGAGAGCATGAAACCTGAGAAACACGTCCTGGGCTTTCAGTAATAGGCACCTTGCATCTCTCTGACATCGCATGAAAGGCTGGTTCAAAGCTGGGGAAACAGCATTTAGTTCTGTCGTACTGACCAAGCACATCCCAACTGGATGGGATTTTCGCTAACCTTATCCTGACAATGAAGATAACCACTCAGTCACCCTGACACTCACATCGGGGGAAATTTCCCGATCCTATGGAAACATATGAAGACAGGCTAAGAGAGTTGGGGTTGTTCAGCCTGTAGAAGAGAAGGCTGCGGGGAGACCTGATTGTGGCCTTTCAGTACCTAAAGGGGGCCCATAGGAAAGATGGGGACAATCTTTTTAGTAGGGCCAGCTGTGACAGGACAAGGGGTGATGGTTTTAAACTAAAACAGGGTAGGTTTAGACTGGATCTAAGGAAGAAATTCTTTACAATGAGGGGGGTGAAACACTGGAATGGGTTGCCCAGAGAGGTGGTGGAGGCCCCATCCCTGGGAACATTCAAGGCCAGGTTGGATGGGGCTGTGAGCAACCTGATCTGGTTAGCGGTGTTCCTGCTCCCTGCAGGGGGGTTGGACTAGATGACCTCTAGGGGTCCCTTCCAACCCAAAACATTCTATGATTCTATGATTCTATGATTCTATGATAACACGGGGTCTCACAAAGCAGAAATCCAAGTTAACTGATTTATGCAATAACATTTATATAGCAATGTGGCATTCCCCTGCAACATGGGCTTTATTCTTCTCTGGAAGACACAGCTACCTTGAATTCTTGGTTTTTTTAAACAGGGCAAGGCAATAAACTACCAAGCATCACTTCTGGCCTGCTTGAAAAACAAAACCTAGCATGAGATCCAAGTGGCCAAAACCTCAGACTCCTCCATACTGGAAACTGAAGCGCCAGGTGCTGCAGAGCACCGAGGCGGGTTGTGGTGGCAGCAGCAAAAATCAGCACCACGTGTTTGTAGCTGGGGTAGGCTGGCCTCAAGGGAGCATTTTAGGTTGCCAAAGAAAGCCTGAGACCTCCGTCAGAGATAAATATTAGGGGTGTCCGGTGTCGACTCAGTGAGCCGCTCACACCACTTCACTGGTTTTGCAGATGACAAGGAGCATGCCCAGAGCTGAGGCATCCAGAGTTGAAAGTGCCCCAGTGGGAGCGGGAAACCCTGAAAAGGTGGCTGTGGCCTCTCTCTTTCCTCTACATTCAATTAGCTATCTCATTAATTAAGTGTCTTCCCATGCTACAGCATCCCCCAGGCCTCTCAGCTCATGTCTGGTCTGGGGTTCCCAAGAGAAGAATTTGTATGCTTCCTCTTCTGGAAACCTCAGAAAGAAACTCATGGAAAGGAGAAAAAAAGCCATCTCCTGCAAAGCATTGAAGGGCAAAAGATTGACCCCAGCTATGGGATTTGGGACACCCTCCTGGGTTTGCTGAGGTTCCAGCATACCCAGGGGCTGGCAAGAGGTCTCCAGAGGAAGGACAGACACCACAACAGCTTCAGAGGTCCTTGGCCTCCTGACTCATGGTGTTAAGGCTTCCCCTCCAAGGCAAAGGTCTCTCAAATACTAAGAAGATACCAAAGACTTCGGCCTCATTAACATCTCTGTGGCACCCCTCAAGGTTCCTGGAGAGGAAACAAACTTCTCCATTCTCTCTATTCACCTGCAACATTTCTGTTCTGGCTCCCAGCTTCATTCCCTCTCAGATCCCAACCATGCGAGGCATCGATATAGGACTTAGGAGGACACATCATCCTAGGGTGATGTGGGGAGGAAAGCAGGAAAACCATCAATTCCTTTGGGTGCCTATGTGCATAAGCGTGCAATGAGAAATCCCTGCTAGAAGGGGCACATTTCATTACATAGACGCAGCATGCAGCATGTGTAATGTGTCGTGAGACCTGCCCAGGGAAGGGGTTGAGTCCCCATCCGTGGAGGTCTTTAAAAGATGGGTAGACGAGGTGCTGAGGGACGTGGTTTATTGATGGAATGGCAGGGTTAGGGTAACGGTTGGGCTTGATGATCTTAAAGGTCTTTTCCAACCTAAACAATTCTGTGATTCTATGATTCTATCCTGTGACATCCCAAAGAGCTGCATCAACGTAATACGGGCAAATCTGGATGGGCACAGGCAGTGGTCAAGGGCATATTCCTCTCCTCCAGGCTTCATCCACATGTCGGACACAAGCTGGAGCTCAGAGCCCATCATCCTGCCCACCAGCACAGCCCAGTCAGTGCATTAGTGTGGGTTGAAACTCCCCTTCCCTTCAGAGGACCTAACTGTGGGTTGGGAGCAGCCCTCCAGCTCATCCTGAGGACCAGGCCAGGTTAAGTGACTCAGTAACGGGGGCCACCACACTTCGCAAGAGCAGGAGGGAAAGATGGACGGTGCGTGGTGAAAGCATGGCGAAGATCAAAGTTGGTGGGGAGCGTGGGTCAGGGGGCCGTGAGAGAAGGCAGGGAGGGGATGGAGACGAGCTTGCCTCTAGGAGCCAGCGGGTTTGGCCAGGAAAGGGTGAGAGGGCTAACCATGGGCACCTAACAGCTCCGTCAGCCCTCTCATCATAGAATCATAGAATCATTTTGGTTGGAAAAGACCTTTAAGATCATCAGGTCCAACCTTTAACCTAACCCTGCTATCCCACCACTAAACCATGTCCCTAAGCATGTAGGCAGCCTTTCAGGTAGAGAGCAGTCACCCAGAGCTGACGGCTGCTCGTGGTGACCCCCAGCACTGCCTAAACCACCCGACAGTGGGACCAAAGGAAGGGGGGGCAGCCCCTCAACCAGGTGGGCACAGCCTGTTCCAGGCCTGCTCTGCGGCTGCCTAGCAGCAGCTAAACTGGCCAGGGAAGAGGGTCAGCGTTTTGGGGCCTCCTACGCCCAGCCCAAGCACTCTTTCAATGACCTTGGGAGAATCACTTAGCATCTCTATTCCGACCTCCAAAGCACCAGCACATTGGTTCGGCCAGTGATGGAGCAGCAATCACTCTGATCTGCTGATACAGGAACAAACGTGCCCTTGATGTGCCAGTGGGACGTTACTCTCAGTTGGTCATTTGAACTGCTTTCCAGAAAAAAACCCCCACCTTTTCCCAGCAAAAACCTCACTTCAGGTTTTATGCCTGAACCAGGTCCTGAGGATTTCTGCCTAACGACCCCACGGGGCTGAGAAGGTTTGTGGTCCAGAGCTCCATCTCACAGCAACGGAAACTTGTATGAAAGAAACCGGAGCCATCCTACACATACACCATGTAAAAATGAAAAAACACTGCGCAGCAGGACAAGGATCTTGTTTTCCGACTGCATAACAACACTAGGCATGAGAAGCACAGTCACCACACTGAAATAAATGTCCAAATCCTGCCTGAAGCATGTGGCAGGACTGCTCCTTGCTTAGCATCCTCTGGGAAAATGCCAAATACACACTTGGCATGCAAAAGTGCAGAGCGTGTTTCAAGGGTCAGCCCCCCCCCCCCCCCAAAATATCAATCACAGGCTTCCTAAACAGAATATATTTGGCGTGCAGTGATGCTCAGAGTGAAAATCACGCTTGGCAAAGGTAGGAGCGCCTCGAGCACAAACAGCGCTGCAATAACCACGAAGTTAATACGCTGCACGACGGAGCTTTAGACACGAAGACATCAAAAATGCTTTTGTATTACCCACCTCAGGTTTACCACAAGCAGAAAACGCAATGAAGCAAGAGCTGCCATGGCAGGAGCCAGGCTCCGGGTTCACTAAGGAGATAGTTGGAATGGTCACTATAGAAGACAGTGGCAATCCGTATCTCTGCATCGCTCACTCACAAATCTGATCTGATACAAACACATTAATTATGACTGCTATAAAACAAGCCTCCTCCTGCCTGCTCTCCCTCTCCCACCTGTTTTAAGACCAGGCATATCTCAGTTTAAAAGGGCAAGAAAGCCTTTCTGATGAAATCCAAAGAACTGGGGTGGGTAAATGGCGATTTCCCATTTCCAGGGAAATCAAGGGACTCGCACCCACTTGGGCCGTCTCTCCAGAGAGCAGGATCGAGTGATGAGGGCACAGCCAGATACAGAAGTTACGAAACTCCCTGAGTTTCCTCTTTTTTTCATCTGGTGAATGCAAGACCTCTGAGTGGTTCCTCGGGCTCCAACAGCAACTGGCCATACGCCACTCAGAAGTCCTAAAATCAGGCAGGAAAAGGGCACTGCCCTCCCCAAACACCCTCAACCAGCGACAATTCCGAAAGCCCGGCAAGAGATTTGGAAACTGCCCCTTTGCCAAAGAGCTCCCACTTTCCTGGATGCTTCAAATGAAGCGGTTTACTCATCTGGCGGGTGGTTACAGGCAAAGGAAAAGAAACCTCGGGAGTTTAAAAATAACCCTGGAGTTGCCTTTAGGGTGGAGCCCTGCCTCTGCGCAGCGAAAAGAGGCAGAAATGAAGCAGTTGCCAGTGTGTGGAAGTGCCAAGGGTCTGGCCAACCCATCCCTTACCCAGCCTGATGCCGTTCAATGCGGCCACTCTACGGCTCTGCTCCCGTAGGATGTTTTCCTGGGACGTGCTCCGCTTGGGCTGCCTTCGGATGCACTGCATGATCCAGCGTGGGGCTCGGGGAGCGGCGTCAGGCGTCGGGAAGGACGGGGGGCCGCGCCACCCCTGCGGGGATCCCTGCTCATCCAGGAGCCTCCGGCGTGCACGGTGTCAAACAGGTCTCCAAGGAGGGAGAGGAGGCAGCGGGAGAGCGCAGGCAGAGGAAGGCAGGGGAGGGCAGAGTCCAGCTGGGGGTGGAACCGTGGGAAGTCTCTCCTCCTGCTTTGCTCACCAGCACACACTGGATGCAAAATTACACCGAGGCGCCTGCCGGCAGCTGCCCAGGTAGAAGGAACAAGTTTTCCTACAGTCATATGCCAGTGGGGTTTTCTGCATCATTTCCAGGAGCTGGAGGAGTCCCAAATATTGTTTGCTAATCAGTGCCTAGGGCTTGTCAGCTTAGCCTGCCCACAATTGCCTGGATCAGAGAGAGCTTGGCTCCACCCTTTTCCTTCTGTGCAGAGCTGCTCCGTGCCGTTCCCACTGACACACAGCGAAGAGGAAGCTAAAAACACCTTTTAGCCAGGGCAAACATAGCCCAAAAGCAGCTTGGAAACTGTGTTTTTAATGCTTTTTTTTTTTTTTTTCCCCCACCTAGAGAAGAGCATTTTCCTAAGACTCTGGAGAGTGTCTTCTCTGCCACCGATTTCCTGTATGACTTGGGTGAGTCACTTACCCTGCGTTTCGGCATAGCTCTGAGTTTATTCTTGTAATGCAAATTTGTCCTGCAGCCTGGTACAGGAATAACCCCCCACCAGTGGTTTAACAAGTCACTGATTACACAGAAACAGAGAACAATTCAGGTTGGAATGGAGCGCTCTAGTTGGGGGTCACCTTCAAAGGTAGGTTAGGTTGCTCACAGCCTTGTCCAGGTGAGTTTGGGATATCATAGAATCATAGAAAGTTTTGGGTTGGAAGGGACCCCTAGAGGTAATCTAGTCCAACCCACTCTCTAAGGACGGAGACGCCACAACCAATCTAGATCCCTGTTCAAGAGCTAAGATGTTCTTAGTGAAGAATTTGTTCATTCTGACCAGTATAATTTCCTTTGCTGAAACTCATGACCATTGCCCACTGTCCTGGCAATGGCTGGGACAAAAATCCATCTCTTCCCTAGCCATGACCCCTGGTGTGGTGAAACACAGCAGTTATACACTTATTAAGCTGTTCCATCCTAGATGAGCTTACAGACCTCGTTACAGACTCTTCTTTTTTTTTTTTTTTTTGGCATTGCCTTTGCTAGCTGCTGCCCTGCCAGGCAAGCCAAGGGTGCAGGGAGATGGAGTCCAGCTGGGGGGAGTGCCCCTTACTGCAGAACCAGCATATGCTTGAGAAACTTTACAGCGAACCACATGTCACCACTTCTGCTGGAGACCTAATCGAAGGCTCTCCATCACCAGCCCCCCCCATCATATTCAACAGAGGTTTTACAAACATATTCTCTATTTCTGGTGCCTGGTGACCCCGACATCTTCCCTTTCTTTCTCCAAGTTTTGAAGGAAGCCCTACCAACGCTCACAAGCACAGAGGACGGGGTTATTTGACCAGCACAAGGACAGGACCAGAGTCATTAATCGCTGCCATATTCCATATGTAAGAAACTCTCTGGGGACAAGGCAGAGCCGTTGCATGGCCTTGAACAACAGTACGGCTAATAACGCCTTATTTACACACCACAACTACAAATCACAGACAGCGAAGGAGGATGAAGGCATTTTCTGGATGGGGCACTGCTGAACGTGTTAGCCGGGCAGGCAGTAGGTGTTTGAGGAAACACCTCCAGCCTTTCCTGAGCCCCTGGCACGTACAGGGGCTGGATGTCAGAGCCACAATCTCTGCAGTGCTCCCCTGGGAGCTGGGGGCTCTGCTTTAGCCCTGGCTGGGAGGTGGGCACCAGGAGGCACTGGCCAGATGATATTTATTAGCTAGCGGTCTCTGAGCACCTCCCGTATTTCACATTGTGCTGGAGAGGACTGATCCTAAAGGGGTGGGGAAGAGAGCTGTCTCCCGTACTTGCCTTGGCAAAACAATTCCCTTCTCTGCACCAGCTCCCCTGTCCAGCAGCACCCAGAGTCCCATGCGGATCGATTTGGGAGCACACGGAGCCCCTCTGCTTCATTTTCTCATTAATCCCTAATAAGCAGCGCCAGTGCCAGCGCTGCTGGGAGCATTCCAGGCCCTCAGAGCACGTTTTACTGCACTTATCCCTGAAGTTTGCACACACACAGAGCACAGGATTGTCATTTACCAAGCTTCGGTACCGCTCCAGAATATCATTGTGTGAGTTTTGCTGCTGTGAGGGCTTCAGAGATGTCAGGCAGTTAAAATCAGTTCGTTTTTAAAACAGAGATGAGATCATCGGACCAGAAATGCCCTGCTTCGGGAAACAACAGATCTGGATGTATTGTGGTCTTGAGGTCATTTAAAGACACTGTCACATCTCACAGCCGAAGCCTGACGGGTGAGTGTGACACCACGGGTTACATGGCATTCCACACTGATGTTACACGATGCTGCGTCACACTCCGGTGCTGGAGGAAGTGATTCCTGCAAAGGGCTTAGGGACAAATTCTCCCACCTTTATTCACAGCAGGTAACACCTGACTGGGTCCGAAGCCTGCGAACACTCAAGCATGCAAAATTGCCCAGATGACCAATCCCACTGAAACCAGTGGCACTTGTCACATGAGGGAAGTGACTCGTGTCCTCGTGCCCAGGATCGGGGCTGTGCTAATCATCCTATCGATTCCAGCTGGATTATTCACGGAGCAAATGGAAATCAATGTGAATGAGGATGTCAGAACATGGGCCCAAAGTCAGCAAAGTGCCTTAATATCCAGGAAACAGGCACTTGAGATAGAAAGGCTGTAGAGCCTGGTAGGAAATGGGCTATGTGTGAAAATTACTAATTTTCAAAAATCAATGCATCTCCCCCACATCCTTACATGAAGGACATGAAGTCAGGAGTTGGACTTGATGATCCTCATGAGTCTCGCCAACTCACGAGATTCTATGATTCCAGGATTCTGTGAAAGGAGCTAAGGAAGCCCTATTACCACTTCACAGAGGAAGAAGCGGGTTGGTTTGGAGCTCTTTGGGCCTGGTGCTGGTCTCCCACCACTGCCATCTTTGGGCAACACCAAAAGTGGTGCAGCCCCAATACGGATCACAGTCTCTTTACACCACACGGACACAAATGGCATGACAGAAGTCAGCTGCTGATTTGCCCAGACTTGTGATAATTTAGGACTGGAATGAAAATGCCTGCGCTGGTGATGACCTCACCACTTCCCCATTGCATCATGCACATGATGTAAATTACTCTGGTACGACTAGTAATGCCTACAGCAGTTAAATAACACATAACATGTCATTTTAAGATGACATTTTCCCACCGAAGAGGCCAAAGGTTGTGTCTTGCTCTGCATTTGTTACCAAGAAGAAAAAAATTAGGTCTGTTTTACATAATGCCGTTCTTTGAAGAAACACCGTAATTTTACCTTTCCTCCCAGGCTCCCTCCCAGAGAAATTCAATAGAATGACTTTAGTAAGAGTAATAGCACAATCAAAGTATCACTACTCATTAATGAACTGCAATGTCTGTCCCTACATACTCCTAGTCCTCAACAAGTGTGAGACCATTCGATCCAGATGAGTGCAGAATCAATGAGAGTTACGAAAAGCTGTAGTTTCAGCTGACCTGTAGAAATGCGACAACCTTCCGTCCCTTGTTAGGGTGACGAAGCACTCAGAAATTGAAGTTCCAGATGGTAAACAAAGTTTGAGGATTACTTTTGCACACCTAGCATGAGGAGTGCTGTCAGTGCAGCGGCTGCTTGGAAATGAGCACAACTGGCGGCAGCACCGGGCAGCGGCTGCAATCGGAAAAGCAGAAAACCTGTCAAGTGATGAGGGTTTAGTTGGTTTCTCCAGTGCTTTTGCAAATCACTGGAGGTGTTACCTGTGAAGTGCCTCTGCAGAGGCCCCTTTTGTTATCTATCATCCCCCCCCCCTCGTATCCAACCTGGCTTTTACGTCAGCTCTCTGGCAGCCCTGTGCCTGGGATCAGTGCGGTCCCAGCGGTGGCAAGTTGTCCCAGAAACCTCACTCTTTCCTTCTTCCTTGCTAGGGGAATTCCCGGAGACCCTGCTGGGAGGACAGGACAGCAAGGCTCTTTCCACGTCCGCAGGGTCCCGCCTGCCCTGCCTTTCCCTCTGGAGTCTGTTCTTCACTTCATTCATGCCCTCTCACATCCCACCCACAGAAACCTCACTCTTTCCTTCTTCCTTGCTACCTCCAGGACACCACTCCTTGCTCTCAGCTTTATTCTCCCCAGCCCACAGCTCACACCCTCCAAGGACCAGGCCCTGCTGTTGGCACAGCAGACCTTGAGAACAGCCGGGTTCTCACCACCACCAAAACCCACCAATGGCTCCTCTACACCAGCGCTCCCCTTCTTGCTCCCTCTGGGGGCATGGGGACAAGGCAGCGGGTGCTGAGACCCACTCGGTGCATGGGCACATCTCTGGCCAAAGCTGCTGCTGCTTGTTGACAGCGGGTGCATCACCGGTGCATGTGGTATGTACCAAGTTCCACCTTGTGGTGACACTGAGAATGGGCTTCTCCACAAAGCCCATGGCAGCATCAGCAAACCTCCTTCCCTTCCTTACGTTGGCTTTTCTTGACCACTCCACTTCCCTTCCAGGGTGCTTGAGAGGTCCTGCTCAGCTGGGGCAGGGTCCCCTTAAAGTTTCATACAGGATGAGTTCTCCCCAAGTATCGTGTTGTGGCTGTCCTTCAAACCACTGCCTAAAAACCTTTCTCCCCTGGCATGCAGCTGAGAAGCCATATGATGGGCAGGTTTCTTGGTGCACTGAGGTCAGCACTGTCACCCTGCCCAATTTTTCTCAGCCCCACTTTCTCTCCGTGTCCTTTGGCTATCCTGCCTTGTCTGCAATGTCTCTGGGAGGAAAATGATCCCTTCTCCAGCTCGGCTCTGATCAGTCCATGCAGCCCAGCCATCCTTCCCCAAAACAGGCTGGCAGTATCCAGACTGCCTACTGGGAAGGATTGCAGGCCCGTGCCATCGCCCAGGTCATGCTAGGAGCTAGCTTGCTATGGATAAAAACCATGCTGGGGAACGTGCCACCAGTTAAATGGTGCAGAGCCCTCGCCCTGGTTTGTACAGACAAAGCCAGGCTGCCTGCTCAGACATTTCACAGACACTTCAAATTGTGACCTTTATTTGAAAAAATCCTCACAAATCTTGCTGCCAGTCTGGGTCACTCGAAGGGAGCCTGCATCCATGCACAGCACTGCCCGTGACCCATCAAAAGCTACTGCCTTGCACTCCTGATGAAATCCAGGTAAAACACCTAACTAAAGTTCATTGCACTCGGGAACTCAAAACCAGACCGAAGGTTTGGTTCAGTCCTTCCACTGGTGCCTCCATCACAGCGCACATAGAGATTCGGCTGCAGAGTGAGAGGCACTAAAACAAACACTGGCTTGCAGTAAATTACAGCTTTTCCTGTAGTTGGTGTGAAAAGAATGGGAAGAAATTAATTGAAAAGAAGGACAACAACTTGATGGGTAGGACCAGCACCAGCAGCCAGGAGGACTCATGCAGCTTATTTGCCTAAGTCATATTTCTGGGCACACGCTGATGAAGATGTTCTCTTCATAAAACCAAAGTCAATTGTAGGTGGGTCCCAGCTTCATTTTTTTTTTAAGGCCACTTAACAGCTTTTGTCTACATTTTCTTCAGGAGCTGAAATTCCTTCCACAGATGAAATGCAGGTCACCCTCGTCATTCTGTAGCTGGGCAAAATTTGTGCAATAATAAAATTGCACAATTGAATTATGCAAAACTAAGGAAAAAATCTTAAATGATTTATCTGGAATTTCAGGACTCTGTAAATTCAGCCAAAACCAGCCAAAAAGACTTGTTGAGTGGTGTCTCAATACAGGGCTTTAAAAGGTACCCATGTGAGGGGCAGCTTGAGGTGTGAGAAATTCCCCATACACATTGGTCTAAATTGGCTCATTTAAGGTGTGGAAGTATCTTGGTTTAGAAGAAACTATGGCAAAATCTTTTCTACCTGCATAAATAAAAAGAGAAAACTCCATGTTTGACCAAGGTCTGCAGCCTTGCATTCTGGTGGGCTTGACTAAGGACTGAGACCCTCCACCCATGGTAAGGACCTAGGAGAGGCATGGGATGGGGGTTAATCTTGCCAAATTTAGATATCTACAGTGGACTGAACAAGGGGCCAGGAGAAGACAGGGTTCAATTCACCCGTCTAGATCCCTACAAGCCTAACATTTCTTTCAGATACTACATTTAGCCAGCTGAATCCCACCCTGGATGATCAAATATGTCTGCAGCTTTCCGTCGTAAATAGCTGTTTATATATTTTGACCTCCCTGTAAAGGAAACTACGCTTTGCTCCCAAATCATCGCCACCTCGTGCTCCCAGAGCTGCCTATCCAGTCAGCTGCATTTCCAGATCTTGCACGAACCATCTCTTCCTCACACACCTCTCCCTCTTGCTTTTCCCCATATTTGGCTGCATCCTTTCATCTCTGTTACCTGCAGCAGTTTTCCAAACGACGGCATTTCATTCTTCCTCCTCCTCTTTCATTTCCTCATTAAAATCTATTTTTCCTCAAGCACCTGCTTGCCCCGACTCATCTGCATTTGGGCCTGATGTTGGGACTTTGCACGCTGGCAACGATCTCAAAACCAACTGTGAGCTTTAGTTTTCCTCAAAGACGTTGCTCAGATTGGAAATGTAGCAGCTTTTGTGTCAAAATAATAAAAAAAACCCCACCAAAATAAATGTTACTTGTCCTGTCTGAAAAAGGGACAAATTGCACGTTTAATATACTGAGAAGCATCAGTATTGCAAATTCTTGTGCGTGACTAGAAACATTACAGCTCGAAAAACTCCCATGTGACATCAGGCACAACCTGCATTAGATGGGGTGTGCTAGGGCCATTTTGTTTGTAGGAAAGGAGATTAAAGTCACCGGCTGCTCCGGAGCAGATCCCAGCTCATCCCAAGCAGCAATATCTCCACCCACAGAGGTTGAAGCCCAGAAGGAGCCTCCTCGGTACTCCCAGCTGAGAAGGGCAGGTGGAGACGATTCATTTGGAAATTGAAATCTAGAAGTTAATCCTCTAAAAAAGAAAGAAGGAAACGGCCTGGTTTGTAGGATTTTACTGACCCTTCCCTGCCGACTCTCACCCTGGGTTGCGGCAGAGGGCATTCCCGTAATGGGGCTGTGGCAGTCCCCGCACAATGTACGCAGTGTCTTGGATGAAAAAGTCATAGCATAAATTAGCTATTCTATAATCTGTGCCAGCACAAAGGCTCCCAGTTCCGAAAGAAACCAACTTCACGAGGCAAGAGAAAGGTTATTAATAGCCCAGAGAGTCCAGCAGATTCATTGCATACTAAATGTAGACGACCCTTTATAAAATAAGCCACAAGGAGCCCATCCAGCTGAATTAAACGCATGCAAAATAAAAGGCGCGGACCAGTAAATGACAGCAGCTGGCTCTGCAGACAAGGGCGCACGCTCAGTTTTCTTCCCAGGACTTGGATCTCCATCCAAATGCAGAGTAAACAAAACGACACAAACTTTTCAGAAACTCATCTACAGCAGTACCCGCTTCCGCTACTGGGAGACACCTCAGGTGTCTCCTCCCGACTGTCAGCTACTTTCCTGAGACTGAACCACGTGCCTGTGGTTAATTCTGACATGGTAAATACAGCTGCTGCTGTATCGATGTTGGAGGGGAAAAAAAAAAAAGAGAGAGAAACTGAAAGGAATAAACTGAGTTTTAACATACAGCCATAGCCAAAACCCAGTATCTGAGAAATTTCTGACAAACTACATAGCACAGGTCTGATCCTGCTAAGAAACCAACATGTGAGCAACTTTTCTTGCCTAAGTAGCCTGGCATTCCGAGTGACTTTGGCACTTGTGTGTGTTATGTGCCGAGGAATTTCAGTAAATACCTTTTTAAAATCTTGGCTCGTTCAACACTTGGGTATTTTTTCTGCTTGAGACAAGAAAATCAATTAACAAACAGCCACTGAAATCTTCTTGGTTCCTAACCCCAAAAGACTAAATAATATTCACTGAAAAATGACCCACAGGCCAGATTAGGAAATATTTTAGTAGTTCCAGATGTATTTCTTAGCTTTCTTTCCCCAGTGGCTGGTATAATGGATGAGATATGTACAAAAAGTATAACATTAACCTCTGTTTCGCCTTCCTGTCTGATTTCTAGCATCTGGGAAAACCAGAAGGAAGATTTCTTCAGCCTGGGAGAATCTTTTCACATTTCTCCTGGTGTCGCTAGACCGATTATGTTTATGGTCAACCACTTATTGCTCTATAAGTTTATTTTTGCTTCTAGCTCATCCATAGTATGCAAGCAGCTATCTCATGAAATAAAAATAAGCACTGTAGATTTTTCCCATTTCTGTGGGATCACAATATCCCATTTCAATCTGTAGCTATCACAGCCCCCTGTTGTTTCTGCTCATCAGAGTAAGTAAAATACAATGAAGAGGTAACAAAGTAATATATTAAAGTCAGACGAGGGACTAAGGGATATTTCATTACCCTGTCTATCAGACAAGCCTCCCAGCCTTGGTACCAATTGAATCTTCTTAAATCTCACTTGCTGGAAGGGCAGAGAGGATTTCTTCTTTTTTAGAAACATCACTGATTTTGTACTTAACGTTTATAGAGCTGTGGGGGCAGCCCCTGAGCCGAGGTGATTTATCCCAGCCCTGCTGTCTTCACCAGACCCAGAGAGTTTACTCAGCTGAGCATCCGTCCCGCTCTCAGTTTCACCATAAAGGGGAGGAGATTTGGATCAACTTTTCTGGACTTGCAGACACTTACCCAGACAAGACACCCTTTCTACCAACACAGCTAACCCCATTAACAAGGTTAAAATCTGTCATCTCTCTCTGTAACACCGATTAAACGCTGCGTTATTTCCAAATGAGAGAATGAGGAGGCAAAGGAAGGGGGGAGAAGAGAGGAGGAAAAATAAAGCTCTTGGACAAGATAAGAGAGCTGAAACACAAGGACATTTCTACAGACTTACTGTTGCAAGCGAGGAAGGTGCCATTCGATTCCATCCCTGCAAAACAAGCCGGTGTGCAGCAGCAGAAAGGGCTCCGGGAAACAGCTGTGCCCAGATGTTAGCGCTGGACCGGGGTGGAAGCCGGACTTGCCAGGCTCCCCCTGCTCTCTGCTCCAGTAACCCCCAACGTCAGCTCCCTTCGGAGAGGCCTGCTCCTTCCCCTTGGCTGGAAATGCCTCTTCGCTATGACTCCTCATTTATTTCTCTCCCGCATCCACACGCCACCGCCTGCCCAGCGCGTCGACTGAGGCCAAGCACCCGAGCCCCAGCGCCGCGCTGGCCCTGGCTCCTCCCCGATGAAATCTGGCGTCTCCACCGCTGGCCCAGCCTCCTGCTTTTGCTACCGCTGCAGCTTGACAACGATGCCTCTTTTCCTGTTGCTGGCATATTTTCACGCTCTGCTTCTTTCCGGCAAGGCTTCCAGAAGACACCGAGTGCTGCGAATCCGTCCTCTGTGATCCCCAAATCAAGGAAAGGGCCTTAAGCAGATGCCAGTGATTGGAGTCAAGGTCTAAAGGGCTTTTAGACATTGGTAAGGGCATATTTCTTTTTGTAGGGGGAAAAAAAAAAACAGGTCAGAAATTGCCAATGTAGAAATAGAAGCTGTAACCACAAACACTTGCAGAGGCATGAGCTTAAAGCAGAAGAAAAGCTACAAGTTTTGCACTTGAGACAGGGAGACAGAAAGCAGAGAGAACTGCACTGTCCTGAGGCTCTTACTGAGTGGAACTGATTTATTCCACTCTGTCCCCTACTCTTGCATTAGATATTTTTTAAGGGTAAAAAGAAGATGTTGGCAAACAGGGAGGGAGAAAGAAAGGGAATCCAATCTGGGAAAATAAAGTTTCCCTCTACTTGGATGCTTGGGGGAGGTTTTCAGTTATTGTTTTGCTGTTGTTTGTTTCCATTTCTGGTTATTTAGGTTATCCTGATGCAAATAATTGGTGGAGTTGTTGGCAGGTTCAAAGCCCTCACTCCTCAGCAGCTGTAAACCTGGCAGCTCCACCAACAGAAGGGAAAAGTCCCCCTGTGATGGTGACAGATCTGGGAGGCACGGGGTGAAAAATACTTTGGGACTAGGACTGTTTGTCCCTCCCTGCCAGGAACTGGGCTGCTCCTTTGAGAGGGCAGATGTTGCTCTCGGACAGTTTTACAGTCCACAAATACAGAGCTGCTGCCACCACCCAAGGAAAATTGCCCTAACATCTGTGCTAGTACAAAGCTAACAAAACCAAAGAAGGGGAGAGAATAAAGAGCAGAGATTTCACCCCATGACCCTACTCTTCTACCTCATGGCAACCAGCATGGCATGGGGGGGGCTCATTTCCTGCGAGACACTTTGTGAAGGACCCAGGAGCATCCCTTTCGCAAACCCGCAGGCAAGGACGGGGGCAAACTGTTCGGCAGCAAGGTCAGGACAGCAGCTGGAGTCACCCATGAGATTCCTCCTACAGCCCTAAAAGCCTCAAGGCAGGGGGATTTCCGGAGGACACCGCCAAAGCCTGTCACCCTTTCAGCTGATGGGGACGAGGACTGGAGGGAGCGTACAAGAGGCTGGCGGATGACTCAGCCGGACTGGAAACTCCGGTAAAGCAGAGGTGATGAGGACATTACGGCTTTCACAAGGGATGAAAAGAAGAGAAGGGCAGGTTGAAAGCAGTGACGGGAAATGGCGTTACAGAAACTCCTTCACTCTTCTCTGTATCACACCCCAGGGCACCCTCACGCTGCCTAACACAAGTCCCTCACTTAGGGACATACCTGCCAGTATCCCCATGCCCTCTGTGGGAGAGAGAGGAAACATAAGAGAGCCACATTAGTCCCAGAAACAATCACAGAATCGTAGAATCATAGAACCTTTTGGGTTGGAAGGGACCCCTAGAGGTCATCTAGTCCAACCCCCCTGCAGGGAGCAGGGACACCTTTAACCAGATCAGGTTGCTCACAGCCCCATCCAACCTGGCCTTGAATGTTCCCAGGGATGGGGCCTCCACCACCTCTCTGGGCAACCCCTGCCAGTGTTTCACCACCCTCATTGTAAAGAATTTCCTCCTTATATCCAGTCTAAATCTACCCTGTTTTACTTTAAAACCATTACCCCTTGTCCTGTCACAGCTGGCCCTACTAAAAAGATTTTCCCCATCTTTCCTATAGGCTCCCTTTAGGTACTGAAAGGCCGCAATCAGGTCTCCCCGCAGCCTTCTCTTCTCCAGGCTGAACAAGCCCAACTCTCCCAGCCTGTCCTCATAGGAGAGGTGCTCCAGCCCTCGGATCATTTTTGTAGCCCTCCCCTGCACCCACTCCAACAGTTCCATGTCCTTCTTGTGCTGCGGGCTCCAGAGCTGGTGAAGACCACGTTCTGGATAGAAGCCCATCCCAGTGGTGCAGGGCACAACGGCACCAAGTCGTGACTATCGCTGCCGTGCACCGCTGTGAACACCACCGTGATTGCACTGACTGCCTCAGGCTGGACGGAGTATCGCCAAGGGAGCGAGACTGAGTTTCTCTGTCATCATCCCTTGAGATCTGAAGGTGATCCCCTGCATTTACTCCTTCATGACAACCCAGTGTATCTTCTTGCGCTTCCTTCTTGCCATGCTGCATTGTCCATGTTGGCAGCAGAGATGGTGCCTGTCAGGAAGATTCACAAAACCCTGGCCCAACTTTTCCCTTTCCCCCATTGCGCTTACCCTCCCTGCTTCTGTACCCATCCAGAAGCATCCCCATTTTGGCTGCTTTGAGCGCTTTGGCACCTTTCTGCCACCCTAAGCAAAGTCATCACTGTTCCTAAATCTTTGATGGGCTTGATGTCAGATGTGTGCTGAGAGCAAGCCTGGCCCTGGCAGCCAGCCTGGCATTCCTTGCGTTCATCAGAAAGCACAGCAGTCACCACCAGAGCTGGTGATACCCTGAAGCAAACACCCAGAAGGCGAGCACAGCACAGGTCTCCTCAGAGCCTTGTTTCAGGAGGCAACAGTCCTTTTAGCTGTATTTCTGCATGCACACCATATGCGCTTGAATTCCCTTTCCTTTGCATTGCTGAAACCAATATACGTCCAGAATAACAAAGAAACCAAAGTGACAGGAGCTACTGGGCTCCTGTGAGCTGCAGAAATCCTACTGACAAGGAATATTCTAAGAATAATACAGCAGTTTAAGGGTGTCATATGAATCCAGTCTCTGATCCCCATTTAGGATCACTGCACTTACTGTATTCCTTCCCGGTTTGGATTTTGGCTGATCCAGAAGGTGCAGGGTGCAAAGGGGGATTGCCCTCTGCCCAGTTAAACCAGCATCACAGCTGAGTGGCAAGCTGAAAACTGGTGACAGAACTGCAGAAAGTCAGCGTTCATTTGGAAGGAAGCCCTAAGAGAGCGATTCATTTTATAGCAAAACATGGAGTTAAGACACTGCAGCCGACTGTTGCTATATCTCTCCTTATTTTTAAAAAGCTGCCTGAATTTCTGACTGCTTCTTCTCTGTTCCAAATGCAGCTCCTGAGCTCTATCTACCAACTTGCTCACAAACAGTTTTGTGGCTCTCGATCTTTGCGATCAAACCGGGATTTGCAGGGGAGAGTTCAGCGTGATTAAAATTAAGCAGCGCCCCGTTGTGCATGTTGTCTCTACGCACAGCAGAGGTACTGTTCCTAAGGGTCCAAGATAAATACGTACAATTTATGCTGAGCAGATTGGTCCTGGCATCCATAAGGTGGCATTTTGATACCTTTTTTAGGCACCGCAGGTTTGCCTTCTCTGCTTTAAAAATTAACTTTTACAGTGAGGTAATAACAGGACTGTAAAAGCTTTTCTTTTATTGCAAGGCAACTGAGTGAGGTGATTGCACACGCTCTGCCCATGCTGACTTAGTTCTATTTATTCCTTGATAAAATTGCCTCCTCCAGGATTTTGCAGCAGGTGAGTTAACCTGCACTGGTTGTTTCGCAAGAGGAACACACCTTTTGTAGCAATGAAGACAAAACCTAACAGAAAAACCTGCTTTCCTGAATTCCACAAATACATTCTAGTTACAAGGAGGGCTGGGTTTACTCCCTCTGGACCACCCACAAGCAGGGACTTCACCGCTGAGCCCAGCTTGGTGTCTCCCAGCTTTCTGCACGCTGCAGGTTATGACATTTAATGGCTCCCCCAGACTTAGGAAGCAGTTTTATTTCCCTGCCTTTGTTGTCATGGATTTTAATCCCTAAATCATCCTGCTGGGCTGAAGAGGAATGTGAGGAACTCCCTGTGGCGTCTCAGCCACGTGTCTTTCCACCTTTCCGGTGTTCTTTGGAGTCAGGATCCTGGCTGCCCATGGCTGTACCTGGACCTAAGCTGCTCCTCACTACCTTCCCAAAAAGGAAGACAAGGTTGGGGTAAAAAAGTAGAATACCAATAATAATTAAAATGAGAGGATGTAAATCAAGGAGAGGAGCAGGCAGCTCTTATAGGGCTTCTTGGCCTCAATGCACAAGGTTTGTTCTCCTTGTTTGCATAGGTAGGAGCTATAGGATGGGATCCATATGCAGAATAGTGCATTAAAAGGAATATTTAGAAGTGTCAGTGCCGGAGGGCGAGGACAGGAAAGGACCCAAAGTCTACATCACAAAATGTTTTCAGGTGTGGAAAGAACGCTAGACATGTCTACAAAAGGATCTGGGGGCGTTGGTCAACAGTCAGCTGAATATGAGCCAGCAGTGTGCCAAGAGGGCCAGCGGCATCCTGGCTTGTATCAGGAATGGTGGCCAGCAGGAGCAGGGCAGTGACCGTGCCCCTCTGCTGGGCACTGGGGAGGCTGCCCCTTGAATGCTGGGGTCAGGGTTGGGCCCCTCCCTCCCAGAAGGACATGGAGGGGCTGGAGCATGTCCAGAGAAGGGCACCGGAGCTGGGGAGGGGTCTGGAGCCCAAGGTTGATGAGGAGCGGCTGAGGGAGCTGAGGTTGTTTAGGCTGGAGAAGAGGAGGCTGAGGGGAGACCTTATCACCCTCTACAACTGCCTGACAGGAGGAGGGAGCCAGGGGGGGTTGGTCTCTTCTCCCTGGTAATGGGCAATAGGACACGGGGAAATGGCCTCAAGTTGTGCCAGAGCAGGTTTAGATTGGGCATTAGGAAAATTTTTTTCACCAAAAGGGTTGTCAAGCACTGGAATGGGCTGCCCAGGGAAGTGGTGGAGTCCCCATCCCTGGAGGTATTTAAAAGCCGGGCAGACGAGGTGCTTAGGGACATGGTTTAGTGGTGGGATGGCAGGGTTACGGTAACAGTTGGGCTTGATGATCTTAAAGGGCTTTTCCAACCTAAATGATTCTGTGGTTCTATGAGTCTATGTCAATGACTCAAGAAATAATCAGCCTGTTCATTTTTGTTCCTTTCTCCTCAGTCTTTCCCCTCCAAGGGAAATTCTCCCTTGAGGCTCTGGCACCCAGGAGGGAGGGAAAGCACAGTTCCTCCATCCTGCTCCCAGCCCTCCCCTCGGATGCAGGAGAGGGCTTTCAGGGCTGGAGGAGGGACCAGAACTCCCATTTCTCAGTTGCACCTGAGAGGGGTGCAGGGGGGATGCATTTATCGAGCAGGAATCTCTGAACAAGATGAGACCAGAGGTGCTGTGAGATCCTCCTTGGGGCTTCTCTCTGGACTACGTGCATATGGATTTGCTGCACAAACCTGCCTGTGACAGTGGGTGCTAAGGTGCTGCCGCTCCCAAGGTCCAAGGGTGGGGAGATGAGGCTGCTGGGAGGTGGGGAGGGGAAGAGAGGACATATCGCAATACATGCCTCGTCCTCCCGGGCTATCACAAAAGACCCTTTCCCAGTCCTGAGCTTCAGGCTTATAGAATCATAGCATCATTTAGGTTGGAAAAGACCTTTAAGATCATCAAGTCCAACTGTATGCCAGTGACAACTCTGGTACTCCCAGATCCTGATTAAAGGAGGCACAAAGCCCATTTTCCTCCACAGCCCCTTTAATTTGGCTCAGCCACAGCCCAGACTCAGGCTCAAAGACCTCCCAGCAAAGGCAGCAAGAACTGAGCCACGCTCAGCTCTTTGCTGCGGCTGTTTAGGACAGGCCCCTTCATTGCATCGCTTCATCTTCCAGCCAAAGACACTCAATCACTGTACGTCATCAGACAAAGGCAATTACATTCCAAATGAATAGAAAACCCCAAAAGCTGCTTTGGGCATCCTGCTTGTCCATACCATCATTTTCTGAGTTCATTAAGAAGCAGAGTCAGGGCATTTCTAGGCCTGGAGACAGGCTGTAGGATTGGCATGGCCATCCCAAAGCAAAGCTGCCACTTTTCTAAAGAGTGCAAGGTCAGCACCATGATACTTTACCAAGGGACAAGTCCCAAAGCCAGGTCCCACCTTGATTAACCAACCCACTTACTCTCTAGCCATATAAGTGAGCTTAAAAGAAGTTAAATCTCAGCCAGGCTGGGTGAGGAGCCTGCCTCCCTTCGTAACACGCCTTCCAACACGTATGTACGCAGCTTGCCAAAATCATCAGCTGAACTGGAGTTGTGCAAAGTCAAGGAGAGCTCCCTTTTCTCGCACACCTACACCCCTTTGCATTCTCCTCCTTTGTTTGCGCGCACACAGCCCAGCCCAGGCAGAAAAGAGCATTTGCAATGTTCAAAGCCAAAAACTGTTCGCAGGGTTCAACGTCGAACCATAAATCACAAGAAAGCCAAAGCAAAGCAGTTTACCTGTCTCCACTCGGAAAGCATGACTCAAGTGTTGGTTTAATCGTACACAGCAGAAGGAGTAGCTTTTCATCTCAGAGGAATGCTACGCCGCCCCATCACCAAGTATTTCCCGTGGAGAAGATGTCTCTTGGCTCCCTCTGCCTTTCAGACTCTCACACACCCTCCTCATCCCACAGAAATGTTCCCAACCGCCTCTCCCAAAGATAACAGCAAGGTGCTTCGTTTGCTTTGCAAAAACGACTCGGGATTTCTGCTGCTGTGACACAGCAGGGCCGTGAGAAGCATTTGAGGGTTATAGGTCCAGCAGGGAGCTTTGGTAGCCACGTGTTATTTTTTTTTTTGTCAGCAGGAGAGTTACTGAAACCAGCACAAAAGAAAATGTCATATTAAATAGAGTTCATGTCAATGCAGAAGCGGGACCGGGATTTTGCAGATACTTCAGTTGTGGTCTGGCTGTTCACTGAACTGTTTTTTCATGTCTTTTCCCAGTCTGTTTACTGTCTTAGATGGGGTGTCTTACCATCCTCAGATCCTCTGGTCTCCCTGCATTGAACTGTCATGCAAATAAGTCAATATAGATGGCAGCAAAATGTAAATACGTTTTACATTTCGGTAACTGCTCAGGGCTCTTATTAAGTAGCCTATATATCAGTTTGGGAGGCCAGCTCCAGTCACCCTGGTGACTCAGCTTTTCTAAAGGTATCATTACTTTTCTCTTATCAGCACTGCCTTTCATTAGGTGGACATAGTTCTTGTTGATAACAGGTTGGACTCCCTGCCTATGCAAGGTTTGGGATTCAAAGGACTGATCTTGCCTTGGAGTCTGCTCCACCCAACACTTACCTATGGGGGGAATTTTCCCAACATTGCCAGGTTTCTGGCAGCTGCTGGTCCTTCACCTGCAAGAAACACATTGCAGTGTCAGGAAGAGCAGCCTCGTGGCTTGGCAGGAGCTGGCAGAGCTCAGCACCTTTGGAAATCAGGTCCTCTTAGGAGACAAATTGGAAAAAGCTCAGGAGTGGGATTTACGACTCTGCGAGTACAGTGAGATTATCGGGTTTGTGGACAACTCACTGGACAAAGCAATTTGCTGTAGTTTATGTAGTTTATTATTTTTTATAAATCGCTGTAGTTTAGGCTGGAACAGAATTAACACAACACAGTACCATAAAGTTCAGAGAATGGGTAGGGCAGCCAGATGCCTCGTTTATCACCCTCGACAGCTGTGCCAAAATATCTTCAGACTGAATGATGTTGATGTATACATCTGCATTTAAACCATTTATTGCAACAGTTACTCCCATTCAGGAGAGAAGTACATGGCCACAGGAAAAAGAAGCGACAGATGCTGGGATGTGTAAAGCCAAACCCGTTGCTGGCATAATCCCATACAAGGGACATTAAAATTAATGACATATTTCTGCTTGAGCAGAAGATAAATTTGAGTTACTAAGCCAGAAATACACCTACCTGACTTGGCATATCTTAAGTATTTGGCGGTGTTTTCCCTCCACTTAGTAAAAGCAATCAAGAGTGGCTGTAACCACCAAATAGAGCAATAAAACAATCAAAATAGTCTTTTATTACTGTACTGGTCACAATTAAAGACTTAAAGAGTTACCAGCTCAGCAAGTCTCACATTGATTTCAGACTGAAAAATTATATGAAAATAGAGGACAAAGCAAGATTATGCATAAGATTTGGGAATAAAAGACCTAGGTTTCTCTAGTTATTCCAAAAAGCTCATTATAATGCTAGGAATTTCAGTATAAAGGAGACACTTAAATAATTTGACCTCTGTCCAATAGTAGTAGAGATTTAGACATCTCACTAATTTTGTATTCAGAATATTTTTAATTTGTGTTGAAAGTTTTATTTTGTATTTGTTTGCCTAATTTCTGCCACTACAAGATAGATTTTTGAGTGTCTGAGGGTCATTTTTGTCCATTTCTGTGCTTGAACAAATTTAGGTTTAAGTGAGCCCTCTAATGTTGAATTCCCTGACTTTAAATATTTTGATTCTGGGATAATGAAAATGTCTTTACCAGAGAGCGGTACAGAAAAATACATTTAGTCTTAAACACTTATTAGCAAGATTTTGTGCGGGGAGGGAGCCCCAGAGACTTCTTTTAAAGCTCTGAAAAGCTCATTTATTAACAGTAAATGAGCTCAAAGAAAATGTCACGCATACATTTCATCAACTTCCCTGTTCAGTGCATCAGTAAACAGCACAGATCAGCCACACAATACTAGACAACTACACATGATTTATCACTGTGTGAATGATTTAATAAA
Organism: Gorsachius magnificus; assembly: GCA_034008185.1. NCBI lineage: Eukaryota > Metazoa > Chordata > Aves > Pelecaniformes > Ardeidae > Gorsachius > Gorsachius magnificus. Next base: position 153,613,839 of record CM067082.1, on the reverse strand, counting down.
TCTGACTATTAATATGAAGTTCACGTTGTGTGAATGAGAAACAATAACCTAATTGGGGAACCTCGTACTTTACTAGACTTACTGGTATGAAACCATGGTGTTATTATCACCATTACGAAAGATTACCGGTAGGAGACTGGTCCCAGGGTCCTGCCGCTTTTATCCATTAATGGCTCTGTCGTGGTTTAACCCCAACTGGCAACTCAGCACCACGCAGCCACTCGCTCACTCCCCCCACAGTGGGATGGGGGAGACAATCAGAGGAGTAAAAGTGAGAAAACTCGTGGGTTCAGATGAATACAGTTTAATAGGGAAAGCAAAAGCCACACACACAGGCAAAGCAAAGCAAGGAATTCATTCACCACTTCCCATGGGCAGGCAGGGGTTCAGCCATCCCCAGAAAAGCAGGGCTCCATCACGCATAATGGCAACTTGGGAAGACAAATGCCATCACTCCAAATGTCCCCCCCTTCCTTCTTCTTCCCCCAGTTTCTAACTGGCATGACATCATATGGTTGGCCCTTTGGCCGTGGGTCAGCTTCCTGGCTGTGCCCCCTCCCAGCTTCTTGTGCCCCTGGCAGAGCTGAGAGCTGAGAAGTCCTTGGCCAGTCTAAGCACCACCCAGCAACAACTAAACCCTCAGTGTGTTATCAACATTCTTCTAGTGCTAAATCCAAAACACAACACTATGCCAGCTACTAGGAAGAAAATTAACTCTGTCCCAGCCGAAACCAGGACAGGCTCCTTCTGATACATTCCAGATTAAAACGGAGATGAGACATGGAGCTTCACCACCACTGACATCCAGGTTAGTGAGCACACTTCTAACCTGAAAAGACCACAGTCATTAGGCCAAGTCATCTGCTGTCAGGAATGCTTGACATGCCTCTCTTCTTTCTTGCACCGTTGCTTCTTTACAGCCAATAGCACTGGGGTATACACGTTAAGTATGGAGGAGGGTTGATGATTTAGTGTCATAATGGTTCCTTTTAATGTACTTCATCTGCCAACTTAATTCTCTGTAACTGGGATAATCACAATAATTAAACACAATTGTTCGTATCATTACCTAATTGCAGCTTTTTTCAGTGTAGCCAACTCATATGAATTTTAAATGCACAGAAAATGTGAAAAGTCTGAATTACACCTACATTTTAGAAAATCCTATTATGGTATAAGATCGCCCCACAAATTTAAACCGCACATGAGGATCTTGTGATTCCAGAGTGTGCGACACAGGTAATCAGTGATGTTACAAGTAAGGCATTTTTATTTCTGATCCTAAAGAGTTAAAACTACAATTCACACAAGCTCGGTGACATCAGACTTCCCTCCACCCCCATCTGAACAATTCATGCAGAGTACTAGTAGGAAAACATTCCTGAATTGCTAACATGTCCCCAGCAGATGTTTACGCAGAAAGTATGCGAGGAATTCCTGTGTCTCCCAGAGTCCTAATGAATGGCCAGCATTTTTGGTGTTAATTTATAATCAGCCATGCTCTCTGAAAAGCCAGACATGAGATGAGAAAAGCACGTACTGAAATCATTTAGGACCCCCCCCCAAGAGATCAGACAAGGTGACGATTCATTACTAGATAATTTTTAGATTAACATATTTCCTAACTGAATAAAAGGATGAACTTGTAAAATCTTGTTGAATGCATTGAAAAAGAGTATTCATAACCGCTAATTTAGCTTCTTTTAGTATCTGGCTTCATAAAATGAAAGTTAGGAGCACAGATCAATAAACTGTCACTGAAGAGAGGGGAGCCTTTGAAAAGAATCAGAGTACTGATTTAAGATGCTGAAGTGTCTCAAAATGGAGTGAACACCCTTCAGAGAGGTAGTGTTGTAACTCTGACATCACGTGCTAGATCTTTATTACAAAGGCAATAATGAACCTTTGCTTTAAGTGCAAAGTAGAACCCAAGTTTATATATAAAGGTGCCACTGCTGCTTCTGAAATCATGCATTTATGCTCCTGATAGAATCAAATGCAACCACATTCCTCTGGCCGGTGGTGTTATTTGGATTTTTGAAAAGAAAACACCACGGGAATATGAGGGTGCAGGAAGAACCATAAAAGTTGCCCATTGAGGAAGTATTTTATTATTTTGTGGTGCCTCCTCATCAGTTCTGCAAGCCTGGTGCAGCCAGAGCAAGAAGGTGAAATGACTCATTTCCTTCCTGCAGGGCACATACGCCAGCCCAGCCTTTACACGGGCGCGCACCCCCTCCGATTGTAGGAGACCTGGTTTGTGTAACTGTGTGCAGACGTGCCTCTGGGAACAATCCCTGGAAACTGCAGCACAGAGCTAGCCAATTGCTATTAATATATACTAGTGGGATGCCAGCTACGAGCTTGCGGGCTGTACAAGAACTAGAGAAGAAAACCCTGCAGCTGTGGTCTGGGCTTTGAGTTTGTAGCACCACAGGCACCTGCCCAAGCTCGCCAGGCCTTCCCTCAGCCACCTCTAGCCCAAATGATGCCATCAGGTACCCCTGTGCCCACCACGTGATCCTTGAATCCGGAGAACTTCACTCTCCACGCTCTCTCTGGCCACTTGCTTGCTGGAGCAGAAGGTGAGAATCCCCACCAACATCAATTTTTCTACAGAAATTGTGCTCGTAGCTGACACACTCCTGTTTATATCAGTGGTGGATATAGAATTTTATTTAGAATCTATTTAGAATCATAGAATCACAGAATCGTTTAGGTTGGAAAAGACCTTTAAGATCATCAAGCCCAACCGTTACCGTAACCCTGCCATCCCACCACTAAACCCTGGCCCTAAGCACCTCGTCTGCCCGGCTTTTAAATACCTCCAGGGATGGGGACTCCACCACTTCCCTGGGCAGCCCCTTCCAGTGCCTGACAACCCTTTTGGGGAAGAAGTTTTTCCTGATGTCCAATCTAAACTTCCTCTGGTGCAACTTGAGGCCATTTCCTCTTGTCCTTTAGATGAAAGGTGAAAAGGGCTGCTCTGCCTAAACAGCAGACAACCCAACAAACCAGCTTTGGCTGCTTATTGAACACTTCAAGTACGAGTGTTGCAACTGTGTGGTGTCTCAGCACGAGAACACGCCAGCTGGCCATGATGGGACATGTTCTCGCTGGTTTACGCCTTATATTCTTCAACCCCAATGAGAATGCAGACCTGATGTTTTTAATTCCAAGGTGCCAGCTGCAGTGCAGGTCAAAATAAGTTTTTGAATGGTTTTGCTCACTTTGTAATGCATCAGGGATAATTCTGGGCTGCACTTTGGAGAAGCAGGGGGTCTATATTTTTCAGGCCAAGTGCAATTAAAAAAAGAATTCACCTTTTCTGTTGAATATGAAAAATATGGTGAAGCCCTCAGAATGCAATCATTTCTTCTTGCATTAGGAAACCGGTTGCTTTCAGGTCAAAATTATCACTGTAATGGATTCCATGCTAAACCCTAGCACTGAGGGCATATTTTGATTGTTAATCTGTCACTGATAGTCTCTGGGTGTTCCTGTGGGGGAAAAATGCTGCTCCTTGAACTTACAGACTTTAAAAACAGAACTTGGCTGCCTAAACACATAAGTCTTTGTGTCATTTCAAGTGCTGTGGGATGTCCCAGCTGGCCGCCTGCTTCTGCTCCAGAAGGCTGTTGGTCCCTAACAGATCCTGCCTCAATGCCTGCCAGTCCCTGGCAAATGCATTCTGTATCCTCGGGCATCTTACATGGCAGGCACCTAAACGTAGGCAACTGGAGGAAACCTTGTCCTAAGAGCAAAACCTTCCCTTGGGAAACCGTTCCTTTCTCAGAACCCTAAGGAAGCTCCTATGTTAGAAAGAAGCCCTGAAGTGTTAAAAGATCATGTAACTAGCCCCTAGAATAGCCTGCCTAGAGATGTTTTATAGTACAAACACAAGTAATAAGCTTACCAGAAGAGTGACCAAGGTGCAGTTTACAGCAGGGCATAATGGGGAGAAAACCAGTGATTCTGGGACCTCCCCACTAGGGCAATTCCTTGCCCTTGTCTCAGTGCCTTTGGTGAAGGCCAGTTAGATGGCAATAACTGAAGGTAAATGGAAATAACATACCCCTTGCTTCATGATTTCCTGGGCACCGTAAAGGGTACTACCGACCATGTCCTGCTAGCCTGGGCAGAAAAGAAGATGCTGATTTTGCAGGCAGGTACCAGTTCATCTGGCTGGTGAACCAAGTTGCCTCCTCCCTTTCTTTGATCCACTGCAGAGCTCACATGGAAAAGCATCTGCAAGCCTGCTGGTTTGGCTGAGCCGACCTTATCTTTCCCTACCAACAAAAATGAAATAATACGCTGGGAGAGTGAGGTGATAACACAGCGGTACATTTTTCTGATGACAGACTCTGCATGCCCTCGGGACACCACCACCTCTTGCACTCTCCCATCCCAGTGGGACCGATTCTCTTTCTTTCATACTGAGTTCCCCTGACGGTACTCCTACAGTATTTTCAGTGAAATCTCTCCCAGTCAGATGGCATTGTGTTGCCTGGGATCAATTTATGTCCCATCTTACCCTTGGACCTTGGCTGTGGAGGTAGCTTTCGCACTCCATATTTGCATTGTCCCAAAGTGAACAGTCTCCCTGAGATTATCTTTTGGGACTAAAGCAAGATGTTCTTATTCAGCAATGCAGCCCTAACTCAGCTGGCCTTCTGGATCATTTGTCTGCACCCCAGTTCCTGAGGATAAAGGGATAAAAACACATTTAAAACCACCCCATTTACCACCCTGAAACACCATAGCCAAGAATCATAGAATCATAGGTTGGAAGGGACCTCAAGGATCATCTGAACCAACCTTTCTAGGCAAGAGCACAGTCTAGATAAGATGGCCCAGCACCCTGTCCAGCTGAGTCTTAAAAGTGTCCCATGTGGTGGAATCAACCACTTCCCTGGGGAGATTATTCCAGTGGTTGACTGTTCTCATAGTGAAAAATTTCCTTCTCATGTCCAGTCAGAATCTCCCCAAGAGCAGCTTGTGTCCATTCCCCCTTGTCCTCTCCATGTGACTCCTTGTGAAAAGGGAGTCTCCATCTTCCTTGTAGCTACCCCTTAGGTACTGGTACGTGGTGATGGATCCCCTCTGAGCCTCCTTTTCTCAAGGCTGAACAAACCCAGTTCTTTCAGCCTGTCCTCATATGGCTAAGAGCGGCTTCCCAGCCCTTGGATCACCTTGGTGGCCCTTCTCTGGATCCCCTCCAGCCTGTCCACATCTTTTTTATATTAAAGAAAATATACTGTTTGGAGCTTGGCCAAAATTAGTGGTTTTCAGGGAGCTGAAAATAATGCAATGCTAAGGTAAAATTTTAAAATCATTTCTCCCGAGGGTCATCTTAGAAACTTCCTTCTCACCTGGCCTGACATTTCTATAGGCTCCATCCTCAGTGCTCTCAAGTGGCTGCCTCTAGCCCTCAGCATGCTGACCACCAGGGAACACTGGATTCAACAGGTTACACCAAACGTAAGCTGTCTGAATCTGGGCCTGTCAGGATCACCATCTGCTTCAAACACATTTTTGCTCATGCTCTTATTAAAGCAGAATGAAGAGCTGGGATAAATCCAGACGAAAAATCTTGAATGCAGGGGTGTTTGGATTCCTTTTCCTTCAGAATTAGGTGGCAGTTCCTCATTGTGCTGTACCATACAGGAGGTGTACCGTGGGTCTTTGCCATCTTCTACTCCAAAGATTCAGATCTCACCCCATCCTCTACCAGGTGAGGGCCTTGCTCAACACATCTTCACATTACAGACATCTAGGGCACAGACAGGCATGGAAGAATGATTTGCATTTTTCCCTTTAACTAATTCACCCAGTGCACAAACCAGGAGAACAGGGGAATATCTGCAAACACAGTGCATCTGAAAGCTTGCTGTCAGGAGGCTGAGAAAAAAAACTTACCAGACGAAAGTAAGAAAAAACATGTTTAATTTCTTGTGCAAAAGATTTCAAGACAAGGAGGGAAAGCCTGGTACTGAGGCACTGGGATAGCACTGAGACAGGCCTGAGCCATGATTTTTCTGACATGAGCCCAGCCAGGTAAGTCACAAGGGGGTAAAAAGAAAGTAGTAGGGTGATCTCAGGCAGGAGCTTCCAAGGGTAGGGAGCAAAAAGAAGGAGCAGACCCAAAGTTCCTCCTCTTCCAAGGTTTCTTTGCATCTATAGAAAGCCTGGCTGCTGTGTAAGAAGAAGGAGAACTTCTAAAAGAAACTGAAACCCAGAAGGGAATCAAGGGAAGAGAGAACCGTATTTCCTCCTGAAAAGAGTCAATCAGCAGATTATTCTCAGCAGCGTAAATTAGCTCCTGTGGCGTTGTGCCATGCCATGCCACGCTAGATTGCTTCCAGGACACGAGAGGCTCACACAAAGCTAGTCCATGTATATCTGTGCAAACCTGGAATCTGCAGGGTAGGTATATGAGGTACAGAAATATGCCCAGTGATGCCACTGAAGGGTGGAAGAACACCATTAAGCATCAGTCTGTTTTGTTACTGCAAAGTCTTTATGATCTGGAGAGGTGAAGTCTGCGGTCCACCACCATGTAGAGGATGTGCCAAGACACGGATTCATTTACCAAAAATGGCACTGAAAAGAGTCTTTATGATGACAGGAAAAAAAACCCTGGAGTGTGAAAATGCTAATCTTATTCTTTAATTTGGGGAACAAAGGCATATCTGGAAGCAGAAGCCAAATACTGGGTTGTGAATCTAACCAGAGGCTGCTTTCCTAGTTGGCTTTCATAGACTCTTTACAAACAAACAGTGGGCCTCATGGAGCACAGAATGAAAACCACTAATTTTAACAAAACTGGGTAAACTGTTTTGGGCTGAATGTAATGGCTTTTGACCGAAGGTCAGAGACTGTAGTCCGATAATCCTCTCTGACCCAAGGACCAGGGGACGTGTCGGTGAATGTGGAGTACGAGTCCCTTGTTCTGCTCTGCTCGAGAGTCCCGCTGTCGCACCAGCACTGCACCCTCCAGCTGGATCTCTGCATGGAGGCGTAACCCATTTCCAGCTTAATTAGAGGGTGATGTATCTGCCAAGACACCGTCGGAAAGGGATGACTGGCTCTGTTGTGTATGCATTTTCCACATGCTTCTCCTACATGTTGGGTGTGTCTGGTTTGTAAGATCCCATCTGGCCTGAGTGAAATTACAGCGTAAATATTTCATCAGAAGTACGGCAATACCCACAGACATGTTTTAGTGAGGGAGAGACTCATAGATATAGGGTAGAGGCGTGGGAAGCAAAGAAAAGCTTAAAGTCAGGAAGTGTAAACTGGAAGCAAGTGAAAGGGCTGACTCACATCAAGAGACAGCCACAAAGGAACACCACACAAGATGTTAAGAGGGAAAATAATGAAGAATATCCAGGTGGAACTGCCAATTGCAGGTGATTTCAAACTGTCTCCAAGAGAACTGGAGATGATCTAAGTACAGCTAGGCAAGATCTGTAAGAAATGGGTATTCTTTAAAGTAACTAGCACATTTGAAGAAAAAAACAACTTTGACAGGACAAGGAAGCAGCGCAATGTGAGAAGCCGGCTTTCAGAAACTGAGCTGTTTGGCATTTTTCACCTGAAACAGAAAGGTTATTTCTCCATTTTCCTTTTCTGCAAATTTTACTTGGGTTTTAAAGTCAGACCGTGGATGCTGGTTTTAGTTCATCTTCAAGATACATGGGGCACACGCAGCAAAGGAGACCTGTATTCCAGTGATACCTGTTTGGCTGCATCCGCAATAATTACGGGATAATATATAGTTTTGCCAAGGTAGAGAATAAACACACGTTACCTAACACACTGGTAAGAGAATATGCTAGACTGAGATGGAAGTATTTTCACTTGCTCCATTGCCTGATCAGAACAAAGATTTAACATGTTTGTTTTTAAAGGCTTTCCTGAATACATGGGAACCTTAACAGGACCACTGGAGGGCAGCAACGTCAAAATGAATCAGTCATCAGCCTACTTTGGGGAATCGTTTCGTGAAAACCCAAACCCAAGGAGACGACCTTAGCATGGAAATAGAAATAATTAGAAATAATTTTCTGCTACCCAGATGCAAATACGTAAAACAGTGCAATTCTTCCGGCACAGTACTGCAATATCATTTCCCTTACTTTCCTGTGTCTAAATAACGCCACCTGAAGCCTGTGTGACTTGTCCTGTTTCCAGAAAATGCTAAAAAGTCCCAAAATATTTTTTTCATATTGCAGAGTCTTGATGCATTTTGAACCCTATGGATTTTGGGGGTTTTTAAAATCAATATATAGCCAAGGATATTTTGTATATCTTTTAATAAGCATATATATAATTTGAATTATATTTGCATTTGAGATATGTACAGATACCTATTTCAAAATGAATCCAAATTGTAAGATTAATATAGTGGGGGCAGCACATTCAGCAGAATTTTTAACTTTGATTTTTTTTTTCAAGAGTGTCCTAAATTTCATAATTTCAAAGAAACCTTTCAAATACCAAGTGAGTGGAACCAGTTTAGTTGAGTCCTCCGTCTATAAGGAAGTCCACTGACATTAGTGAAGATTTTGGGGTCACGATGAAGATAAATGTATGAACTTTTCTGCAAGCTGTTTTGATTTAGTGAAAGGATGCTATTATGAGTCCAATATTTACACACTTAAGGAATATAGGCTGACAAGAATTTAAGATTAGTGTTAGTCAAAGACAGCTGTCCGTTGCTTTAAAATATATAAAAAAATATACTGGCTGACTTGCAGAACCAGATCATAACATCCATATATACTTTTGATAAAATAAGAGCAAGGTGAATATAACTTCTGTGGAGCTAGCTATTTTTGTAAAAAGTGTACAGTACAGTTCCACTCTGCAATGCAGCTACGTACACATCGCCTCTTACTCAGTACTTGAGCTCCCTGATTGCATTCAAATCACATCTGGCCATTTTTTCTACAAATATGTTGTTACTGTCAGTCCTAGAAAGCTAACAAGTAGAAAGAAGGAGCTGGGCTTGCCTTATCCGTAGTGTCATTTGGTACCTGGATGCCTGCACAAACCACCTCCATTACTGTGATTTTGTTAGGTTACAATGGGAAGGACCTTTTCTGTTACTACCAGGAGAAAGCATGGCTTTGGACAACAGTTGAACTTTGAAAAACCCTCGAGGGATAACAAGGAATGTGTGGGGATCACCTGGGGAGTGTGAACAAAATAAATACAGAAAAGCAATACAATCCTGATAAGACATGGAGACTACTTTTAAGAGTGGAATAATCTGGACTTTAACAGAACTTAGGATTCCTCTAAGGTCTGTGACTTAGGCTACGTCTACCATAGCAAGTGGCTTGGTGCACTAGGAGCAGAACCGCAGCGCACAGAAGTCAGTGCTCAGGAGAAAATGCCCACTCTGTAGGCATTTGGGGATGTTTTATTTCAGACTAGCTTCTCCCTGCTCCTGTAGTTTGAGGGCCTGTTAGCTGATGGAGTGCATGACGTGAGCTCCTGGAGAGCTCAGATTAGTTTCCTCCAAGAGAAATGCCATTGTGCTCCACGGCGCACACAAGCATACAAAGTAGGGCCCTCTGGAGTCCCTTCAGATCCACCCAGCCAACCCAAATCAAAAATTCAGTATAAAATCCAACCTTACATGGTACAGAGGGGAAATACAAGGTAAAATGTCTGGTAGGGGTCATACATGGCAGTTAGAGAAAGTGTCTACGTTTATACCAATAAATGTAGGGTAAAGTTTCTGTTTGTTTGTTTTCATTTCCTACACGCATGAGTCTCTCTTCAGCCTTTGGAAGTCAAATATGTTAGAACGGTGATAAAGAGGATGATATATATCCAAATTGTTCTTAATGTTCATCATATCTATATGGAAATATGGATATATATAAACAGCTTTACAACGAGAACAGCGGCATTCATTTTTTAAGTTTGTATGAGTAAATGATGACAGTATAAAAATGGAGATCTAATGAAAAATATGCCAGTGTCATATGGGAAACAATTGTGTATATCTCTGGACCAGTGTTTAAGCCCTCCTTTCTGATCGTGCAGCTGACTACTGGGCAGATGGATCTCACCTTCACTTCCAGACTTCATGGTGCGTTTCTGGGCTGCAGCTGGAAAAAAAAAATTCAGCTTCTAAACTGAGATGATCTGCTTGGCAAGTTACTGAAAGACAGTAAAGATGAAAGTACAGAAAGTTTTTTCCACAGTCAGTTTTCATGTACATCTATATACTATTTTAAACAAAAACATCTGCTTTACTGCCACGACTCTAAGGCTTTCTTAAAGGCTGGGAAAGAATTCTTTGAAAAATGCTGGGTTTTATTAACATTCCAGTTAGCAAACAGATATTATAATCAATTGTAAGAGCACATGACGAGAAAAGTTGGAATTCTGATATGGAAACGTGTCAAAATGTGGATGCTCCAACCTACTTTTAAAGGCAAGGACACACCTACATGCCTGCACGGAAACAAAACTGTGAACCTTTTCTATCGGAAAATGCTGGTACCTGGTCCCACCCTGGTCAGATGTTAGCGATTTGTCTGATTTGCCTTAACCTTTGCAACAGGATATTGCAGATTTGCAGAGCTTTCCCTTGGGCAGGTTTCCCTTTTTCACAGGGCAACTAAAAACACAGCGGTGCCTCTGAGTCTAATTTAGGGTCTTGTTCCAAACACAGACTTTGATGAGCTTGTGACACCATGCAGTCACAAGCCCACGGGCCACATGCCTACAAACACCAGTTTTTCAACCACCCCCACAGCTGACATGGGGCTTGCACCCCAGGCCTTTTGCTTATCTGCTCATGGAACACCACCTGTTGGTGAATTATAATTATTTTTGTGATGGTTATTTCTCGTGGAGTAACATCACAGGGCAGTAACATCACCCACATCCACTTCCAACCCCTTGCAAACCCCCTTTACAGGATCCCTGATGGAGCCCAGTGACCCTGATAGCGATGGAGAAGCCCTGGGGCCCACAGTCAGGCTCCTTGCAAGACGCAAATGTCACCGAAATCGGGAAGAACGAACCTCGTAACACCAATGTAGTGTTAAAAGGCAGGCATTCTTTATTCACAGCACCGGATGCACGGGGGATCACTCCACCTAACGTGCATACTTTCAATCGGCAACTTGTCCCATTTATATGTAGCAAAGTGTTACATATGCATGAAGTTTCCCAATATGCCTATACATATGCATAACCTGTCCCCACTTTGTATTAAAATTAGCTTCAGGTGGTCATTTCCATAAATCCCTCCCCACTGCGCTTGCTCAGTGCCTCCTTGTGGTTGGTGTCGGGGGTCGTGGGGATGAAGGCTGATGGCTCCTCTTTGTCACCGCTAGTAACCCCTTGTTCTTGCGCAGACTCAGTTGCTCCTTGGCTCTTGCCCAAACTGCAGGGTCGGTGTAGACCAGTTCTTGAGGTAAACTCCTGGTTCTTATCAAAAACTGTCCTTTGTAAGGAGCCACAAATCTTCCTGCGTCAATTAGTTCTCATTCCTTCTAGTCTAGCAACCTTGACAAACCGTTATTATCCTTTTGCTTCAATCCCCTCCCGATTCTTCCCGTCCTTGAATAGGGTTCTAAATTTACTAAGTAACTACACTACTGACTTTAGCGAAACATCCAAACTAGACACTACTGACTTTAGCAAAGCATCAGCAAACTAGACAATAAGGCCTGAATCTTATGCATGTAAGCCGCTTACATCGGGGGTCTTTTGACCCTTAAGGTATCACCAGGGGGAAAGAAAAAAAAAAGAAAAAAAGGAGGCAGGACAAGCAAAAAATGCTAGCCAGGATGGTTTCTAAGGAAAATATCACCCTCTTTGGCGGGAGCAGGCGGCTGTTGTTAGCAACCGGCGTACACAGCCCGGGCGCTGTGGCAGGCTGGGGCGGGGGGAAGATGGATGGTTTCTCAGGCTGATGGCGAATTACCCCATCTTCCAGCCCTCGCAGCCCGGCTGCAGCGGCAGGGACGAGCTGGGGACTGGGGTGAGGATTCGCCTTCTCCCCTCAGCTGCTGCCACACGCGCGGCCTGTGCCGGAGCCTGATGGCGGCGGAGGGGCGAGCCAGGCCTCCCGGAAAGCCCAAATCCCCTCAAAAGTTGCAAGTCAACATTTTATTTCGTTTCTTATTAATTCATACAGCTCTGCTGCTTTAAAAGAGCACAAATAGTAGGCATTTTGGCAGCGGCAGGGCAGAAACCGGGAAGGAGCTTCACAGAGACATGGCGCGCTGCCCTCGGCCCTCCCAGAGGGCCGGGACAATGGTACGGCGGCGGGAAGGCGGCGGGAAGGGCTGGTGGGGGGGGGGGGGCGAGGAAGCCCGGGCGCGGGGGCGGGGGGCGGCCCCCGTTATCCCGCCGGGGGGCCTCGGACGGGGCTCAGCCCGGGCTGCCTCCACTCCGCCCCCGGCCCGGCTCCCCCGCCCGCCGGCCCGGCCCTTCCCGCCCCCGCGGTCGCTCAGCAACGGCGGCGCGTCCGGGCCGCGGCGGGAGGCCGAGGGGGCGGCGGGAGGCCCGGCGGGCCGGGCCGGCCGGGGCGACCCCACCGCCGGGCTTGCCATGGCGGAGCGCGGGCTCTACCGCGGCACGCAGGTACCTGGGCGGGGCTGGGCCGCACGGGCAGGCGCACCCCCGCACACACACCCCCGCACACACACCCCCGCACACACCCCCGCACACACACCCCCCGCACACACCCCCGCACACACACCCCCGCACACACCCCCCTGCACACAGCCGCACACACCCCCCCTGCACACAGCCTCACACACACACACACAGAGCCTCACACACACACACCCTGCACACAGCTGCTCACACACACACACGCACACCCTGCACACAGCCTCACACACACACACACAGCCTCACACACACACACACAGCCTCACACACACACACACAGCCTCACACCCCCCTGCACACAGCCTCACACACACACACACACACCCCCTGCACACAGCCTCACACACACACACCCCCCGCTGCACACAGCCTCACATACACACACACCCTGCACACAGCCGCACACACACACACACACAGCCTCACACACACCCCCCCTGCACACAGCCTCACATACACACACACCCTGCACACAGCCGCACACACACACACACACAGCCTCACACAGCTTCCACAATCTTGTCTACACACACACACACATACTGCCTCCACACCTCGGCGTCCACGTGCGTACACACAGCGTGTCCCCTTTTGGGGTCCTTCCCAGGTACCTTTCCCAGCCCTTTCCCTCCTCATTTCGGTAATTCCAGCTGTTTTGCACGCACGAGTCTCGCCCTGGGATCTCCTCTGATCCCGTCTCAGGTCATAAACACCAACATCCTCATTTTCCTTCCTCAGGACATCTCCCACTTGCTGGCTGGCACCTTTAAGGACCTGTACACTGGAGATGTTATCGGGGTGGACATGGAGAGGAATTGGATCAAATCCCGAGGAGGAGACAACATTTATCACGAGACTTTTACGGAGGAGCTACAGAAGGTACAAGTCAAAACCAAGTCAGAGTTTGGAGCTCTTGTTCAGCTTTCATTGCTACTTTGTAATTTCCAGATCTTCTGTAAAATTAAAAAAAAAAAAGGCGGGGGGGGGGGAGGGGTGTGATCCTAGAACTGACATTTTAATGGAAATTTACTGGAGCAAGTTTCCCACAGTACCTTTCATATAAATTAATATTCACCACATGCTCCTTCATGATATTCTCAGCTCTGGACGTCTTTTCTGACACACAGTAAAACCAGTAGCCCTTTAAATGTCTATTCTACTGGCTGACAGCTTTGCCCTGCAGCTGCAGGTCAGTGTACCAGACTTCCTATCTTGCAATAAAGTATTCTCCTGTGCTGCATTTTTAAACCAGATGCTGCAAATGTTATTTATCTGTGCTTACCTTGGTGGTGCGCTATGACGTGTAACCCATTAGCATTTGCAATGCTGCTCGGGGATCTTGGGTGAAATCACCAGTAGAAATGCAAAATACTTGTATTAATCATTGCTCTGATAGCTATTGTCAGTGTATAAAAGTAGAGGCTACTGCTGGTGACTTGAGCAACAGGTATTTTTTCCATTTTGTGTCTTCATACCCTCTTCAAAGGTTATCAGACGTGAAAAAAAGTTTTGTGTTTCTTTTGAGTGATTTGTGAATGTATTGGTAGACGCAGTATGGTCTGAGTAATAAATGGGAGTACTTCTGTTTGGATAAGGTTCATTTCAACTAACAGTACATGTCTGTAACATGTATGTTACAGCTGACCTAGTCACCCAAGGCTCTGTATCATCAGAAAAAGGAAAGAAAAACCCACAAACCCAGGCACTTTTAGGGCACAATCCATCTGACAGTGGAGGGATCCCAGAATGAGCAGGACAGGAGGAAGTATCTCATTTTTAGCTAAGATGCATCCTACCCTTTTGATTTAAAAAATTAAATTGAATTATTTAATTCTATTAAATGAAATACTTAATTCTATTAAATGAGCCAAAAGATTAAACCTTGTTACATAAAAGTTCTACAGAAAGCTCAGCGAGGTTTGGAGAGCAATGTCTATCAGTTTCTCTTGGTGTTGGTCTTTTATGTCTCTGTGCCTCCACTATATTCTCTCTCTAACTTACATTGGTACCTCTTTAAGGCAGGATTTTTCTTTCTGAATGGTGCTTGTAAAGCACTTAACCACACGGGGCAGAGTGATCCAAAATATGTCAGAAGAAGTGAAGTATCACTTTTTGAGGTTTAGAAACCTTCCTAGTAACTAGGAGGGAGCATTCACTTTAAATTTAATCCTACACTTCTAGACAAAATACAGTGCAGTTGCTACTGTCCCACAGAAGGTAAAGGGACAATTCTCTTGTCCTGAGAGAGTCTCCTCATCTTTCACACGTTTTTCTTGGGTAGTGCTTCTTACCCAGCACAAGTTAAATTACAGGAATGACCGTGTTTTAGCAGGCCAGTTTATGCTTGTAAAGTAATGATGTTTTACCAGGCTATCTCTATTTACCCCTCAAAGGCAAATAGAAAACATTTATCTGCAAGGAGATCTTTAATAATTTGTGACAGTTCAAGTCAGACTCACTTCTCTACATTCACCCGTGCCAGCTTCTTGCTGAATATAAGTGCCGATTGACAGAAGCTGACATAGTAGAAGAGAACATCATTCAGGCCCAGGATCGAGCAAAAGCTGAAGAAGAAAGGGCCCTAAATGTGCTGAAGGCAGATGCGGGGGAAGATTTCCACAAAATGGGATTGCCATCAGGTGAGGATCTGGACATACTGTCTGTCCCCAGTACATGCTTATGGAAACTGGAGATCTGTGCAACGTTTGTCTGAATCACTGGTAGGAGTGACACTAGGCTCAGTGAGCTTCTAGTTTGGCTTTACATCAGTGGAGCAACTCTGAAGGATTTTGTGCAGACATTCAGGTAGAGTAACATCTGTTTAATACTGTAAGAGACTAAATGACCAGGTCGTTTTCAAGGTATTAAATTTGCAATTAATGGCTTACCACCTAACTTTATTACAAGCATACACACCTTGATATATAGCAGCAAAGAACAGAGAGTAAATGTTTCTCCGATGGCTGCATAGCTGGGTTTGAACTGAATTTATAATTGTGGAGATGCATGCCCAAGTCTTGGGATTAAAATAGCAGACTGTTTCTCTATCCAGAAATATTACCTGGTGCTGGTCAGTTATAAAGACAACATTACTTTGGATTGATCAAGATGTGTCTTAAGAGGCTAAGCTTTTGCATTTTTTAATTTTTTTTTTTTTTTTTACTGTTGCAGTGGCATCCTCTTTTAGGTGGATTGTGGATAATGAACTTCTCAGAAAAAATCATTTAACCTGCCCTGATGATTACATCACTGATAAATTACCTGTTACTAGAGCACCAAAAGGTAACTTCTAAAGCAGAGAATAATTTAGACTTTTTAGAACATTCTGTAAGAATTGAAGCATTGGAGGATGTAGCAGAGCTGAGTTTATAGTTTTCTGCCAATGCAGGAGGGGCTCTAGTATTACAAGCATAAAATTTCACTAAAGGGACATTGTCAAAATAAAATTGATAAATTAAAAATTCTCTTCCTCTGGAATTAATGGATTATTGAGTTTAAATGTGCTTAAATATGAAATTTAATGGTGGTTGCACATTTGTTTACAGTTCTTTCCGTCTGACGCAAAAACTGTATTAATTGTGACTGCTCTTCCTCTATTCAATTTCATTAGCTCAAGTCTGTGACTGCATCCTGTATACAGAGAAGGGAAGTGGTTACATTAAAGTAGAAACTGTTTTCAGCGAAATAAAACTGTATTCTTTATTTTGGTTTTAAATTTTCCAGTTCTGGAAATATATCCGTTTAATTTGCAAATGAAGATCAGTAAGAAAAATCTTTTGGGCAATGTCAAGACTTATTTTACTCATGTGTGAGCCAAGGTGAAAGGTTTTAGTGAAGGTAAAATTTTTCAGTCAAGTGAAAACAAATATTTCAGAACAATCAATGTAGTCGCAAATTCCAAGATTCAGGGGAGGTGTTCCATTTTAATTCCAAAAAAGCCAAAAATCTAGTATCTCAGAGTTTCCTCTGAGGTGGCAATTCTGTTGTCTAACTATAGGAACATGGGACTAAGTGGCACATCCTGTTTATGCCAATTTTCTGACTGACGCAAGTCCAACATATAGATGTTTTTGTAAACTGAACAGGGCATTCTAAGTCTCACTCACTTGTAGGATTAATGTAGCTTTCTGAGAGTAATATAACTTTCTTTGTGTATAGCTTGTTTAGTATTTCTGAAAGCTTTCTTATTAAAGCACTCTGCTTCATTTGTGCAAAATAGACTATAAATATAAATGAATTCTAGAGGATGTAAAGTGTATTTTTGCCATCAACAAGACTAAAATAAATTCATATACCTATGCATAGAATAAGTGCTTATAATTCATGCTTTTCTCTTACAGAATTCTGTTTCTCTTTGAATTGCAGGAAAATCAGAACCTGGCTACATCAGAGAGACATTTAGTTTTAAACAGCATGTTTCTTCAGGCTCGCAGGACCAGATGCCTGCAGGGATTGCACACCTACAGAAAATATCTGGTAGTCTGCCAAATGTGTCTTTATGCACATTAACTCTGCCTTCAACTCCAGACTCTAGCCACCAGACTAAAAAGACAAGTAAGGTACATTTTACAGATTTGTTTTAGTCTGGCAGACCTGTAGGGCCTATTGCTGTTCCTATAACAAAGGGTAAATACCAAAGCATTGTTGATTTTTCTCCAGTACTTATTTTATTTGACGTGTTAAGAAAAGAGAAATACAATAGTTCCATATGAATTTTCAGTGCTGTGTTGCTTTAATGAGACATGAACAGATACCTTTTTCATCATCCTCAAAATTCCTGTGTTTAATTTTGCACCACGATCTCTTTTTTTTTCGAAGAAAACTAATGCCTCACAGAAGCTAGCCTGGAAAGACAGTAAGTGCATAGCAGAGAGAGAAAGTGAGCGTGCTTACCTTGCCAAACTTGAGAAGAAACGGAATTACTTGAAGAACCCCCGCTTTTTCGCACCAAATGCTCTTCATGGAGGCAAATCTCTTGTCATTTCTCAAGAAAAGGTGGAACAAGCCATAGCCAGAAGAAAAGCAGATCATAAAGGGTATGCCGTAGATACAGTTTCTTGCTTCTGAGCTGGAGCACACAGAGAGCTTCACTACAGCATTACTGTGCATTTACATGTAGATGTTTTGAGCTAAATGTCTGTAGTGTCTTAGGAAACAAAGTATATCTGTATGGCCTTTCAGTTTTGCTAAGGGATACATTTTGCGGTTCTCATTTTATCAGTATTTAAAGAACTAGGCAGTAAGATAGTTTCTTCTTTTTCTTATCTTTCAGCGGTACTTCATTTGTTCCTGTGTTTCTTGCCAATCCACCTGCTGTTTTGTTTTCTGATTATGAAGTTGGCCAGGTTTATGAGGTGAGAACATCTTTGCAGGGAGTTAATTCTGCCATTGAGAAGCATTATGTCCTACCATGATCTACATATTTCACCCAACCTTTTGGCTTTCTGCAGTTTAGCAAAAGTCCGAGTTTCTTCTTTATATTGAATTAATGACCCTTTAGCTTCCTTTAAGATACTCTTTCACACACACCACTGGCACACTAACCGGTGACAACAAAATGGGACCCTTTTCAGTCTCTGCTTCGTTTTTGTAGTGTCTGATTCAGGCTTTATCTAATAAACTGAGATTTTTAGGTTGGTTGTAATGATAAATTAGCTACTACTAGCAGAGTACTAGGGAACTGCAAACATTATAATGAGTGATGATAAACACAATGGAGTATTTTATTTTCTTTTTAAATGAAGATGACTATAGAGCTGCAGAACATCACTTCAACATGTCATCGTGTAAGACTTATCCCCCCCTCAACTTCAGCATTTGCCATTGGCCCAGGTAAGGGTTATTTTTACTGCCTTTAAGATGTTAACACCTAAAAGATCTGATTTATCTGCTTGAACAAAGATTTTTCAAAGACATTATGTTTGATTCTGCTACTCAGTGCTCTGGGTAGGACAATAATCTATCTGCTTAGTTCTTTAGAGACCTAAGGTTGTCTTATGTCTCTAGGACCATTCACATGCAACTCATAAGCAGATTGAAATAGCCTAATGAGGAATTCAAGAAGACTAACTAACATTAAAATGTTTGAAGTTAGATTGAAATATATCCATGGGAATACCTAGATTGAGTCTTATCCAAAATTTATCTAGGAGCAGACGTAGTGTCCATTGAAATCAGCAGGGGGAGAGGGCAAGAAATAGCATACTTCAGTTGCCACAAGGAAGATTAAGTTAGAGGAAGGGTAATAAAAAAAACATCTTTCCTATAGTAGGATAGCCAGGCACTGGCATAGATTGCCTAAGGAGATTGTGGTGTCTCAGTCACAGAATTGGACGAATATTTAGAAGTTAGATTCTCCCACGTAAATCTTGTTGTCTTCCAGCAGACGAAAATTGGGTAATGTCTCTAGGTTTCTCCTCACTGTTTTCTGTAGTTACAAGAAGCTTATTTCAGACAAAAAATTCTTCTCCGAGTTCTGTGGAAGATACGCACATACACAGATTGCTCTGGCAGGCTTTTTGTGGTCATTCATTTTTATCAGCTTGACTTAGGCAATAAATGGGGAGAGTTTACAGGCACCTTTCCAGAGGGGGATGTGATCATAAATACGTAGGCCAACTTTGGGAGGTTTTCATTTTTTTAATTCCCTGCATTTTTTTTTTTCCCCAAGGAAAATTTCCAGGAAAGGGAGGAATGATTGCTCCTGGGATGACATGCCAGTATACAGTCCAGTTTATTCCTGAATATCTAGGAGATTACGAAGATTGTATATTAGTGGAGACTCAAGTAACAGAACCTCTTCTGATCCCAATCCAAGCTAAAAGACCACCTCTAGTATTAACCTGTCAGTAATGCCCAATTCTTAAATTTCTCTGAAGTTAAGTGGATTTGTTGGTATTTTTTTTAATTTGACTGTCTCCAATTTTATGTGACAAAACAGGTGTGGAGTAACTTGGCAGTGCTTTTTCTGCATTTTGATATCTATCTCATTTTCACTCATAATGGTTTTATTAGTTATTAAAATGGTATCCTGTCAAAGTTTTCCTCAATTATTTTTATTATTAGAGGAGTGAGCAGGAGCCACTTTTCTAGCTTTGTGTCTTTTTGATTCCTGAACTACTAACTACTAATTACCAATATCCTAAATATTAAGGAATTGCAGTTTAGTTATAAATATTTGATGCTATTAATTCATTGAATTAATTGAATTGAATGCTATTATTCATTGAATGTTACATTAATTATATGTGGCTATGACATATCTGCAGTATTCACCTCTCAGATATTTAGCCTCAACTGTAACTTTTGCAGAAACTTGCTTTGATTTTTTGTAAAGTCACCTTCCCTGTTCTTGTTTTGGCTGGGATAGAATTAATTTTCTTCCCAGTAGCTGGTATAGTGCTCTGTTTTGGATATAGTGTGAGAAGAATGTTGATATCCCAGCCGAAACCAGGACACTGTTATTCTGAACTTTTTAAAAAAATTCTTCTTATTTTTTCTCATTGTTCAATGGAGTTTTTAAATGGAAGCACCATTAAAATGTAAGATGAAGGTAGAAATATGCACCTCATTCTGTTTAACTTTCAAATGGATAGAATTTAAGGCTTTTTAGGGTTGCAGCACCTAGCATATTCATATGCAGTAATGTTGTTGATGGGTTATTTAAGAACTGGCTTTGCCAGCTGCTAGCCTTCACTGTCTGTGTAGTCTGATTTTCTGTGTTACTCGTTGCAGTGCCTCACACTATAGATTGTGGTTTCTGTCTTGTTGGAGGAATAAAAATAACAACAATTTTGTGTAGAAACGAGGGATTTAACACTGGGAAGTTCTGTATAATGTCAAAGAAAGCCTGGCCACCTCCTAATTTCAGGGTGAGTGATTAGAAGGGAAATACTGGACATGGTATGGTATAGATGCCCTGACATGAAGGCCTTTAATCTCATCATGGTATATTAGCACAGAAGTCATAAGGCCTTGTTGGGGACAGCTGCACCGTTCCGTTGCCTCAAACATTCACATTTATCCTCGAGCCCAATCTCCCTGGATATCCGTACCTCCTGCTTGTGCTCTGGTGTACCTCTGCAAGAACATGTCTTGCTCAGTGATGAGGTAAACTCAGGCATAGATCAGGGAAAGGACAACTGGCTTGAACTTTAATCTTACCCTTAAAGATAGAAAATAAAAAAATAGAAATGCAATCAGTTCTAGCATTGCTTGAGATAATTCCCTCCCCCTCCTCACCAAAGATATCACCTTGCTGCACCTGTAGACCCGAGCAGTCCAGTCCCGTACTGCTCTGTCTTTAGCTTTCCATCGCAAAATAGGGTCTAAGTGATACGGACAAAGAAGATAAGAGGTGACTGGTAGATTGGCATTTTATGGTAGATTGGCATTTTATGTGCTGGAGAAAAGGCTGATGGGATAGCTGATGTGCCAGGTTGTCCCTCCTGAAACGCTTTACAGTTCCAACTCAAAGTGAGTCACAAGCAATAGAAACATCCAGAGCTCCTATGCTCAGGCATAGCTGCTGTTCTGCGAACAGGAATATTAGTGCTCCTGCCACTATCATGTCTTTGGAGACAGCACCTTCCCTCCTGCTTTCACCAAGGTAATTACAAAACACAGAGCATTTCTTCTAATTAAGCCATATACATGAGCTGCCTACTTTTGAGATGTGTGAAAAAAAATTACGGTAAGAGGTAGAACAGTGATGTTGTAGTGTACCGCCTGTTTTAGGTAACCCTGTATTTTAAAATCGACCACCTGATCAATTTAATTTATTCTTCTTTTTTTTTTTTTTTTTTTTTAACAACTTAGGCTGTTGCCGCTGTTGGTTTTGTGATACAAGATCCTTTTGGGATCCGTCCTGCTGTTTTTGAGCTAGCTCCAGGGCAGAGTACAACAGTAGAGGTTAGTACCAACTGCTATAGAATTTTTTGTATTTTTGGACAAAAGTTTTTGTATTTTACTAAATACATTAGCAAGCAAGATCATTGTAGAAGATCTTGGCTAGACCTTGCAAATTTGCATCTGTGTGAGCAAAAATGCTCAAATCCTTTTGTGCAATTATGCTGGAAGAATTGCAGTTGTAAGTTTTACTGGCAAGTCTTTCGTTGCAACTTCCAGGTCTTGCTTAGCCACTCAGAGACCAATCAGATTTTCCCCACACAAGGAATCCTGTTAGAGAAAACAGGAATCTGAGAACCCAGGAGTCCTTATTTCACTCCAGCTGGGGCATCAAATCCAAGAAACTTCTCCTTTCTGAGCTTCCTTAAAAAAAAAAAAGAACATTTTGGGAAAAGAAATCTTTTGTTGTAGAGCAGCAGGTACAAATCCTTCACTTATAATGTGCTCTTTCCTGAAAAAGATCCTCCAGTAGGTGTGCACTACTGGTTGCCACCACTGCTTTCTCTGATGTGGGCCACATTTTATTACAGCATCACTATGGGGAGAGGGAGAGTGATATGAAGAGCATGGCTACCTTCCAGCCCTTCTTTTCTCCACTACCTCCTGGCTGTTGATAAGAGGAATGAATCGGGCAGGTGTGGATGAAGGAGAAACATTTCTCCTCCTTTATGTCTCCCCAGGTGCATTGCTTCAGCAGGGCCAGGCACATGTGGGAGAGAAAGAGGTGATGGATTTAGCATAGGTTGGGTTTGCAGGCGGTAATGGATAAGATGTGGAATAACCATGGTGCACATTACACAGCCAAAGGTTTTGGCCCCTGAAACATTTTTGCTGGGGTGGAGCTCAGGGAAGGCACACAGCAGCTGCCCTGGTCACACAGGCAGTGGTGGCGTTGCTCAGTAAGTGACTGAGCGCAGATTCAGTTCTGAGGGTGCAATTCATACAATTGACCCAGCAGACTGCCCGCATCTCCAGTGGCTACAAAGGCAGCCTCTGGTGACCATCCAGATACACACATGTAAGTTTAGTGACCCAGAAAACACCTATTTTTTTCTGGTCTGTAGTAATGGAATGTGACACTGTCTGTTTCCTGCAAGTGTAAGATTTAATTATTAGTCACTAGAACTGTTCTTTAGTGAGAATTTATGAATTGAAGTTTATTAATTCCTGGAGAGAAATCAGCTACAGACACTGCTATCCCACTTCTCTCTTTCAGGTAATGTTTTTCCCTTCTTTTCCGGAAGTCTCACAGCAAACATACACCATTGTTTGTGACAATTGCCAAGTCAATGATGTTACGGTCACAGGTTTGTTTCTAACACCTTTCAGAGATCATGTTGCTAACACTGTAGATATTCAAATAATGTGAGTGGTGGTTGGTGGCTTGAAGTAATGAAAAGATTTTATGTCATTGGATTAAGCAAATACTTTGTCTGCCAATGGTGTCAAATGCTAAAAATTATTATTATTATTATTACTCCCTCCCAGTGCGTGAAATACAGGGGATTCAAAAAGCACTGAGCTCTTAACCACTGTAGCCAAAACTCCAAACATGTCATCAAGTAGCAGAACAGAACACCTGTAGTCAGGTGCAATTAATTTCTTAAGCTTTTGTATCAATAAGATAAGATGACAAACTATAAAACATCAGCTTTAACTGGGCAGAAATACATTTGGGTGTGAAGCAAGTTTGGGGCACATCTTAGATTAGGGTATACAGAAGAGAGAGGCAGTCTTTCTATTAGGTAATGAAAGCAGTTGAAATTCCTGTAGATGTTAGTTCTTGTCCTGTAATGTAACTGTGAGTGCTATAACATGAGGCTTGATTTGTAGTCTATTTAGTCGCTTTATTACAGATATCTCTTTTGGAATTTTTTAATAGTGCATTTGCTGCTTATTTTTATTTTAATATACTGCTCAAAACATCTGGAAGCCACATTATCAACCATTGCAAACATTCTGCTCACTTCAGTGAACAGTGCTGATGTAAGTGAGCTGAGGTTGTGGTCCTGAAATCCAAATCTGTTAAATTCATGAAGAGAAGATCTCTATTGATATATATTGTTGAACAAAGAACATCAGGACAATATTGTACAATTAACACATTGGAGTTCTGAGCCTCGAGGAAACACCAGATATAGTCAGTAATGGCCATTGCTGGCATTTGCTGTTAATGAGTAATGGGAACAATGTTAACAGCCAGATGGTAAACAGTAATACCTCCTTTTTTCTTCAAGGGGTTGGACAGCTGATAGCTCTGGAGCTTTTGTCCGTCACAGGTGCAGAAAGCAAACCTGAACCTGGTGAAGTTACTGATGTAACAGCACAGCATCTCATACGATTTGATCCCCAAAACCCACATGCCACCGAGGAGAAGAAATTGGTTATAAGAAACTCTACGTACGTAGCTACTATTAATAGAGCAATGCTCTGCAGTCTGAACATACTGTTAGGGATCTCATTTGTCTCTCAAGCTGGAGAAACCTTCATGCACTTGATAAACTTTGTGCAGAAATCTCGCTCCATTTTGCTCAGTTGTTTAGTAATTAAAGTTCAAAGATATGCTTGTAAGAGCAAGAACATTATGTATAGATGAAATGTTATGGCAACCATTAGCCATACCATTTGGTTCATACACTGCCAAGGTCAATATATTTGCCTCAGTATAGATAAAACTAAAACTGCAAAAGATTCATAAATATGGGTGTTTGGAGGAAATATTTAACAGGGTCATCCAGATAGGATTTCTCTAACTTTGCATGCTTACAACGTATACTTGTGCAACTGAGCTAAGTACCCAATACTCTTTTCCTTTCATAGTGCAGGGAAATAGATGCTTTTAAGGATGCAATTCTGACTGTAGACATAGAATCATAGAATCATAGAATGTTTTGGGTTGGAAGGGACCCCTAGAGGTCACCCAGCCCAACCCCCTGCAGGGAGCAGGGACACCGCTAACCAGATCAGGTTGCTCAGAGCCCCATCCAACCTGGTCTTGAATGCTTCCAGGGATGGGGCCTCCACCACCTCTCTGGGCAACCTGTTCCAGTGTTTCACTACCCTCATTGTAAAGAATTTCTTCCTTACATCCAGTCTAAAACTACCCTGCTTCAGTTTAAAACCTTTACCCCTTGTCCTGTCACAGCTGGCCCTGCTCAGAAGATTGTCCCCATCTTTCCTATAGGCTCCCTTTACTGAAAGGCTGCAATCAGGTCTCCCCGCAGCCTTCTCTTCTCCAGGCTGAACAACCCCAACTCCCTCAGCCTGTCCTCATAGGAGAGGGGCTCCAGCCCTTGGGTCATTTTAGTAGCCCTCCCCTGGCCCCGCTCCAACAGTTCCATGTCCTTCTTGTGCTGAGGGCTCCAGAGCTGGACGCAGGGCTCCAGGTGAGGTCTCACCAGAGCGGAGCAGAGGGGCAGAATCACCTCCCTCGACCTGCTGGCCAGGAACATCTCCCATAGAACAAGACATAACACATCCTGGACTCCACTGCATCTCCACTGATTAAAATGGGAGCCCAAACTAGCAAGCTCATTTTAAAACTTTCCTATGATCCTACTATTGAGTCCTAAATATAAACTCTATTTGAAGTCACGGAATATGTCCCTACGTGCAATTACATTGTACTGAACATAGTGGAATCCTGATTTTGATCAAAGTCAGTTGGACAATAATAGAAGTACACTGACATGCATGACTGCAGTAGTTAGAGGCTGCAGAACATCAAAGCAGTGAGGAGGTCTGTGCTGGTTTTAGATACATTCATGTAAATTGCTACTTGCTACGATGAATTTCTGGAAGTTTGGTTTGTGGCCTGGAAACCACACATGCATAATGCCAGAACAGAATGCTGTTTGGGTACAGAAAGTGTGATTCAGTGAACTGGATACTGTAAACTGACGAAGGATTTGACTATGCCTTTTTCCACATTTTCTCTGTGTTATAATCACAACAGCAGTCCCTGCAGATCTGGTGTCAACATTTGTATGAAACAAAGCTGGACAAGCTAGGACTGAACTCCACAGAAGCAGGAAAGAGAAAACTTTCTACTGCTATAGAAAGTGATACAAGAAATTGTACATTTTCAGTTTTATGTCATTGATACTCACTTTGAAATTCCAGTGCCCTTCTTCCCCTTAGTGAGGCAAAGTTTCTGAGGCCAGTATGAGTAAGGTTTTAAAACCCATGGACACATTCCATGGAATACACTTCTGCTGAAGCAACCCATTTAAGCAACCTTTTCTGGATTAAGAAGAATATTGCAGAGCCATTGCTGTAATCTTAGCTGGAGCCCCTGCATTTCTTGTTTTGTTAAAGACCACAGCTTGCACTTGGATTAAATTCAGAATGTTATGTAGATCATCAGCAGTGATCCAATGCAAACATACTGATATCAGCAGGACTTGTCCTGTTGATCTCAGAGTCTTGAAAGAAGAATGGTAGAGTTGCCTAGAAGTTGCATTACATGACAAGTTAAATAAGGCAAGAAAGTGTTAACATATCTTGCACATTTATATAGTTTACTTCCATATATTAACATGTTCTTTGCACAATTTATATACTGCAACTCTATGCTCTCATCAGCTTTGTAGCTCACAAAGACTAGTAAGTCTAACCCCTGTGATTTTTAAGGAGGAATTCCCTACATGGAAAAAGGAACTGAAAATTATCTCCCAATATTTTACTAAAAAATACCTATATTTTTTAATCATAGCTTTTTGTTGTTTATTGATCTCTTTGCAGCCACATAGAACTTCCATTCTACTGGCAGATACTAAAGCCTAATCTGAAACCATTAATACCGGAAGAAACTGCAGACTTTATGAAGCTCAAATACAATCGAGACACAGAGTCAGCCTTCTCCCTAAATCCTGAGCAGGGGGTTTTGCTTCCCTGTGCTGATCATGAGTTTGTTCTCACTTACACTCCACGGGAGGTATGGCGTGTGATTCCTTCCTATCTACAAACTCCAGCTGTGTATTTTTATGCAAGTCATAAGATCCTTGCTGTGCATCCTTCTGAATTAAATTTAATTAGCTGGTACTATGCTCTGATACACAGTGTTCAAAACGTAGAAAGTTATTAAAACATGTTTTGACTGCAAAATATGAAGCAGTTTCTGCTCTCATGTCATTATTGGTACTGATTGGACATAATTAATTTTACACTGAAACTGTGGACACATCCTCATAGCTGCAGCTGTGCTGGCTGGTAAAGTTACCACTCTCACATTACCAGCTCTTCCACAATCTCCTGACCCTTCCCATCTCCTGAGTGAGCTCCTTTGGGAATGTACCCCATACCTACTGCAGCCTAAACCAGTTTAGTTAGAAAACAATAATTATTTAAACTGTTTCCAACTGTAGCTTTTTCGGGCCAAAATGGATCCTATGAACAGCTGTGTGATAAATTAAGGGGGTAGTAGTGGCCTTTGGCAGAGAAATGATAGTATGCAGCTGTGGGTAAAGAGAGGTACAAGGATGTTTGAATGCAGCTGTACCAGTGACTGTTGTCTTAATTTCTGCTCTGCTGTCTGCGTAAATAAGGAGCATGAGCTCACTGTATTTAAAGAAACTCAATCCAAAGTAAGCCCAAGAGTGGGAATATCCCACGCTGTGGTGATTGACAGATGCAGGAATACCTCAAATAAGTATGGAAGATAAACTAGCTGGGTTTTTAAAATACTTTAGTTAATAGAAAAATACATTAATGATATTTTAAAGATTTTATTTCATTAACAAAATTATATTGAATTAACATATACACTTAATATCTCTCTACAAAAAAAATGAATTTTTTGCAAAGCCCTTCAAGTTTAAGGCCTGCTTCTGTGTTTCCTTTTTTATCCCGTTAGAAT
The DNA here is from genome assembly GCA_034008185.1 of Gorsachius magnificus. Taxonomy (NCBI): domain Eukaryota; kingdom Metazoa; phylum Chordata; class Aves; order Pelecaniformes; family Ardeidae; genus Gorsachius; species Gorsachius magnificus. Next base: position 153,586,421 of record CM067082.1, on the reverse strand, counting down.
ACAGATGGCATCCTCTTTTCCCATGATGGAAAAGTAGTGTTTCTTACTTAAAATCAGATTGATGGTCAATGAAGCTAAATACCCTGGAGCGGTTAGAAGAAACTTTAAGTTAGTACAGCAATGCTGATCTTGATTTAGGGAGCCTTTGCAGATGCTTGTGTGTAGTACGCAATATACTAGGGAAATAATAACAGGCATGTCAAAAATGAATATTTTGCTTGGAAACATACACTATGAGATCAGAATCTGGCTTAATATTTTGCAGTCAAACATGTTTTCTTTTAGTAGCTCCAAAGTTTTAATATTGTTTATCAGAGCTTAGTACTACGATGATGATCGTTCATCCTTTAAATGTAAACTACTTTTTCATCTTTTTTTTTTTTAACCCTCAACATAACTGATTACTTGACATTAAAATCCTCTCCTTCTTCATGTGTGTAGCTGAAGAATTACCACAGCGTGATTCAGATGGTACTGAGGGACATCCCAGAATCACCTTGGTAAGCTGAGAAACAGTATTTCCTGGTAAGACACGTAGCCACATCTTAGCTATGCTATTGCATTAAGTTAGTGTAGTTCTTCATCTTTCTGGTGATGATGGACTGACAATTCTAAAGGATTTTATCTGCACAACTAATAGTGGTACAAAGAGCGTCTCTGTGATCTTCCCTCATGGCTGAACACAAGCCTTAGCCCTAACTAGGGCTGCACCTCTCTTGGGAAAAGATAATACTGTCATTTTGTCTGTCCATTTCCCAGCTTTCTGCTGGGATTTCCAGCAGGCTTTCCTGTTATAACTGTTTGTCACAGCAGTCTATGGGTTACATACTTGTTCGTGAACAGACTGGGGTGACTAGAGTACATTGAAGAACTACTGTATTTTTTCTAGTTTTTAGTTGTGTAACTGCACATGGGCAGTCTGTAGTTGAGATATTCTTGATGATTTTCAGTTTTGATCTGGCAATTAAAAGATGGGATCCAGTTTAAACACCAGTTTAAGATGTTTAATAATTCTATTGTATTTCCTCCCAAAGGTTAGTAAAAGAGGGGATGCTTCAAAACATCCCAGAATACAAATCAGAGGATGTAATAGCATTGGAAATAGAAGTTAAAGGATCAACAGAACCATTTCATCTTCTTCTTGAACCATACGCCATTATCATCCCTGGAGAAAACTTTATTGGTGTAAATGTCAGAAAAACTTTTAAGGTTTGTTTGCTTTTGACTTCATTGTTATCAAGCGCTTTGTGTCACTGGATGTCATAGAAGTTATTAGAAGATATCAGACAATCCATGTTATTATAGATTTTCTTAAATATTTTAAAGGAGGCTGTGACTCCAGGAGGGTCTGTCCTAAAATCCCCTAGCAAGCCTCCATAGCCCTACACTCCATGCAGCAGGCTTTGTTCTTTTTTTCATCACTCAAATTTGATACCACAGAGTTTTACGTTTCTAAACGTGTTTCTGGGTCACTAACCTGTTGCTTATCATTTTGTCACTCCTGTAGTTTTGAAGTTTTCCAGTTAGGAGGAATAGCCAATGGATGATTAAATTACTTCATAACAGAGGCACTGTTCATGCCAAGGACAACAGCAAGCACAGAAAAGCTACAAAAATCACATATGCTACAGCTTACTAGACCTTATTCTTTCCTGCAGGTTCTGATAATTTGAGTTTGACCATTATGGGATAGACTGCTGCTGCAATTGGCCACTCACTCAGCGTCCTCTTCACTATAGATCAGGATCCTTTTGATCTTAGACTCACTTGGGAAAAATAGGCCTGTTAGCAAGAGCCAGGCAGGAAGACATTACCCAGTTGATGTTCTTCCCATTTTTTCTTAAAGATACTGCTAATCAGCATTTAGTTTTATGCTTTCTCTTCCTAGAAGTTCTTTTCAACTTAAGGCAGCCATTTTGTACTTTCCTTGTCCAGTGTAGCTATATGTGTGGTAGAGGTAATTAAGTCACTTACTGATAACATAATGACATTCCTCATAGTTTCCAATTGGTTTTTTTAGTCTTAAAAAGATAAGAATTCGAACTATGCTTAGAGATAATTGTGCTTCAGAGAACAAAGTTATTTGCTGTAATGAAAAAATAATGGTTGAATAGGTCTGAAGAGCAGGCCAAAGATTTCAAGAGCTTACATCTCCCTCACAAACAGATCCTTTGGCCAAAAAAAAAAAAAAGCTGCTCTCAAAAGAAAGGTCTGAAGTTTAAGTTTAGAAGGTCTGTTATGTTTTTGAAAAAGCATGGTAAAAGTTTAAAAGGCTTCAAATATGACAATGTTCTTGGAAAGAATGGTTAATGAATTTTCTTTAAGTTTCAGAAAACACCTTCACCTGTGTGAAGGTAGCCACTGTGTTACATATTGTACTTGTATAATCTGACTAAACATAGTGCTTTCAGCATAGATCTCCACATCTGAGCTACCTGCGCTAGCCTTTCCTTATAGCCCTCAGAGATCTCACTGGCAGCATCCCGGGGGTGATTAAACTCATCCTATAGTCTAAAACAGGTCAGAGGAATTGCTCCCAGCACTCTCTGATTGGCTTTATTTTCAGTAAAGAGAGTCCCAGAAGATGAGGTCAGATGTTGCACCTGTTTTACAGGCACCTGAAATCTAGTCAGGTGAATCCCACTTCTTCTTGTCCTTGTTTTACATCACAGAGGAGAAAGGAAAGGGAGGATGCGGCATTATCATTAAAATAACAGTAGTTAGTGTATGTCACTGGGTTGGTACTGCTCAACTCAGAGGTTAGATGAAGTTCTATGCCTCTCCACTCTTACCATCCTTGGGTTATTTCAAGATTCAGGTGAACATACAGTATGTTGTAGCTAGATTCAAGGTATATTAACAGGTCGTAATGTTTAGTGGTGATCAGGATATGGTTAGAGTTTACAAAGTATGTGATGTAAGACTTGCAATACCTAGTTTGCAGTGCCTCAGTACTCTCAGCAAATTGGCTTGTTGCTGTGAAAGGTTAAAATGCACTAATTGTCTCGATTTTAATTGTTTTAGATGTGGAATAACAGCAAATCACTGATTAAGTACACATGGGAGAAAATCATTCTCTGTGACATCGTGGAAGTTGTACCTCACACTGGCGTCATAGGTAAAGTTTCTGTGACTTGCAAGCATCAGTTAATGGCAGAAATATTTTAGCTGGTATGAGTGGAAGAGAGAAGTCACAGAGCACTATAATGCAAGCTGCAAAGGAAGACCTGATCCCCAGCCCACTGGAGCCAGCAAGAGACTTAATTTGGTTCCAGGACTTACAGTAACAGGCTTACAGCAGGTGGTTTCTTTGCAAAATGGTGAGACAGGACCCTGAATTTTTTTTTCTAGATATGAATAAATGCTGTGAATTTGAACTGGCAATTACTGGAAGCAAACCTGGGTGCATCAGCCATAACCTACAGTGTAAAATTGAACACTGTGCAGAGCCTGTTGTACTGCATGTTGAGGCTGCTTTTAAGGTAAGGAACAATTCAGTGTTGTGGGATGACTAAGTGTGGGGCCTGGCTATTGTCCATATAAAGCTTTTTGACTCTTAAAGGCCTGACAAATCTGAGGCAGTTACAAACAGGAGGTATTTTTGCTGTCTAGGAACTATTGACTCGGTGTTGATACTCCCAGGACAGTAAGATTTTTTCTGTATTACATGCAATGCATTTACTTTCTGCTGTTCTCTGTGAAATTGAACATTAATCTTAGCTAATGTATGCTTCTTAATTAGACAGTTTGGGCAGAAATATCCATTCTGATATCCGTTTCCTGGTGTCCTAGGGTCCACTTCTTTGTATTGATGTTCCATCACTCCGGTTAGGTTTGATTAAGCAAGGTGAGAGTGTGTTAAAAACCTTGGAGATTAATAATCTTTGTCAGCTGCCAGCACGATGGAGAATGCAAGAAAGCCCAGTTTGTCTAGCTGAAAGGAATGAAGAGGTGAGTCCCAGCTATACCTGGCTATGCTCCCTCTTGAGCTATTTCTTCCATATGCTTAGGAGATGTAATATTCATTCCAGGTATCAAAAGTGCTAATTTCTGTGACTTCTTATGAAACTTGTTCTGCATAGTTCCAGAAGTGTGCAAGTTCTTTTGAGATTAAATGCTTCTTTGCAATTTTTCTCTGTTTCCATTTATTACAAATCCCCTGACAGCCTGATCCAGAGAGATGTGGAGTATTTCCTGCATAACAGCAATTTCATCTGCTGCTGATCTAAATATGGGGGCAAGATGTTATCAGAACTGAGGCTGCTAAACACTCCTCCCATGCACCCACACCAGCAGCTCAGACAAGAATCTCAGCACCTACTGAATTGGGCCTTTTGGCTTTAAAGAATTGCTTTGAAACATGCAGGTGTCTCCCAAAATGACTTCTTACCACAATGAATACTAAAACTGTTGTTTAGTATTATCTAGGCTGTGATGTGTCAAATGCAGTCCATTCCAGTCTTTCACTTCAGAGCTCATTCCACCATTTCATATGAAATAACTAAAGCAGCTTGGAGATAATACTGCTGGCAAAGAATTGAGTGAGGGCTGCTATCTGCAGACCATCACATATTCCTAAAATTAAAAAAAAAACCCAAAACAAACCAAAATGATTATTTTGATTATTTATGGCACACAGTGGTCTTTGTAGTTAAATTTCTCCTTGGTGTTTTGCATTAAAGGGAAGTGAGGAAATCCAGACTCTGGGGTAAGTGCTTTTTGTTGTAACGAAAGGCCAAATTCTGCCAGTAGGGCTCTTTACGTAATTACCCATGCAAAGAATTGAGTTCACTTGTTTCATGACAAAATTGGTCTAAACATGTTCAGGTGTTCTGTTTTTCTGGACAGACTGTCAGTTTTGCAATGGAGAGAGGAGCTTGTTAAGCAGGAACTTTCCATTGACCGCCAGGAGATGGAAGCCTGTGAGAAGTTTTACTGTATCCCCATGAGTTCTTGAGCTTTGTTTTCTGTGTATCATCTAGAGATCTTGCCAACTTTGGGAGAAAGTTGATAGAAAAAAGAAAATATTTGAATGGTGGTTATGGCAGCCTTGCAAAACAGTTGTGTGTGTGTGTGTCTATCCCTTTTTCGACAGAACAATTATAATCAGAAGTGTCTGATTAGGCATAGGGGTGCCCTGGAGGAGACCCTGTCCTTGCAGTCCTCAAGCTCTTACTTCTCACTGTTATTCCTTTGTCCCCTGCCATTCCCAACAATTCCCAGAACCCCAGAAAGATTTTAGACTTAATCTCTTTAATTTGTCATCCCAGGGCCCATTCATATCCCAGTGATGACCGTAAATCAAGCGCGTAAGAACTACCCCTTTCCTTTCCTGAACCTCTCCACCCCTCAGCCCACACTGGTGCTCTTTCTGATTCCACTCCCCCCCCCTTTCCTTCCCCCCAAGGCCTATAGCTGCTGCTCAGCCCCTCCGCTTGGGAGGGGACACTGCTACTGCTGCTGACTCCTTCTCCTTCACATTCCCCCTCACTCCAAGCACAGGCATCCCCGTTATGCCCTTGGCTCTTACTGGCCTTCTCTTAGGTCATTGCCTTTTTATTACCTCTCCCCGCAGAAGCAAAGTCCTGCCTCCTTGTCTAGCCAGCTTTTCACAAAGCTAGCACTGTGCTTACTGAAATCAACCCAGGTGGGACTCCAGGGGCAGAGAGAAAGGGCATGTCTGAGGTAAAACTAGACACATGCAAGTCCTAAGCAGATTGTGTGGCTTCAGCATTTTACACTTGCTTTGCAGGCGTCAAAGAAATTTCTGTTTCCTCTCTCCTCTCCTAGGTATCTCCCTTTACCATTCAGCCATCTGCTGGAGAAATACCTGCTTTGGGTACATGCAGTGTGTCAGTTCAGTTCACATCATTGCTGTGCCAGCGTCTCCAGACAGTATTAGAACTAGAGGTAGAAAATGGAGAAGGAAGGTAAGGGGGAAAAGTGGTGTTCTGCTTTGTTTTTTCCTGAGATTCACATGTGATTTCACTTTAGGTAGTTTTTTCTCCTAAACCAAAAATATGTAGCAGGAACTCAGAGTGGGGTTGTGTAACCTATCAATGAACTATCCAATCACTAATATTGCTAAATAAACATAATCATCATTCTTTCCTTTCTGTTGTATGTCTAGCACATTTCATTAGCGGTAACAATAGACCATCTGTGTGTTTATTTCCAGTCATCTTCCTGTTTTTGTTGAAGTTCAGACCCCCCAAGCGTGCCTGATATCTAGTCATCTGGTATTCACTGAAATGTATACTGGAGTTCCTGCCAAAGCAACCAGCAAACTTTTTAACCAGACACTGCTGCCAGCAAAATACTTATGGGGAAAGGTAAATGCGCTTCTAATGGACAAAGAAATCAGCAGGGATGGAAATTGTAATTTCTATCAAAATACAAACTACTCTTAAAAGCTTTTCTGATGCATCCTGTGAGTACTGATTCCTGCTTTTCTGGCTTATGAGCAGGACTTCAACTTGAGACCATGCTTGAAAAGATTAGTATGTCCTTACTTTCTGTGGGTCATCCCTGGGAGAATGGCTGGGCAGAGATGTGAGGGGAAACAGGATGTAAGCTACCAGAGTATTAAACAAAGTACTGTGGCAATTTAGGGTTTGCATTTAATTCAGTAGAGCAAAGAAACAATGGTGCTTTTGAATTATGTCTAAATTTTGCTTAAATTTTACATTCTGCTTGGGATTCAGCTCACAGATTAGGACCCCGAAATTTCACGTCAGTATGTAAGCTATGGTCTGTAAGCTCTCTTTTCAGTCAATGGAAATCTGAGCAGGCAGTCAGTCACTAGAATATATATGTCTGGTGCCCTTGTGGGTGCTGCAGGGTGTTCTTCCTCACCTCCAGGCATCACTCAAGAGGTGTGGTCTCTTGTAAGTCCTGTCACACCAGCCAGCCACGCTTGTATGGCTTGGCTACCCTATGTGCCTGTGCTTAGGTGACTGAATCCTACCCCATTTATCCAGTCAGAGGAGTCCAGAGAAGTATTCAGCTTCCCCTAAAAGGGACACCTACTTTGGTCTGCAGAATGCTCTCTAGCACATGCTAACTGGATGTCTGTTGGCCACAATGGCAGTGTTGATGCCCACTGTGCATACAATTAGGTTAATTAGCCTGTAAGCTGAATCCTACTGTCAGTGCCTTGGTCACTCAGATCTACTCTGACATCCAGGGTTAAGCTTGGTTGCCTACTTGAATGCCTACCTTGCATTCAGTGCATTCTGAGATGTCTTTAAGTGCCCAAGACATCTTCACTGAGCATGTGGATGGTATAGGACCTATGGGAAAGCTTTTTGGAACTGCTGGAGCCTAGGAGGGGTATCCACAGCATTAGGGACATGGTTTAGTGGTGGGATTACTAGCAGTATTAGGTTAACGGTTGGACTTGATGATCTTAAAGGTCTTTGCCAATCGGAACGATTCTATGATTCTGTGATTTTACATGGTATCTGATGTTTGCATGTGAGAAACCAAGCTGAACCCCTGGATTCATGCCATGTGCATTTAGTCAATTAGGGAAGGTGCCAACACCAGGATTGTCTCTGTAAGCCACCTCTGTCGTCAGTGGAGAGAGATATGGCACCTGTAGGATCCTGCTCCAGTATTGGGGAGGTTGACTTAACCCTGGAAAGGTTTGTGACTGCGAAAGGGATGACAGTGACTCTGCTCCCAGCCCAGATGCCTCAGTTTGGCACCTGAAGTCATTTGGAATAAATGTAACATGAGGATCTTGTCAACCGTGCAAGCCTCATCTCAACAAACCGTATGTGTTGCTATCTGAAAGTGTCCTAAGCCTTAGAATAACTGGTTTTATAGTCCTCTTTGATCTGAAGAGAAAATCTGAAAGAATCAGTATTAATGAATTAAGAGAGTTAACTGAATGTCTGTTCTTTCTGTTTGGCAGCTTATTGGAAGTCAGGCAGCTTTCTGCTCCGCCGCTGTCTCCCCAGCCAGTGGCACCTTAGGTCCAAATGAGGAAAAAGAGTTCTGCATAGAGCTGTCAGCTAACATCATGGTAAGTTTAAAAATTGATCCAACTTTATCAAAACAGCAGCACTGGCATTCTCATCTCACCTCCATCTGGCAAAAGGAAGGATTTTTATATACGAAGTATCATGCTCTTTTTTTCCATACAATATCTCTGAAATTGCTTTGCTTTAGAGGTAACCATGGTTGAAGGCAAGAATTAAAGCAGTCCACGTGGTGTGCAGTTTTCTACCCTACCTCTTTGTTTCCCAAGTGTTCTTGTTTTCTTTCTTTCTCGAATGCCTATTCAATTACTCTTAATGCTTATCACTCTTCTTAGAGCATACAGATCCTCACTTTGGATTATCCCAAAGGCAATGTAGCAGACTGGCATATATAGTATACATTTGGTTTTCTGAATGCGACTGGGCTCATGATATTTTTATATTTGAAAACTTAAAAGGGGCTGCTGGGGCTGAGAGACTGCAAAGCTTACAAACTTCAGGAATTCAGCCACAGACTTTATAGTGGTATTCAAACAGCTGATTTAATGCAGCTGAATAAAGGAGCTTCCTATAGGTGTGGTGTATTAGTTCCCATTACAGTCACTGGAGACCTAAGTTTCATTTATTCACTTAAAAGTTCAGTACTATCAGAGATGCCCTAGAAGATCTCAGACACCCACATATGTCTGGCATATGTGGCACAGTATCCCAGTAAAGTCGAGCTTTCTTTGTGGAAAGCTGGAAGTTCAACAGGACACACTGGGCATCTGAACGGGCACTTTTGCATGTGGCTGGGGAGCTGACAAGAAAGGTTGTCTGCATTGTAGGTGAGCTAGATGCCCAAGTACTATCAATGAATCTGGAGATTCAGAGCTCATATTTGGAGTTCACCTTTATAGATGAACTCAAGGGTTCTGTGGTGGGTTGACCCTGGCTGGACACCAGCTGCCCACCAAAGCCACTCTATCACTCCCCTCCGCTGGATAGGGGAGAGAAAACATAATGAAAGGCTCATGGGTCGAGATAAGGGCAGGGAGACATCACTTGCCAATTACTGTCACGGGCAAAACAGACTCGACTTGGGGAAATTAGTTTCATTTATTACCAATCAAAATCAGAGTAGAATAATGAGAAAATAAAAACCAAATGTTAAAACACCCCACTCCCCCGCTTCTTCCCAGGCTTAACTTTACTTGTGATTTTTCTCTCCCTCCTTCCCCACAGCGGCGCAGGGGGACAGGGAATGGGGGGTGGGGTCAGTCCATCCCACGCTGTCTCTGCTGCTCCTTCTTCCACAGTGGGAGGACTCCTCACACTCTGCCCCTGCTCCACCGTGGGGTCCCTCCCACAGAAGACAGTCCTCCACGAACTGCTCCAGCGTGGGTCCATCCCTCCCACGGGGTGCAGTCCCTCAGAGGCAGGCTGCTCCAGCGTGGGTCCCCATGGGGTCACCAGCCCGGCCAGCAAACCTGCTCCAGCCTGGGCTCTTTTCCCCACGGGGCTGCACCCGGGGCTGAGGGGAATCTCTGCTCCGGTGCCTGGAGCTCATCCTGCTGCACTGGCCTGGGGGTCTGCAGGGCTGCTCCTCTCACAGCCTCTCACTCCTCTTCTCGTCTGCATTTACACAGGGTTCTTTTCCCCCCTTCTTAACTATGTTATCCCAGAGGCACTACCACCATTGCTTATGGGTTCAGCCTTGGCCAGTGGCAGGTTCATCTTGGAGCCAGCTGGCATTGGCTTTATCAGACACTTGGGAAGCTTCTGGCAGCTTCCCCCAGAAGCCGCCCTTGTAGCCCCTCTGCTACCAAAACCTTGCTATGCAAAGCCAACACAGTCTCACTTGTAGACAGTTACATTTAGAAGTCTGAATTTGGAGCTGAATCCCAGTCTATTATTTTATGCAGGATGCGCTGGTTCATGTATTGATAAGGCAAAGCCAAATAGTAGTGTTGAATTAGCCAGAGTACTGGTGTAACTGGGCCACATAATTCATCCTACAAGTCCTGCTTTAAACCCAGGTAGAAATAAAATCTTAGTTTTTGGAAGATTATTTAAGTATGGCTAGAAGTGATTAATGCTTAGAGCTTCAGCATCTGCAGTATAAAAAGTGTGTCAAAAATCGCTAATAGAGCAGTTTTAGGCTTATAGACTGATGTGAGTACAAAGCCACGAAAGAGCCACAAATTTTTACTTTGGTACTTCCTTCTAAGCAAATCTGATGCTGGCAGAGAATGCACTTAAAACAATTCAGTGAAACTTCTCAAGATTCTGTTCTAGTTCTGGTTTTATTCCAGTGAGGTTTATAGATGTTTTCTAAGCAAATTTCTTAATGCTCCTGCCTTTCCTCAGTGATGTTTTCTTCATTCACAAGGAAACTTGACTTTTCTTTCAGGGTGAGCTGAAAGACCTTGCCCTTTCCTGTAGCATAGAGGACATGATTGAACCCCTCTTTCTGAGCATTTCTGGAGAAGTGAAAGGACTGTACGTCACCTACTCAGTACCTTGTGACAGTGGAGTTGCCAGGTATATCAAGGGTTTACCCCTGAAATGAACAAAAATTGCTTCTTCCCAAAGCAAAAATAAAATGGAGAGGGGAAAAAAACTGCTTATCTATGTAAACTTCATTCCTCTTCCTGCTGTAGGCAGCAAGGACAGTAAAATGTGCTGGGACAATTCACTGAAGGTGCTTTATGTGAAGAAGAGGTATGGGGTTTACACCATAGCCAAATTCAGCATCTTTGTAAGCCCAAAAGAAGACTGGAGAAGAGCACTACTCCATTCCCACCCATTGTTTAGCTGAAACAAATTAAATTAACAACTGTGAATTCATTATTTCGTGAATAATAAATTGGTGGGAAGTTAACTGCACATTAGTGAATCTCATGTTCACATGTTGTGTCTGTTCTCCCTTGTGCTCCTGGCACTTGTAACCTGCCAGTTGCCTGGACACGTTTGTGTACAGAGAGCATGAAAAATTACCTTTCTCTCTGGTAACCAAAGTGTGGGACCTCTGCAGTCTCTCACATGTTTGTGAGTAACAACTATTCTCTGGAATGCCAAAAATTTGCGAATTCAACTCTTAGATGTGAATTCAGAATGACAGAATTATACCCAAGATCCTGTATTTTGGACCATTAAGTTTTGTTGTTGCACTGTGAGGCGTGATATTAAAGAGAGATGAATATGCTTCTTTTTGACTTGGTATATCTGACTGATGTTTATTTTATCTTTATGATATATAGCATGATTTCTCTCTTTGGAACATGCTTGTCTTTATATATTTCTATATAAATAAAAATAATTTGGTAGGTTGGCATGTTATACGTGATAAAAATTCTATCAAAAAAAATCCTTATGTGGGCAGAAGTGAAAAAAATGAAAAGCAGTAAATGCTGATGACAAAAAGAATAGGCTGCATGGTTGTTTTACACTGGTCATCACAATCATGTTGCATGTTGCACATTTTTAAAATCTACTGAAATTATCTGGGGCATAAAAAAATAAGACTGATGTTTTAATACTGATGTACCTTTTTCCGACAGCGATGAAAGGCAAATGTTACAAAGCCCGTGTGATCTTCTTTTGGACTTTGGATCTGAAGTTGCATTCAGAGACATAGTAAAGCGTCAGCTAATTCTTACCAATCACACTGGAATCAGCGCTCCATTCAAACTAGAAGCTGAGTATTTTACTGGCTGTTCACTTATTCCAGAACGACGAATCTGCCCGTAAGTCTTGCTTTTCTGCATAATGACTCAAATACTAATTTAGGTCTGGATTAAATCTGAAATCGAGACAGAGTGCTATTGCCTCTGTTACAAGATGGACTTTCTACAGTGCTCTGGTGGGGGTTTTTTAAGCTCTTACTCTGACTGTGGTAATGAAACCTGCTGGTGAGGTTTCCTGCAGAAACAGACAGCATGCAATGCAAGGATGGAAAACGTAGCTGTAATTGGTGTAAATGGAAAACACTGTTGTTGCCAATGGACATAAGCTGGTTTACACCGGCCAAGGCTCTGCTGTTTTCGGTTGTACACAGAGTCTTACAACTCTGAAGCTGATTCACTCTTAAGGATGTTACTTTCAAAAAATGCTTTGTAGGCAGTCCTTGAAATTATGATTGCTGCTAATCTAGGAGTCTGGTAGTTGGATTCCTACTAATTTAGGAGTCAGTCTGTTGCTTTAGCAGAGTCCTGCTCATTTCACAGAAATGTCGTTGTGATTTTTTAAATTTTTTTCAAGCTCCTCAAGCTACCTGGTGAAAAGAAGAGGGCCCATCACGAAACATGCAGCCAGAAGAGCACGGTCAGGTATGAGAATAGCTGTTAAGCCCCGCAGTAGAGAAAAGGCAAAAGACAACTGACTGTATATTCAGCATTAAATGTGTCAGTGAGGCACATCATTTCAGTCTTGGAGTATCTGGCTAAGTCTACGCTGTTAAATTACTTAGTTCCTCAGTTCATTCTTAAGTTTGAAAGCCCACATTGCCCCCCCCCCCCTTCTTTTTTCTCTCTTGCTCCCCCCTTCTTTCTCTTTCCCCCTCTCTTTCATTCTTTCTCTCCTTCCTCTTCTTTTTCTCAAAACCAACAGTCTGAAACAAAGATGGGTTGTTCTGGTGATAGTTCACTCCCAGGATCACTCTCAGCATACAGTATGGATGACATGCATAACATTTGGCTATTTCCCTCCTACACAGTCTACCAATACCATTGCAGCAGGTTTTTTTCCCTCAAACCCTTTTACATACCCTCCCCACTGTGGAAAGCTACGGCACAGCCCATCCATCATTTCTGATGTGCTGTACTGAAAAACAATAATATTTGGAGCCACATGAGACCCAGGGGAGGAGGAAGATGGGCACAAAATGTTATAAAGTGTGAATGTGTCTTTGTATCCAAAATAAAGCTTGGACATATTGGTACCTTGCCATAGTGTTTGGTATCTGTTACAAAGACAGAGCTTTTCAGCTGTTGAGTTAGTACTTAAGATCGGAAAAATGCTGTTTTGACAGATTCCATGCAAGCTTATTGATTTAGAAGGCTAGGTGACTCAGAATGTGGAAAGGCTTTGCTCTTTGTAATTCATTCTTTGTGTTGAAGAGCACACAGAGGTAAACAGGCAGCTGCTAATAGAAAGATAACAAGTTAGCACAAATTCCAGCTTATTTTTCTCAAATTGAGGGTGTGTGTTCATGTAGCCAATTAGTGCCTTGCATATCCCAGAGAGTCCTGGATCAGGTGGTTGGAAAGGAGTCCCTCTATGAAATAATCTCTGCACAAACTAGCTCTCAAAAAACCAGAATAAGACCCAGTGCAGAAGGCAACTTGGGTAAAGTGGTATAAATGTAGGTTGTGTAAATGATCCCAGGGTTTTTTTAAGCCACTGAGGTTACGCTGATTAACACCAGGTAAAAATATGGTCCTATATATTCTTTGAAAGACTAACTTTGTTCCATTTCCTCAAAATTCATCATATGCTTTTTTGCTGTGCTCCTTCAGAGTTTGCAGCAGCAGTGCTGTCTCATGGGAAGGGAGTAGCTTTCCATATACAACCTTCCACAGGAACTCTGCAAGCCTTCCAGCAGCTAATCATAGAAATAACAGCTTACAACAACATGTGGGGAGAGTACCGGGATGATCTTGTCTGTAAGGTAGGTGGGGCTTTGGTTTTAAGTGAAGTATCACTGTGACAGGTTTTACACCAGTTATATCTCCCAGATGCCTTTCTGTTAAATATACTTTTTCAGTTTGTTAGGACTTCTGTAAAAAATCAGGTTAGATATTGCTATACCGCTACCTCCAATGACACGTAAGGAACAATTGTTTGCTCTTACAGTGTGTGGTTTAGTTTTGGGGTAACATGATTATCCCTTGGGAGGTTTTCATGTGCCTTTAAAATGACTGGAACAGTTTTGATTTATAAAATCTGTTTGGTAGCTGGCCAGTGCTCTACTCTGCTCTACAGGTACAATGTATCGTGTTGTATGGAAAAGCTGCAGGAAAGCTGATTAATGTATGAGGTATTGCATTCTCCTGCTGAGAAGAGCTTTTGTTAGCCTACAAATTAGATGCTGTCAAAAGAAACCAGTCAAAAAATACTTGAAAATCATATCGGTTTTCAAAACATAATTTTGTAACCCAGAGAAATAAAGTTTTATCTTGATTCTAATAGCAGAAATTAATTTTTAATAGGTGGGGGACTTACAACCTAAATTAATTCCTATGCAAATGACTGTGAAAGGCTGCCCAATCTTCCTACAGATGACAGGACCACAAACAGAGCAACCCATAATCAGGTATAACGCAAAATACTGTCAGAGAAGCCAGAGAATTAAATACCATTGGACTATAGCCAACATACACACATGTTCCCATCTTTTTGAGATATAATGAGGTCGGTAAAGTGACTGTCAAAGTACTGCATCTGCTTCTATAACACCAATACATTTCTCTCTACCAGCATAATTAGAAAAGAATCTGCATACCAGCCTTCTCAGGTTTACCAGCCATCACTGTTCTGGGCTTACAGAAATTCACCCAGTCCAGCCCCATCTGATTCTGTGGAGATGGAAACTAGTACATGGTGGCAGTTCTCATCATCATCCACAGTTCATTTCTCCCTGTCCCTTCACCTGGACCAGGAGAAATGCAGCCCCGAGGTAAATAGGGGCAGGGGAAGGTTTAAGCCCTCTCATACAGCAAGTTGCATCCGCCCATCTGGGTGAGGGCTAAGGGTTATTGGGGACCCATGGCACCGCACACTTGGCCAGCTGCCATACTTCAGAGGAATTAGCATTGTATGTCATACTTCTGTATGTCTTCTGTATTGTCTATCAACCTTCTGTACCTGGAAATCTGTGTCTGACATAGGTCACTCCACTGCTGTGTAACCATTTGCTGCCACTGCCAGAGTGTTTTACAAAAGCTGACTTCACGTGTTTACCCTGAAACACCTGAAACAGCTAAGAAAACTGGAAAAAAAAGAGACTGATTAAATAAAGCAATATTGTACTTCACAGCATAGGCCACACTTTACCTCATAGCCACTCTTAACAGGCTGCCAGCACAGCCAGATATGTTTCTACTTTTAAACAAATCTTTAATGATTTCAGACATTCACTCTTATTTTCTGCATGTACTGACAGCAAGGTTCCCCCCTCAGGTTTGGCACTCATGTCTCTGGAGGGTCTCCTGTATTTCGGAGGGTTCAGCTCAACAATCCCACTCCCTTTGGTGAGAATGACTTTTGTGCAGCAAACATCAACGCTTGCATTGTGCTCTTTATAACAAGAAGAATAGGAGAGCCCATTAACATCTTAATTAACAGGCCTACTTGTTTCCTAATCAGGATTTTTTTTGTAAAAATAATAATAGTATATAAGAGTGTCTAAGTTGTTTTCTAACTCAGCTAGTACAGAACAATAATATGTGTTGTCAGGTCTTTATATGCATAGTAGTATTTATCATTATGGCATTACTGAATATTAGTTTGCTTTCTGCAACAATGAAGCAGAGAAGTTCCAGCCAGAGTATAGTAGAATATATATAATTGACTCGAGGACTATGAAACTGCACACCCTATCCTGATGTTTTGGGGTTTTCGCTCATTGAAATGATGCGAATTCAGGATTTTCCATCCTGTTTCTTTAAATTTCTCACAGCACTAACCCTGGTCAATCAGATACACTACCTACTTCTTGGTGGCATCACCTGGCTCTTCTGTGTTTAGACTTTTTATCTCTGGAGTAAGATTTTAAGTTCTTCAGAGCAAAAGACTATCACTTTTTTTTTTTTTTTTTGAATCCCACCAAACACATTTGCTTAACAAACAAAATACTCAATTTATTCTAATGTTAATAAAAATATAGTTTAGGACCTAGAGGGCAGGCAAACTATAATAAGGGCATAGCACACGTGGTCTTAAATCATTTTAGTTTACAGCAAACATGGAAAGTTTAAGATGTGCTTTAATATAAATGCAGTTGCTAGACACAAATGCATTACTTGATGATCTTGTTGTCTGGTACCAACGAAGCAATGAGTCTTCTCAATGGCCAGAAGTAATTGTCCTTTCTCCTTTTCAATTCAGACATCCGCCTGGACTGGGAAACTTACAATCAAGAGGAAGATGATAAAAAGCTGGTGGACCTGTTGATGTTGTTTGGAGACCCTTTTCCTCCTAAGGACACGGATGAAAATGAGACTGCATCAACTGGTAGCAACTCCGAGTCAGAGATCGTGTTAAAGTTGGATCAAACTGCCGTTCCCTGCGGAAGCATTTACTCAGCTTCGCAAACCACAGATGAGGTCAGCTGTTAGTCTGTTTTTTATACTGCTGCTGAGATACATGATGGGTTTCTTGGCATGAAAGGTTGAAAACAATAACACGCAATACAACTTGTAACTAAGAGCTGGATTGTTAAAAGACATGTCAGCTCCTTTCACGGTCAAGAGAGCAATACAAATAGATGGCTATTGGTATCAGCAATCAGTTTCCAGAATGAGCTATAAGCAAACAGCTCTTCAGCTTCTCCTTTTCTTAAAGCAGCTGATCAGATGATACTTTTTAAAATACTGTAATTGACAAACTAATGCCATTTTTACATGAAAGCATTTGGACAACTAAAACTGCTCAATTTGGGTCTACTTTTCTTATGGGTGCTTTATGGTGCCAATGTGTGCTGTAGTCAGGGAACAGAATCTAACTTGTGAAGTTCAAATTGTAGCTAATGTTTTGGAGATAGTTATCTCAGTGCCAAACTTAGCTTGGGTACTCTGCTAGAATATGGTAACACCTATTACACATGAAGTTTGATTACAATATGGCCGTTGAATATGGTCTTGAAGGGCAGGGGGAGGTATCATGCAGGATATGTATGTTTCTCCAGCAAAAGCTTTACAGAAAAGATATTAAAATCACTATGTCTCTGTTTCAGCTCGGAAGGCATATTTGTTTTTAATACGCTTCTAAACTTTCTTGTGCAACGCAGGAAAGTTATTGCCCTAGTGTGCTGGTTTGTATAACGGACCAGAGGTGCTACGGTTGAGTGCTTCTCTTGGCAGAACAGGACACAAGCATGCACATTTTCCAAAGGGGTTCAGGAGCAGTTTCAGGAGAGCAAACCTATGCATGAAAAAAATCCTGTACAGGACGCATCCATGTGTCCAGCTTTTGTGCCAGAAAGAAGGAAACTGGAGCTGGCCATACTTACTGACTAGTGCAGCAGTCCCCTGTACACTTCACTTGCATTCCTCCTTTGCAGCGTAACAGTTTTAACCATTCCCCGCCCTTGTGTCCCTGCAGTCTTCAGACACCAACAGCAAAGAGAAGGAAATCGTCACTCAAGAACCTACAATACAGAAAATCGTCTCCGTACTTATCCGACCTCATGAAGGGGTTCCTGCAGACAACCCCTACTCCATTACTCCAAGGCAGATAGTAAGCTCTTACATTTTCTTTGTGCTTAGATTTAGCGTATTTTCTGCAGGACAGAGAAGGAGGAGGAGGTAGCTTTGGGGTAGAGGTTTGGGGGAGAGACTACTAAACAGTGAAACAGTAGACTGGGAGGCTTTGGGATCTTGAAGATGACTGTGAGAAGAGTTTGCAAAGCCAACAGAAAGCAGAAAGTGTCCCACCTACCTTTGAGCAGTTAACTGATGACTGTGAGAAGATTTAAAAACTGATGACTGTGAGAAGAGTTTGCAAAGCCAACAGAAAGCAGAAAGTGTCCCACCTACCTTTGAGCAGTTAACTGATGACTGGGATTAGGTGTTCAGTTGTAGTAGGCTCTCTAGAGTGGCATCTCTGGTCTTCTCACTTGGGTTGCCTTGGTGAAATGTGTGGCATTAGATGGGAGGCATCCAGCCTGACACTTTGGAAGCATGTTATTTAACCAGGGTAGATTTGCTAAGTAGATGTGGCAGAGCTGGAAAGCAGGCTGCTGGGCAAGGGGTGCTCTGCAGACAACTCTTTTGGATAACCTGTTGTAACCCACTGTATTTCAAAAGTAACTGGTGCAAATAGGGGCCACAGTGTCGCAATTCCTTAGGAATAAGATAAAGCAAAGACAGCACTGAAAGATCTGAGTGACGGGGTTGCCCGAAACATCAGTGTGTCAATTTTGATTCTTAAATATTAGCAATTTTCTTGCCAAAGGGTTTCAGTTACAAGTTAGAATGAGCTAAAGATTACATAAAAAAAAATAATTACAGAAATGGCATCTCAAAGCAATGAAGCCTACAGCCAGCTCTGGGGTGACTGAGGCTGAGACAGTTCAGATAAACAAGTGCCTCATTGTGGAGACAGCCTCTACCGGGTGTAGCCAGCAGCGAGCTTGGCCCATGTGGAATGGAGCTGATGCCTGTGGAGCCATTCAGGTCTTCCTCTGTAGAAATGTTCTCAGTGTTTCAACTATTGCTCCAGGAAGGTCTGTTAGCTCAGGTGTTAGTGCAGCACAGCTGGCCAGACCTGGCTTAAGTCCATGTCTGAACAACTAAGCTCTCTCTGACCACAATGCACAGACCCTGCAGTGTTGTAGGACACGACAGAGCTTACTAGCTCTGCTCTGGCCCTGCTAGACCTTAGGCAGACCTTTCTTATGCTCCTCACCGCTCTGGGCAGGGGAACGTAGTGCAAGGAGAGCTGAGCTAGTTTTGCTTCTGCCAAGTGTAGGTCCAGCAGGACCACCCATACCCCCTGTGACCACATGAAACAGGGGAGTTTGTGCCTGCACAGCACTAGCCCAAAAGCAGTACAGGTCACGTGGCCCCTGAACCTACAAACTTGGCTAGACATGAATTGGCTCTGTAGAGAGATGGCAGAGGTTTTTCTGCAGCGATAGCAGGATTTAATCGTAACCTGCATAATGCACTTAAAGAAAGCAGAGTCTGTTCAACCTGTAAATCCCAGAAAATCCACTGTAGCTGGCTAGTGCGTTTGATTACATTCCCTGCTGTCATGTAAAATAAAAAAAATAGCCAAGAGTAAATTGAACTGTAAAATACTCTTAATTCACACGTGTAACTCTTCAAAAAAATGTTTCTTGTATCTGTGAGTGCTGTCAGTTGTGGGAGAATCATCTGAGTCAGCCATGGAGTAAGAGTGGGAAGAACTGGGTATTTTTAAAAACAAGCAGGTGTGTGCATATGTTTGTGTACTTAGAGTTGGTCTGTGACTGTGCTTAAACCCTCTTGATGCTAAGGAGTGGCTACACTGATATTTGCAGCTGAAATAATTAAGTCAGCTTTATTGTCACATGTTGTCATTTTAGTGCAAGCCTGAGCATAGCCCATCCCCAGGAGATGTCACTGCTGCTTGTGCAACTCCGTTTGAGCAGCTGAGCACTGAGGATGCTTGTGCAATCCCAGGCAGCTCCCTGCGCTAGCAGTTGTCTCTCGACTGCAGGTGGTTCCAGGAGGTGGCAGCACCCTCGTTTGCATCTCCTTCACCCCCCGCGTCCTGCCAGAGGCCGTGCCTGAAGTGCAATGTGAAGGGTTTGTGCTGGGTTTCATGAACCTAGACGACAAGGTAAGCAGACTATCACAGCAAGGCTAAAGGTGACTAGAAAATAATCATTTCCCTTCCTGTCATTTATGTACAGGCTGCTGTGTACCTGGCCTCTCTGTATAAACAGTCCTGTACATCCTTCCTTAACTAGGGTTGTTCATTTGTTGCATTTGCCTTTTAGCTTGGAAGCATTCTGGGGTGGGAATGTCACCATCTTCTGACATTGTCTGGTGCAGCAGACCCCAGACAAAAGCCCAGGGTTTGAAATGCTATCACAACATCGGGTTTTGTTGATAACAATAGTTAACAATGGGACTGAGACTCAGGACTGCTGAGTTCTGTTCCTGGCTCTGCATCTACCTTCCTGTGTGAATTTGGACAGCCTATCTCTCCTCTGGGAAACTTCCTCTTCGACAAGGCTAATGTGAGGCTTGAATAGTGTTTTATGAATTGCTCTGCGATTCTCTGACATGAATCATTGCAAAGGTGCAAGGTATAATGAATGAATGATAACAGAATACTTAATAAAAACATCCCTGATGTTCCTGACTCCTGGAGAAAGAAAGATCTGCGTCTGTATTAACTACAGCCATTCAGAGCTCAACCACTGCTTAGCTTTTGCTGTTCCTTACACGTTGCCATCATGCCTTACAAACAGGCAATGGAATCCTAGTTTGGCTAACAGCCTCTCGGGCCAAAAGCAGGGTTTCAGGTTTTAGTGCTATCATTTTATACATCATTTCTGTTTTCATTTTGTCATCAGCTTGCAAAGACAGTGCCTAACAAAGTGCATCGCAGACATGGCTACGAAGCCCCGCCGTTACGAATAGACTTGCAAGCTTTCCTCAGGCATGCTCTGTAAGTACCGTCCCGCTGATGCTGGTTTGCTCACAGGATGAATCAGCCTGGAGGGCCGGGCTCTGACCAGCTCTGATCCTTTACACACAGGTTAAAAGTCGACACGGATCATGATAGAGGAATGGTGTTTTATTCAATGGCAAGTGATCTCGTGCCAGATCAGCCTCTGTTAGGAGTAAGTATTTCACACACCGATGTATTCAGCTGGTTTGTACTGCTGTGCTACTGTAAGAATTCAGAGTTGTACACATACGGTTTTTAAAATGCATCTTTATCCCCAGTAGCCTCGTGTTGCAATTTTCTGTATTGCATATAACAAGATAGGTAAAACAAAAGGACTACAAGCACTTATTAGCCGGGAATAAGCAAAGCTGAGCTCAGACAAGGCCTGTTTTATACATCTTTTTCTTTGCAGAGGAGTTTGTAAGTAGAAAAATAAGTACTTATTTTCAGGACATAAAGGTCTGATAGCAGAATGAGTCAGAGCGGCGTGGTCAGTTTCTGTGACCTTTGACATTCAAAGCCTTTTAAACTTTATTACATTGTTTGTATTTTGGTTTTCTATTCAAGAAATGGTGAAAAACACAAGTAGGAAATACTGGGTTGCTTTGGGTTAAAGTCCTTCAGATCCCCAGTGGTGCTGAATGACCAGACTAGCACAAAGCTCTCCAGGGAGTTAAAACTAACCAGTCTGGAATCATTTCTTCACCAGGTTTTGACAGATTCGGTAATGACTCAGAGTTTGAAACTCACCAATTGCACTAAGGTTCCTCTGTACTTCAGGCTCCTTCTGTCTACGCCCTTCAGCCTGTGCAGCACAGATCCCCAAAAGAGCACCAAAACATCCCACAGCAAGAAGGAGGAAAAAGAACAGCAACCGCAACTTGTACTTTATCCACAGCAAAACATGCTGGTAGGTTCAAAAATAATAATCCTGTGCCAGAATAGATAGTTTAGTAATCGGTGTGTTAGTGTGGTCCAGATGAACCGCAAGAAAAACACAACCAGTATAGAGATCTCCCGATTTCAGGGGAAATAGCAGTAGATTAGCAAATACTAATTACTGCAATTTTGCCCACTATGTTGCAGGTACAAAATATTTTTCTACAGTGGCCCTGATTGCTTTTCTCATCAACTCTGACCTGTTGCAAACTCCGGCAGAAAACCCTGTGGTTTTTGGAGCTCACCTAAATCAATAGCCATATATATGCTAGGCAAATTAAAAGACTTCCAAAGACTGCAGTCCCTTGTTTCCTTAAATTAGATGCAGGCAGTGCAAACACGGAAAAATCTGGCTTCTTTTGGGTGTACACGATGGCATTAAAGGAAACAGAGTCCTGGAGTCAAGAATGAGCTAGGGTGTAAAGAACAAGTAACAGCTGAGTTTTTGAAGTGTGCTTCTCATTTTTCAGTGTTCATTTTGATACAGACACACATGGGTCTTAATTCTCTGCGTGTGGGAAAGAAGACTTTGATGTTTAAGACAGCTTTGGCAATATTGTATTTGTAACCTCAGGAATTTAGAACCTTTGTCTTGCTAGAGACTGTTTCTCCCCTGTAGTTCAGAGCTCAGCTGTTCACCTTTACGCTCCATCTCTGTGTACTGGATTCATAGGAAATAGCTGTGTTTTTTCTTTAATGATAATGCTTTGTTCCAGTGGGAATTTGGTTGCTGGCATGACACCTTTGGGTTCCAGTGGGAAAATGTGTGCCTGGGCCTTTGAGCAGTGTTTACTTTGGATTTCCTGCACACAGTGTCTCCTTATGCGATGGTCATCTGAATTCCTCTTCCCACAGGTGAAAGTGTCATTCCACACAACTCGGGAGTTACTTACGTATCAACATTTGCCAGATACCCAGCTGCTTCCTGGATTCCAAGTGCTCCAGTCTGAGAACGGAGAGAGAAAGCTGAAGTTTAATCAAAATCTGGTCATTGAACATAGTAACTGCACTACTCAGGTAAGATCGGAACGAGATCTCTGGGCCCTGAGAAAAGGCTGTGTTTTGTCAGCATCTCCGACTCGGATTGAATGTGCTTTAGGATTTGTGGATGACAAGCTGACCACGAGCCAGCAGGGTGCCCTTGTTGCCAAGAAGGCCAATGGCACCCTGGGGTGCATTAAGAGGAGCATGGCCAGCAGGGTGAGGGAGGTTCTCCTCCCCCTCTACTCTGCCCTGGTGAGACCCCACCTGGAGTACTGTGTCCAGTTCTGGGCTCCCCAGTTCAAGAAGGATGAGGAACTCCTAGAGAGAGTCCAGAGGAGGGCATCAAAGATGATGAGGGGACTGGAGCATCTCCCCTGTGTGGAAAGGCTGAGGGAGGTGGGCTTGTTCAGCCTGAAGAAGAGAAGACTGAGAGGGGATCTCATCAACACGTACAAGTATCTTAAGGATGGACGTCACGAGGATGGAGCCAGACTCTTCTCAGTGGTGCCCAGTGCCAGGACAAGGGGCAATGGGCACAAACTGAAGCAGAAGAGGTTTCAGTTGAACATGAGGAAGAACTTCTTTACTTTGAGGGTGCCTGAGCCCTGGAACAGGCTGCCCAGGGGGGCTGTGGAGTCTCCTTCTTTGGAGATATTCAAACCCCTCCTGGATGATGTCCTGTGCCCCCTGCTCTGGGTGAGCCTGCTTGAGCAGGGGGGTGGGACTGGGTGAGCTCCGGAGGTCCCTTCCAACCCCTGCCATTCTGGGATTCTGTGATTTACTCGGCTTTGCAATACAGCAACCTCTAGAGTAAATTGTGTCACCCAGGTAAAGTGAGTGGCCATGGATTTGCAAAAGGAGATGGCTCTGTTCAGACTGCAGGTGACTCCCAGGTGGACAGAGCGGTGTTGGGTCAGCACCCTGGTGTTCGTACCCCGGCTCTTTGCACAGCACGACAGCCGGGATGGTACGGCTCACTCGGAGGGCAGAACACCCCAGTCACAGTATGACTCTCAACATCCGTCTGAGACGCGGGGTCAGGACTGTCTCAGCGAACATGGCAGTGCCTGAGTCACCCAGCATCGCCTCCTGTAGCACCCCAGTGCTTCTTGAAAGTCTCCTGAGTCTGCCTAGCTCATGTGGTGTGGTCACAGCCCATGCACATTTGAAGATCAATCTCTCCCAGACAGAAAGCTGTAACCCCCCCCCCCCAAAGTCTTCCACAGTTCCAGTACACTGCAGGCATATTTTTTTTTTCATAGCAGGTATTTCTGAGGGCTGATCTGTGTGAGAGCCGAGCAACATATCTAAGATAGTCAATTTAATAATAATCTTGGGCAATCTGCACAAATTGAATGACTCACAGTGGGCCATCTACAGTCCTAAGGGACGACGGGATGCTGTAATGTCTGCATCTCCACAGAAAACCCTAACAACAAATGAGAGTGTTCACTCCGTGTTACTTCATTAGGACCACACTGTCTGGTTTAAAAACCTATCCCAAACCAGTTAAGACAAGCAACAACTTAATTCACTCAGAATGGGGAACTGACTGTATTACAAAAGAACACAGAACAGCTACTCTTGATTCAGAGCTTGAGGTTAAGAATGATCCAGCTGTAGCAGATATTAAAGCTCTACAAAAATAAAGTGATTTTTTTTTTCTCCTCTCCCTTTCCTCTGTTTTGCAGCTGGTCCCAGTGACTGCATACCTCGCTGTTCCAGTTCTGGAGCTCTCTTGCGACACGGTTGATTTCAAGACCTGCTTTGTTGCACAGACCAAGACTGAACATGTCTTCCTGTGTAACAGGAGTGGCTGTAGAAGTTACTGGACTGCTTTGCTGGGTATTCTGGTTTTGCAATTGAATGTTCTTGTTATATAGTTTCACTCTTCAGTGTCTTGCATGCACTCACTCAATATATAGCCAATATATGATGAGGTTGGCTGCAAACATCAGGTCTGTTCCTCTTCTCACTTATGTAGCCTTTTCCTTTTTTTTTTTTTCTTTTTTGACATCAGTGTCTCTCTGCTGATTTCAGCAGTTACTCCAGATTTAACCAAAAGATTGAATCACAACCCTCACAAGTAGTGGACGTGCTTTGCTCACTCACAATCCTAAGAGGGAACAAGAAGCAGTACAGAATCATAGAATCAATTTGGTTGGAAAAGACCTTTAAGATCATTGAGTCCAACCTTTAAGCTCCCCCTGAGTTCGGTTTGAGCTTGTGCTTAATGTGAACAACAGGTGGGCTTCAAAGGAAAGAAGATCAGGGCCTTATTACTTTGATGGGAGGGCATTGATCACTCCCCTTGGTGAGAGGATGACAGCAGAAACTGGCCACAAGCCTCTGGCTTATTAGTTGGCTGGCAAGGAGGCGCGTTGTTTAGAGTGCTAAGTGCTGTACAAACTATACATTGCTTTGTTTGATGCTTGCTCCCTTCACCGCAGATGAACAGGAAAGGTGTAATGGCCTGGAAGTATTTTCTGTCTCCCCTGCTAATGGCGTTTTGGCGGCACGTGAAGGGGACCGACCTACCAAAGAGATTTTGCAGATCAGCTTTACTGCAAGGTACGGTTAACGGGACTGACATCTCGCTGTTATTCCCTGTCAAGCCCAGACTTACAGTGCGAGTGGTCACTGACAGCAGAGAGCAATTCTGCTCCGTTCTTGTGTTACCAGCCTGCTCATTTTGCTTCTAACACTTGCCAGTCCTAGGCTTCCAGCTGGTACTTTTTCCATATAACCATGTTCCCTACGCTGCTCCCATATATGAGGTTCCTTTTGGAATTGGCACCCAGAATTTTAGACTTTAGATTTACCTACCTGAAACCATGCTTTTCCAACAGTTGGCATGACACATGGGCTATGTACTCCCGATCAAATCCCTCTCTGTCGGGCAATGTCTTCAACAGAGGGCAAACGTCAGGCCTGTAAATCAACACAGGGGCCCATTCGGCAGTTGAGTCCTTTATGCATCCAGCACTTTATTAGGACAGAGGGAGAAACGTGGCTGGAGTATCCCAGCATTCCAGTAAAGCATCTGGCTGTCACGCAGGAAAGCGCAATGTCTCTTGCAGTCAGGGATCCTTCGTTATCGTTTATGTGGCTTCTCTCTAAGGGTAACTTTTTGAAGTCCTTTACTTCCCTACATGCAGCCAAGCACCTCCTGATGAAGCAAAAGAGCAAAATGCTGTTCTAATGCAGTGATGCAGTTGTGTTACCCTTGCCTGGCTGGTGCAACGTTCAAAGTCATGTTGATGTTTGATGAAAAGGGGAAAAAAAAAAATTAAAAAAAAATCAATATATCTTTGTTGCCTCTAGTCCAAACATTTTCTACACAACAAAGACAACATGAGCTGCGGGTGAATGACAGCAAAGAATAGAAGAGAGCAGATGGAAGTTATTTTCTTTGTCCTATAAACACCTAATATTGCTCTAATTATGTTTATGGAGACCTTATCACAACCTTTTGTTGAGGCTAGTGAGTACTTGTGAATGGCAGAGGCAGTGACCCAAAGCCTTTAATTTCTTGGCTCTAAGTAGAGAGATGCAACTCCTGTAGGAAAATTCAGCTTCCATTACAAATTATTTTCTTGGAAGTTATCAGGTGGTGGCAGAAAGTTTCAGACAAGTAAGTCCAGCCCAGTGATTTCGGTGAAGTCTGAACCCTGCTGACAGGGAAGTTTCAAGAAGCAAAACTGGAGGTGACATGAGGCAGCGTCGTAACATCCATCTCCCCAAACGCGCTGTGAGATCTCCATCACTGGAGCTGCTGAAATCGCAGCGGGATGGAGCCTGGAGCGGCTGCTTGGTGCAGCGAGGCGGAGCAGAGGCCTCCCCAGGCTCCTGACTGGCTCGGTTTTTCTGGAGTGCTTGTGAACAGGCCTGAAGCACAGCTTTTTGTCCGACAGCCGGTACGCTGCTCAGCGCGCCTGAAAGCAAAGACATCGCTGAACAGCAGCCAGCTCATCTGTTCAGCTTGATGAAGAACTCCCCAACCCAGCAGAGCTCAGGACCAGCGTGGCATTAGTAAATAATCATATGCAAGGGGTGAGATGGTTTTTAATAATTCACCTCCCTAAAGCAGTGCTTTTCCTGCAGGGGAATTTTGTATGAGAAGGGGAAAAAAAACCCCAGAAGTTGTCTGGCAGAACAGGCTCTTGCCTCAGGCCTTCACAACAGCGCGGAGGAGTCCTTCAGATGAACAGTCTCGGGAGGGCTGGGTGGCACCAGCCTTAGGCGAACCACGCCGTAAGACTGCCACTGAGCGCAGAACTGCGCGTGCTGTGGGCTTTCTGATGTCCATTTGCAACCTGGGCTCTGCTGACTGCCCAGAACTGTGCTTGCTGTGGGCTTTCTGATGTCCATTTGCAACCTGGGCTCTGCTGACTGCTCCTTGGCTTAGGGGAGGCGACCGAAACTTTTCCGTTTCAAACCCTGCCACCAGGATGAGTTTTTCCAATCAAGGCACTGCAGGGATTTGCTCCCAAACATCAGCCCCCAGCAGAGCTTCATTTTACTTATTTAATACTCACGTTCTTCTTTCAAATACGAAGTTAATAATCCCATGTCTTTACTTCAGGTACAGACTGGCCCGTTCTTTTCAACCACCCTAGAGGTAGCTGTGGGACACGACGTGGCAGTGAGATGGCCACCGCAGACTGGACACTAACCTTAGGGCAGCGCTTGTGACGAGGAGCAGTTGGTCCTAGGGCACTGTTCTCCCCTTATTCCTCCGCAAAGTGACTAATCTCCCCCTTAAACACAGAATTGCATCTGCCTGTAACTGAACTTTTTGCTCTGCGTTTTTAGGAGCGACACTGAATACGCAGCGGTTGTGACCATTAGGGGAATGCTGGGAGAGAAGCCTTGCAAGCTACAGCTCAGGGGGCGAGGAACATACGATGGGAAGTACGAAGACCTGTATCTAATTTAAGCAAGACAACGCGGGACGCGTCAAATACGGGGTTGGATGCAGAGGTACCATCCGCTGAGCCTGTATTTTCATTTACTTCAGTTGTTTTACTATGGATTAGAAGTTTAGCAGACTGAGCGATTTTAAGTTATGAGGAAAACAGTCATAATCTTATTCTGTGCTATTAGTTTTATTGCTGTGATAAGCTTAGAATTACCCAAAGAACGAGGCTCTGCAAAATAATTGTTCTAAACTGCAAAGCAGCTACGGTAACAGGTAGGCCAGACCCCTTTGCATGTCACCGTAAGCCTCGCATTACAATTAAAGACCTTAAAAAGCAGCTTTCGCTTTGCTTTTTTTATTTGTTTGATGTTAACATGGACACTGACACATAATAAAAGCAAGAATTAGCGACTACGCCAGCGTTCCTCTGGCTGTTTTCTCGGTGCCTGACATGAAAAGGGGAAGAGCCAACTTTCCCTGGACTCCTTGGAAAAGGACCAACCTGCACGTTTCATCATGCTTGGGTACTGAGAACATCCCCTTCAGCCACAGAGGGAGGAACCCTTCTTCCTTTTAATGCTTCTCCCCCACATGGTTCCCATTTACTCACACCCCTCTTTACATGTTTTATTACTTTAGCTAAAGGTCACCGAAATTCCCACTTCTGAGCCTGCTAAGTTTTCCACTCCCATCATATAAAAGGTTTTTGTTAAAGGCAGCATGTGTGGGGAGGAGGGAGAGAAGATCAAGTGTGAGACTGTATCAAATAGCCACAGCTAATCATGACCTTCAACTAACAACCATCGTAGAAAACAAACAAATATTGTGCAAGAACCCAACCACATTACTAAGTGCACAAACAAGAGCCAGGACAAAGAACTGCAGCCTGCGTTACAAATTTAAACTTCTCTAACATGTCAAAGATGATGAGCACGTTTCTTTTTCAAGCCATTAGCTCTGAGGTTCAGTGATCTTTCCGCTCACGAGAGGAAGAAGAGAGAAGGGACAGCTTTACCAGATGTAACATACATTTTGCTGATGTCGTGCTTGCAGTACAAGTAATGCTGAAATCTGTTTTATGCAAGGTAAGTAAATATTATTATTAAATATTATTAAGTAAGCTTGTCCTCCAAGAGTCACACAAGCTGATCTTTACGAATGAAAGGCCAATCTCAAATTCCTGTTTTCTAGAAAATCATCAAAACCTTTCTATTCCGGCACCTCAGCACTTTGTTCCCTCCTGTGTACATTACATGCCAGTCCTTCCGCTTGCCCCCATTCGCAGGAGCGCGGCTGAAAGTAGAAAGCTAAAGCGCATCCTCTGGCGCGGGGACAGCCTGGGACACAGCCGACAGCCTGGGACACAGCCGACAGCCTGGGACACAGCCGACAGCCTGGGACACAGCCGACAGCCTGGGACACAGCCGACAGCCTCGTGGCCTGGACAGGGCAGCCGCGGTCGCAAAGGAAACGAGGGTACGTCCTTGCCCTGCTTTCCAAACAAGCTGTTCCAGGCTTCTTGCAAGATGGTGACGTCTTTTAAGAAAAACCCTGGAAAAGCCTTTTCGTGCGCACCGTTGTTTTCGTTTTGAGCAACCGTTTTAGACAATTTGTCATACAAAAATACTGTACCATAAACTACTTTGCTCTGGTAATATTCATAGAATAAAGGGATCGATGGGATTAGAAATACTCATTCACGATCACCACGCAAGGGCCTGTCGTTCCATTTCAGCTGAACTAATTTCACATTGGGACGCCATTTGCCAGTTTTGCATTTTCCCCGCCCGCTCGGGTAGATCTGTACAATTTATTCTGCTTCATAATTTGTGCCTAAAATTTGTAACCAATCCCTGAATCCACTTGATTTCACAGTGCAAATAATTTGCTACTACTAGAGAAGGCAGAGAATTAGCTGTTGTGTTGTTTCGTCAGGACACTGGAGCTCAGTTCCCTGGGTACTCAAATACCGCTGCGGCGCCCATGCCGGTCCCAATGCACATCGACACCACGCCGTACGCTCTGAAACGAAGGAACACATGGAATTAAGACAGATCTGGTTTAGATCATCTAGGGGAAAAAACCCCAATACAATAAATTCGAGCTACCCACTGCTCTCCTGTGTCAGCAAGAGTTCCTAGCTCCGGAGCAGGTCCTGATGCCCCGCAGTCCTGGCGGGTGCTGTTTGCAGAGCACGCGGACGCGTGTTTTCTGGAGAGGAGCAGTGCACCAGGAGCAAGCTCCTTCACCGCTTGCCTCAGACATCGAGCAGCGAGGCTGCACGAGGGGAACTGCTTTGATTCAGAGGAGCTGAGGAAGAAACTCTTCCTCTCCCGCCTCCTACCACTGCCCTTCCCCTGGCTTTGCTACGTAAAAGTTCAAGAAAGATCCAGACAGCCCGATGACATGCAGGAGGATTTGTGAAAAAGCAATGAAATTAAGGCTAATACTGTTCCTCAGTGCTCACCTTTTCCCTCTGCGCTTCAATTCATTGAGTAAAGTGACAACTTGACGAGCACCAGTACAGCCCAGTGGGTGCCCCAGTGCTATGGCTCCTCCCAGGGGGTTGACCTTCTCCATGGGAATGCCCAGCTTTTCAACACAGTACACAGCCTGGAAAGACAGAGGGAACGGTTTCATGGGGATGGAGTCGCCTCCGTTAGTTCCCAGCTCTCCTGCGAGAGAGAGCCAAGAGGACTGCAGAGGAGACCGGTGATCGCATCCGTATATAAAGAGAGACAGCAAACCAGCAGCTCTAGGGGCTTCAGAAGATTTGTGCTTAAAATCAATTTAGCTCAACTCTGGTTGTTGTTATGCAAACTCCACATCATTGTGCCAGCTGCTCCTGAAGCATTAAGCAGTCGGTACTGAGAGGCCCGACGGCGGCTACACCATCTTTCCCAGGGGGAAGGAGTGGAACCACGTTACGAATGCAAAGCGCACAGAAGCGAGCTAAGCCCATCAACTTCATCTCAAACTGAGCCCACGTACTTTCCGACAGGCGTGTCGTAGATTTGTGGAAGACACGGCAGTGACGTCTCTACCTTTCGTTAAGGGCCTCCCAGTTAGTGAGTGCAACACATTCACACTGACACCACCCTTGTGCAACAGATTTTGCAAGTTGGTGCGAGGATAAAATAGTGAAGACTACATTCTTATTCGGTGGACATATTTTTCTAGGGCTTTTTGGGGTTTTTTGAGGGGGGAGGGATGTTTAGGTTTGGTTTTTTTGTTTGTTTGGTTTTGGGTTTTTTTTTTGTATTAAGGTGCATAAGCAATGCCCTGCTTATTTTTATTTGAAGGAAAGGGAAAACAGTCTGCACATGTTATTAACATTTGGCTGAAGAAGTCATATGTGGAACAAGTTCAAATCTCAATTTGGAGACCAAGCTGAAATATACGCAGCAACTCCAACAGGATGATCACTCACCTGGCTGGCAAAGGCTTCATTGATTTCATAAATATCAATGTCATTCAGAGTCAGACCTAGGGTTCAGAAAAGTCAGGATTTAAAAGGAGATATTTTTGCCTTATGACTATACCAGCGAATAATTCACTCACAGCCTCCCTTCACAGACTCGAGTTCTACTCCACTAACAACAAAAAGAGGGGCACCTTGGCCCCATGGGGGGCATTGTCACTTGCAGCACGTTTATGTTCAACAATGTCTAAAGACTGCAAAACATCACAGTTCATGGTATTGGGTCACTGAGTTTGCAAGTTTCCTTAGATTAAATGTGAATTCTTTGCAGAGGGATTAAAGATTGAAGGGTATTTCAAAACTGAAAGACAGAACTCTAGGCGAGCATGCGACCATAGTAACGATCATCAGCTATAAAAGCTATTTAACCTGATGAGTATGATAAGATCCCTGAGGAAAGCCTGTTCCACTCGTCAGATGCCAAAATTGTGAAGAAAAAAAACCCCAAACAAACACAAACCCCACCCCCTCACACGCTGGTCATACGAAGGAAGAGGAAACGGCACTAAATGAACACTGAATCACTTGCCACATGTTAACGAAGGTTGAGGCTGCGCAGGGATTTAATCCTGAGCTTCTCAAAGGCGAGCGGGTGACAATTTATACATGGAGCACAAGATCCCAGTGAGGATCTCTTCTAAAGTTTTGAATTTAAGTTCACTGTTCCTATGGTTTATAGCTGCACATGCTGCAATAACATAACCTTAAATCTCAGCCCACAGAGTCTGATCTGCCTGGTGCCAAACACTGTAGGAATGACAAATGGTTCTTACCCGCCTTCTCCACAGCTACAGGGATTGCGTAGGCTGGTCCTATGCCCATAACATCAGGTGGGACCCCAACCACTGCAAAGGACCTGAGCACCCCCAGGACTGGGAGTCCCAGTTGTGCTGCTTTTGAGCGTTTTGCCAGGAGAACAGCAGCTGCTCCATCACTGACCTGGCTGGCATTACCTGTTGGAAGAGATTTATCAACACTTTTTTTGTCTAAGCCCGTTCTATTACAAGGCAGGAAAACCACAGGAACAACACAAATTCAACAACAGCGCTGACCTGCTGTAGTGCTACCGTCCTCTTTGAAAGCAGGCTTCAGCTTCGCCAAGCCTTCCAGCGTCGTGGAGGGCCTAATCCCTTCATCTTGGTGCACGGTGATTGTTTTTTGATTGCCCTGATTATCCAGAACAGTGGTCTTCACTGGAACAATCTCAGTTTTAAACAGCCCCATTTGCTGAGCTTTTGCCGCTCTGTTAAAGAAGAGTATGAAAGGTTAAAATATTCTGGAGGCGAGCTGCAAGAGAACTAACATCAAGGAAACCAGTTAGCAAGAGAATGAATTAAGGCGTGACTTGGTACACAGGCACATCGTCACTGAGTAACAGGCAAATACTTATTTCCATTCATGGGAAGACAAAACTTCTTACTTCTACATCACGGGAAATATATTGCTAACACTAGGGGCATTCTCCCCAAACCTGGGTCACAGGATCACACACTTCGGAGCGAGATCCCCATTCTGTTCCCATCAACACCTTTGCGACTGGCTGACCACCACCAGCCCACAGCACAAAGTTGTGCTCGTCCAGTGGTACAGTCACATCACAACTGTAAGGAGATAAATGAATTCTGATGTTCAAACACCAGTTCTGATTTCTGAGTTTAAACAGGGCAAGTGGGCTGAGCCTCTACACAATGCCAATAATTTCTGACAAGTTAAGGAACAGCTAAAGTTTCACTCATTCCTAGTTTTGCCCTACTAGAGACGAGTGGAGCTTTAGACCAAAGACTTCAGGTATAACCTTCTGGTATTTCAATGTAACCTTTCAACACAAAATGACTGCAATTTACGTTGCACAGTTCAGTGTGAAGATGCAGAAAGGCATCACTTAGCAGTAAAGGTGCGGTGCAGATTGGGTCTGGTCCCCGAGACAGCAGCATTAGCAGAAGGAAACAACTGGCATGACTGGACTGATGTAAGTAGGCAGAATGCGATTAGCTAGATTAGAATTAGCTCAGGACACACAGTTTTAATCTTGCATATCAACAAGGTATTTAAAAGCTTCCACAGCAGGGCTGATGTAGATTTACCTTCCAGCAGCAGAGCACCCTTTACAGGGAATACAAATTGGAGACTGAAAGCTTGTTTTACCCCCTCATCACTGTACACTTCTACTAATAAAATGAAAATATTTAATACTCCCAGGTAAGCGAGAGTTAGGGCGAAGTGCTGAAGGACAGATCAGTAACTCTGCAGACATCCTGAGACCAGCGCCAGAAAATCGCCCCTTTTCTCACGTGCGAGGCGCGGATCGCGTTCCCATACCCTTTTGTGCTATCAGTTCCATGTCAGTGAGAAAGGCTGGCATGCCAAGTTCCCTAGAAGCAGGGCCAGAATTTAAAGGTTAACTGGCCTGTGCAGTGGCTTCCTGTATTAGATAAATAATTGGACCGGGGCAGTGCTTAAACAGAGCTCTGAAAGTCAGTTTAACTCTTTGACAGCAGCAACTTTAACATATCGCCTGCCGCCGGCCTGCCAGTACAGACCCATGGATTCCAGGGGTCAGTTTACTTAATCCCAAGAGGAAGGTTGTTAGAGGTAGAATTGGACTCACTTGGAGCCCAACACCTGCAGCGAAGACACACCGCTCTTCTCATAGGCTTGGCAGTTCTCTAGAAGCAGCTACATTTAAATATTCCCTCTGAGGAAACGTTCCTTCCGCTGCCACTCCCACGTTCAGTCTCAAATGACACCGAGCCAAAGCCACGATGAAAATATTGACCCGTACGTTCGTTTCAGAAACCTCATGGAGGTTTGCATCCTTTGGATGCTGACAAGCACAGGGGCGCTCACTGCTCAAGGCTTGCGTGCCCGGCCATACCCGTGCGGGATTAGTCACACAGCCCCCAGTACGGCTCCGGGCGCAGCTTTCCTTATCACACAACCCGGGAGATGCACTGGCCTTTGCTCCGACCATCTCAAGCTCCTTTACTCACTATTAAGGTTAGGAAGGCATCACGAAGGCTGCACTTAACCACTCTTGGGAAGCAGCAATGAGCTTTCTATCTGTATTTATTCTGTAACCAAAAGGTTAAAAAAAAAACCAAAAAACATTTACTTTTGTTGGGAAGCAAAGGCAAAGGCATCTTGCTTCTTTCGGGAAACCCCAAACTTCTCTGCCACATTTTCTGAGGTTATTCTGGGAAAAAAAAAAAAAAAAAAAAAATCACAATTAGTCCAACGACTCATCTAATGGAGCCACAGTTGGCTTCTACTATGTCAACACAAGGTGCAAGCACTGGCTTTAGTCTCAAAGCTAACTGCTGCCTTCTCAGCCTAGAACTGCTTGGCAAAAGCAAATCCTGAATCAAATCTAGGACCAAAAAAAGGTTCAAATCCACTCTCATTGCTCATTAAGCCACTGAGCTTAAGACATAAGACAAGGAAATATTTCTTCAGAGTCGCTGATCTTCTCCCCATTTTGTGTAATTCATCTTCTGCCACAACCAAGGAGGATGCCGACACATGCAGACCCAAGCTCTCTGCATTCAGATGGATCCGAAACAGCCCAGTCGCTGAGGAGACAGACCATCCAGAAAACCCTTAACCTTTGGGAAGAGGAAGCACTTACCCCATAGGAATAAGGCAATCTCGAGCTTTGCTGTTTTCCATGATACTGGAACTGATGTCACCAGGGGTATTCGCACTTCTGAGGGACATTGTCTCCACACTAAACAGAAGAAAAATTTGCATTTGCTACCAGTGCTTTCCCACTACATTTGCCGTAATTGCTCAGTTAGGACTGATCAAACCTCAGTATCCTGACAACGTGCTTTCCCATTGCCCTACAGAAATGCAGCTAATTATTAAGAACTGGCTGAGGCAGAAACTCTTCAGTCATCAGTGTACAAACTACCATGAAATGAAAACAGATTGCGAGATTAAATTGGTCCTTGTTTCACTAAGCACAGGATAGCGATGTCAACAGTTAATTTCTCTTGTTTCCAGGAAGGAATCGCTAATGATTCTGGCACTTTTGTCCTCAAACGTAATGGGAAACACCTAAAGTCCTAGGACTGGAGTTTCCAGCAAGACTGTCAACAGCCATATGAATGCCACTTAGAGCTAAACAACTGGTTGGCAGTATAGTAAGTATGAAGCAAACCATTGTGCCATTCGTATTTCGTAACAGAAAGGATTTAAGACATGGATCCCAGAGGCTGCAGCCTTTCACCTACAAACGAGTTAGCAGATTAAAAATATCCAATTTTGCTGCACAAATACAGACCCATCACTCCAGACTAGCGAGCTTTTGTAACGTCAGCCTAGACCACGGAGCCTAAAATGGGAAGAGGGTTTGAATTCTACTCTGCACCACACAAATACACTCATGACGAGTAAATAACAAAGAAACCATTCCTGGAAAACGTAAGACAAGTGGAAAAGAAGGCTCCTCCTCAAGCAGCTTACAGTAAGTACTATCAGGAATTTAAACTAACTCTAATAGGGGACGCTGCATCACTCTACTTCAGTGCATCTACTCCCTGAAGGAAGGTACAGAACCAGGTTTCAAGTAAGAGCAAACCACAGCTACTGCGTTTTGTGTTGGCCTCCAGTACCCCTCCACCTACAGAGTGGGCGAGCCCACTCGGGGGAAAAGCATGACTTGGGATAAACCCAATTCACAAAAGCTATTTGTAACTGAAGGATTTTATGCCTTTGTGGAGAATCCCGCAGGGTAGAGGCCAGAAAAATTTCACAGTGAAACGAGGTGGCTTGCATGACCAAAGGATCCAAAACCCTGCGAGCCTTCCAGTCCCTTTAAGCCCATCTCTCTGGTGGACACGTCCGAGCAACTTCTTGAAACAACTGTGTTAACGTGAACGAGTGGAAAGCATCACGTGTTCGAGCAGAAGCATTCCCCATGAACACCAAGTGCTCAGCCTACATCAGAGGAACACACCTGCCGTGCCGAGCTGTTTATTTCGCGGCAGTCCAAGAAGGGCATTCTCAGCATCAGATCTTGCTCAACCAAGTACATGCAGGTGTTGAGAAGCTGTAAATATAAATATTTTCCTAAGGGCTACCAGCTGACTGTATACAGTAATAATTCAAGGAAAACTTCCAGTTACCAAGGTACAGAAAAAGAAAAACCCAATATTTTAGCCTTGGGTTTACTGAATACTTTTTTTGTCACTTGTTCTTCTCAAGTGAATGCCTATGTGGTCACTAGTATTTCTCTAAAGCCAACTTCACATTTACGTAATCCTCTTAAAAATAAACACTTCTTATGGTGTTAGGACAGAAGTGAAGAACAGCATGCCCATCCACTGCAGAAGAACATCTCCTGTAAGTCTGCAGAACAGTTATTAGCCTAGGTAGGGCATTAATTTCTTTATTCAAGACAGCTGATGGCATTCTAAGACACCAATTAATTGGAGATTAGTTAAAAAGCTAATCATGGCAGGCTCACTCAGGCTGTCAGAGCGCTGCACGCAAGCGGTATCCTACAGTGGAGCCAGAGGGCTCTAATAAATCAGGCTTTTTGCCTGCCTGTAAGAGACACTCAGACTCGTACTGCAAGCCCAGCAGACACGTCACCGAGACCAAAGCTTCCAGGG
Source organism: Gorsachius magnificus (assembly GCA_034008185.1). Lineage (NCBI taxonomy): Eukaryota > Metazoa > Chordata > Aves > Pelecaniformes > Ardeidae > Gorsachius > Gorsachius magnificus. Next base: position 153,550,130 of record CM067082.1, on the reverse strand, counting down.
GAATTAAAGGATTTTCAAGCACCCTCTCTCAGACCCTGTAAGATGACCTGATCTTCTGCAAAAGAACTCAGCAGCCTCTGGAAATACACAAATTACATCTGCAGCCACCACTTAAATCCAGGTCCTAATTTTAGAGTTTATTCACCCATCTGTCAAATGAGACCACCTATTTCCTTCAGGGTGGGGACAGATCTGCTTGGAAGGGGTTTCTAATGCCTCACACAAGAGCTACTGCAGAGGGACTGAGCGCTACTTTCAGGCAGCCTAAGCAAGTGCCATAAAAAGAGATGCTTACCCACAGGCCAAGCCGATGTCATACGATCCATTTCGGATGCCACCTGCAACAGCAGCGCATAAACATGCTCACTGTCAGTAGGAGCAAAAGCACTTCCCTTCCAGCTGCAGTTTCACCAACACCTGAGGCACCCACCACAGCTGGAAGGTGCATTCCCACCGCCCTCCCGCCTGCCAGAACGCGAGCCAGGCCAAGGAGCCGATGGGGCTGAAGACCAACCATGGCCTGACATGCAGACCCTTCAGGAGCTGCCTGATGTGGAAGTGATGGTTGAATCTATCCTCAGAAAACCAAGTTACTTCTCTAGGGGTAAACTCGGCCACTCAAGGATAGAAAAGCTCTCAACCAACAACACATTGAAAATTCCTAACAGCAGAAGACGTTATCACTATTTTTACTGCTCAGAGAGATTTGAGGACAGGAGAAATGAGTGCTTGGTGTGGAGCAGGCATTGACTCTGATCCGAGCGCCCATAACGCTTACCTGCTATATTGATAATGGCTTGTAGCCCGGAGGAGCACTGCCGATTCACGCTTGAGCACGGCACCGTCTCCGGAATACCACTAGAAAATAAGATAGCGTTGGCAGAGACTCAGCGACAAAAGCCATGCAACAAACCAAACCTCTAAAGAAAGCATTAAACCACCTGATTAAACTTTAACCCTCAAGTTCAAGACAGATCCCTTTATACGTGTTGACCTATTTGGCCCCGCACCAAGAGAAAGCAAAGTTCACGGATAACTTCCAAACTCGATCTGCAAGTGGCTTGCAGTGCTGTCTCCCCACAGCTCTGGGGCTTCATAAGGTCCTCTGTAAGCAGGGCCCTCTCATGCCTAGTTCCCGAGCTCGGATCGGGGCCAGAAATACTGAAAAGCCCTGCGATATTCGTAATTACTGGTGGGCTGCATCTGCACCTCTCCAAAGTGGTGGCTGTACACTGATCTACAAAAGCAAACATCACTTGGCAATAGGCACTGGTTGGAATATTTGGAAGCTGGGCTCCAGCTCAATATGGGGCCATTGACCACCAACACCAGGAACTGAACAGAAAGACCTGAGACGAGTCCATGGTTTCAGGCCCACGTAGGGCAAAGCGCAGCCTTGCAGTATGGAGAAGCAGCAGGTACAGCTGGGAGCCCACAAAGCAAGATCTCCCCTTCAGAGGCTCAACACAGATTAACTGGCCTCACCTCTGCCTCCCTGTCCTTTACCAGCAAGGTTCTCCAAACCCCGTCAGGGTTCTCCAACTGCTCAGTCAAAGTCTAATTCCCAGGCAAAAGGTGATTTGCAGTAACTTCTGAGGAGCGCATGCTAACCCAGTGCTGCTCCATAGCCAAGGCCTGAGAAGGGGGGGGAGGAACCTCGATCTGGTTGAGATTTTACCTCAGAAACTGTGCAACTCTTGCAATCAAAGCGCCAGCTCCAGGCTGCAGCACGTTTCCTGAATGCAAAGATACGATTCCAGTCAGCCAGTTGCATTTCCCTCACTATTTGCTGCGGGCATCGAAGGGATGTTAACGTCGCCATGGCTTGATACCATCCGGCACCCAGTCCAGAGCCCCACCGCCTGACGGAACGGTTGGCAAAGGATGTACTGATTTCCTAAACCTAGCGCTACGTGTGAGCCCCTTCCAACCCCACGACACTTGCAGGTATCCCAGGGGACAGCAGGAGCAGCCTGTCCCAGCCAGCCACCCAGACCAGGAGTTTCAACTCCAGGTGGAGGTTGTTCACTCACCAACACAGATGTCTCCCAGGGCCTCAGGACGAAGATTGACATCTTGAAGGACAGCTGTCATAATGGCAGACAGCAGTTCGTCGGGTGTGGTATCCTAAAAAGCACAGGGGGTTAGCACTACTTCACTAACACCAGAAACTGCCCTGCCACCAATTCACCCTCAGGCTACTTCAGAGGGCTGGTGCACCACGCTCAGGCAGCTTCACTCCACTCCTCAGCTGGCGGTGGTGGTTGTTTTTCCTACAAAAGAATTATTACTCCGCGTGTTCTTCACCCCAGGTCCCTTTCAAGCACTGTAACCCAGGCTGCTCTCTTACCTAGCTCGGTTTTGCATCATCAGCACGCCTTGTAGGGCCTTTAAAACCAAAGGACTACGGTGAGTTTACATGGCAAGACTTCGGAAGCAGAGCCCCTCGATTTATTTTGTGACAGAAACAAGGGTGACCCCTCAGCTGGCGGGGAGCACTGCCGGCGTGCCCAGACCCCTTCTGAAGGATGAGGAGCAACGCGCGTCCCTCGGAGCCATCCCGGCACCGTGCCCCCGGGCCCTGGGCCCGCCATCCCGCCGGGAAGGGGGCTGCTCCGGGAGAAGGGTGGCAGGCCCGAGCCCAGCGCCGTCGGTACCCGAGCGGGCCGGGCAGGCGCCGCTTTGCGAAGCCGCGCAGCGGCTTGACCGCAGCAGGTACGAGCAGCGAGGTAGAGACCTTCAAGGGGAGCCAGGCACCCCCTCGGCACCTCGGTTGGCTTTTTTTTGGGGGACGCCAGCGGCCCTGCCGCGCCTGGGCCCCGCGCCCCCCCCCCCCGGCGTTAAAGCCGTGAGGGAACGGGGTCTTTCGGGCGGCTCTCGCGTGGGGCCCCGCTCCTCAGCTGCGGGTGGGGGCGGCGGGGGGGTCCCGACCGGCCGGGGCGGCGCCGCGGCCCTCCCCGTACCTTGAAGCCGCCGCGCTTGGCGCGGGCGATGGCGGTCCTGCGCCCGTGCACCACCACCACATCCTCGGGGCTGGCGGCCCGCGGCGAGAGCCCGGCGCGGCTCCCGCAGGGCGCGGCGCGAAGCCCGGTCACTGCCGCTGTCCCCGCCGGGGCACCCGTGAGGTGCCCGAGCACCCGCTGCGCCCGCCGCGCCGCCCCGCCGCCAGCCGCCATCTTGTCACCGCCGCCTGCGGGGGTCATTTGCATAGCCCCGCCCCTCCCGCGGTGGCCCCGCCCCCAAGGCGGAACCCAGGCTTTGGCAATAAAAGAAAATAAAGCAAAAAAACCTGATTAAAAGAAAATATATTAATAAGTAATTAAAAATAAAAAAACTGCTAAAGAAACAATTAAAACAAAGTGAAAAGGAAAGGGGGGGAAAAACAGGAGGGAAAAGGAAAAGGGGGGGGAAAAAAACAGAGGAGGGGGGAGGAGAGAAGGAAGGAAAAAGGAAAGAAAAAAAGTAAAGAATAAAAATAAGGGAAATTTTAAAATTGTAATAAATAAATGAAAGTAAAATTAAATCCCATTTTAAAAACATAGACCCCATTGCATTTGGAGCATTTGCAGAGGGCGGGATGCCACAAGCAAGGGGCATGCAGAGCCAGGGGGGCCGAGGACTACACGGGTTCATCACTTTGAGCCAAATGCAGGCTGGGGGAAGAAAGGATGGAGAGCAGCCCTGCCGAGAGGGACTTGGGGGTGCTGGTGGATGAAAAGCTGGACATGAGCTGGCAATGTGCGATGGCAGCCCAGAAGGCCAACCGTACCCTGGGCTGCATCAGGAGAAGCGTGGCCAGCAGGTCAAGGGAGGGGATTCTGCCCCTCTGCTCTGCTCTGGTGAGACCTCACCTGGAGCCCTGCGTCCAGCTCTGGAGCCCTCAGCACAAGAAGGACATGGAACTGTTGGAGCGGGGCCTGAGGAGGGCTACTAAAATGATCCGAGGGCTGGAGCCCCTCTGCTCTGAGGACAGGCTGAGGGAGTTGGGGTTGTTCAGCCTGGAGAAGAGAAGGCTGCGGGGAGACCTGATTACGGCCTTTCAGTACCTAAAGGGGGCCTATAGGAAAGATGGGGAAAATCTTTTTAGTAAGGCCAGCTGTGACAGGACAAGGGGTGATGGTTTTAAACTAAACCAGGGTAGGTTTAGACTGGATCTAAGGAGGAAATTCTTTACAATGAGGGTAGTGAAACACTGGCACAGGTTGCCCAGAGAGGTGGTGGAGGCCCCATCCGTGGGAACATTCCAGGCCAGGTTGGACGGGGCTCTGGGCAACCTGATCTGGTTAGCGGTGTCCCTGCTCCCTGCAGGGGGGTTGGACTGGGTGACCTCTAGGGGTCCCTTCCAACCCAAAACATTCTATGATTCTATGAAACCCCTGGCCCAGCAGCTCCAACCCCCCCTCAGCCCCCACCTGCGCCGGCCCCAGGGGGCTGCCCTGTGGGGAAGGGGCCCTGGGGGGGTACAGGGGACAGGACACGGCCGCTCCAGCATCTCCCCCCCAGAACATCATTTCCCCGGGGATACAGGACGATGTGGTGCATAGGGAAAGCCGCAGGGCCCACAACAGGCAAAATAAAAAATAAACCAAAGCAAACCCAAAAAACAACTTTACATGGCATCATATTACATTCTCTTTTCCTAGTTTCATTCTGTACATCAGAACACTGCAAGGGGTTTAAACAAATAAAAAGGCAAAGGCACCTGAGGAGCGAGTCGCACCCGCACACACATGTACGCACACACACACCCCCACGTGCGCTCGCACACGCGCCGCATCCATCCACGGGAGGAGGTGGGAGATTGGGGATTTCTGAGGGCATTTGGGGGCAGCCCCAGCCCCTTTCGCTCTCAAGGCTTTGGAAAGAAGGAAAAACACCCACCCACCACTGAGGGGCTGAGGAAATCAAACCCAAACAGAGGAGAAAACAGCTTAAAATGGTTTGTTTTTTTTTTTTTCAGCTTTAGTGAAAACACAGCTGGGTACCCTCTTCTCCTTACCCTGCTCTAGCAGGGGGCTTGGCCTGGATGGTCTCCCAAGGTCCCTTCCAGCCCCTGCCCTTCTGGGATGCTGACAAAACCCTTCCCATTCAACACTGATTGATTTTTTTTTCCTTGTATTTTTTTTTTTTCCATCCATCCCATGTTAGGAAACAGATTGATGGATTTGGTCCTTTTCACAGAATAAAATTCCTCATTCCCCCCCCCCCCCCCCAAGGAAGGGGATGACTTTATCCCCCCCACCCCACCCCGGAACAGAGCTTCCCATCACCACTGTGGTCGACTTCAACCAGAGCCCAGCCTGGGCAAGAACCAGCCTCTGCAGCTTTGCAGGCAAATTTACAGGGGATCCTTTCAGCTATTAATTTTAAATTTGCCCTAACACTAATGGTGTTAGGTTTGGTTTTTTTTTTACTGCAATAACTCTAATTTTTGCTTCTCTGTGGGCAGGGAAATGCTCCCACTGCCACACCAGCGGCACAAAGTCTTGATCTCTTCCCCACGGAAGAATTCAAGGATGTGTGAAGTCACACGAATAACCAAATTCTCAATTTCCTCCTCAGTCCCAGCAACGCTTTTCATTTTCAGTTAAAAACAATTAAAATAAACCTGCGCTTGACACACTGGCCCAAAGATGGCAATCTCCCAGTAACTGCTTATTTAACCCTTTGCTGAGCCAGGTGGAAACAGCTAATGCAGCAGGGAAGGGGGAGGTGGGATAGTGCAATTAATTTGTCCAAAATAACCAAGATCTGGTTAATTAATTAGCTTCCATGGACTCTGTGTATGCTCCCAACCCAGGTTTTCCAGCAGGGTAGTGTCAGTCAAAGAGGCTGTAGCCCAACTGTGCTTTCAACTGGCCGGTTATCTCCTACAGCTGCAAACATGCTGCAGGAAGAAATCTGTTTCCAGCTGCCCTCGACCAACATGGTTTTGCTCTCCCGGTCTGAAGCTTAACAGTTGGACTTGATGATCTTAAAGGTCTTTTCCAACCTAAATGATTCTATGGTTCACGGTCCCTCGGGCATCACCACAGAGGTGATGCCCCCCTTCCCTGCACCCAGGGCTGGTCCCACAAGATATGGAGGAGAAACCCTCAGCAGCCCAGATCCACAGGCATGGGTCCTTTCTGCCTGATTTTAGGCACCTGCTTGGGTTTTAGGGAGACTCACTGGGCTCCTCCCACAGCTCCACTTCCAAAACACATTGGCATCCTTCCAGCCAAGGGGATGAGCAACAGAGCCACCCTCACCAAGACACCCTCCAGCTCCTACATGAACCCTGATGGTTCCCAGCATGAACACCTTGCCCACTGCAGGCATCGACAGCTTTTAAACATCCTTGTGCACGGCCCATGGCAGAGGTCCCAGGCATCCGTCCACAGAGACCTCCTGCGCCCCGAGAAGACCCCTTCTTCCCAGATTCACACACACACATGCACGCACACACGCACAAAGGCAAAGTCAACACGGCTGCTGCATCGTTGAGCCCGACTCCGTGCTTCGTGCCAAGTCGAGCGTCACTCCTTGATTGTAACCGCTTAAGGCACAGAACAGTATTAAATGCCGCCCTCCTGGAGACGCTGGCTGGTCCCGCGACCTCCAGGGAGGGTTTGGTCCCCTTGTGAACAGGGACACCCGGGTCCCCCCGACTCTGTGGTGTGAGGATTATACCCTCCGGCTTGGCTGAAACCCATGTCGGTTCCCCTGCAGAAGGTGGTGATGGCCACTGAGCATCTTGTTCCTCTGCTGCTCCCGGGGATGCCGCCAGCACTACTGTTGTGCTGGGGGGGACAGATCCCATTCACTGCACTTTCCCCAAGAGATAAGTAACACGGTGAGGGGGGACAACCCCAACATCACTGGCAGCAAGAAGGCTACTTGGTCCTAGGCCAGCACCCACACAGTCTGGGAAAGCCCTCGCTCTGAATTCTTGGCACTGATGGTCCCGAGCGCAGCTGGGAAATCCAACAACGTGGCGGGTGCCGGGCCGGTGCCAAGCAAGAAGGGACCCGTGGGGGCCACCGCCAGGACAGCCCAGGGTGGAGGTCTGAACCACAGAGCCCAAAAGGGCACAGCTCTGGTGGCCGCCCCCCTCCCGCCGGTGTTTCCCCATCCCCGCTGCCAGGGGCTCAGAGCCCGCAGTTGACGAAGGGGTGCCTCAGCAGGTCCTCGGCCGTCGGCCTCCGCTTCTCCTCCACGAAGATCTGCTTGAGGAAGTTGCGGCAGGAGTTCGAGACGCCGTCGGGGAGCTGGGGGTTGGTCGGCTGGGTGGCGATTTTGAAAATAGCCGCCATGGCTTCGAACTCTGCCCACGGCGGCTTCTCCGTTAACATCTCCACCACAGTGCAGGCCACGCTCCTGCAACAATGCCAAGCATGCAGGGGTGAGACAGCGGGTAAGGGACTGGGGTGGCTGTGCTCTTGAAGTCTCATCGGCTCTAGGATTACACCTGCCTGGAACAGGCTGTGTGGGGAGCAAACCCATGTGAGAGATGGGTACGCGTCTCCAGTACGCGTGGCTCCCTGAAGCTCACTGTGCACACAGGTCCTTGGCACGGGGCTCTCTGCTCCCACTAAGCGAGAGTGAACTTGCAGGTCTTGCCCTAAAGCTGGTGGCTTTTCTGCGTATGTTAACAGGCAGATACTAAGTTTCACAAAAGCATGTGAGAGACCTTATCAGAGCATGCCCTGAAGGGAAACCTAGGCAGAACTTTAGACACTACGCTTTCAGCAAGAGCACATAGCTCCCCAAGAACTGAGACAGAAGGAAACGTGTTCACCTACATCCAACTTCATCTCTGACGTGCTTCTAAGGAGCACATCAGATGAGCAGCAAGAGGCAGAGAGGTTTCCCTGTGCTTGCTGAGGAGCCCTTGTCTCAGCAGGGACCCTCTCTGCCACCTCCACTCATAGTTGCTCCTAAAAAATTGAACCCTCCCACCAGCCGGAGCAGACTGTGTAGGGCTGCCTGCTAAGGACTCCCTAGGTTTCCCCCCAAGCCTCCGGTGGAGGGACTAGTTTTTCTTGACCCTACTTTGCACAGGCACTTAATGGAAAGCAGACTGGGAAAACAGTGCTTCCTCCCCATTTATTGGGAGGATTAATAGAGTTATCCCAACTCTTTTAGGCTCCAGCTGACATCTGTGGATCTCCACAGGTCAAAATATTCACAAGCAGCCAGTGACTTTGGTTGTCTTCATGCCTGAGCCACATGCAGGCACCCAGCAGAAGTTTCTGCGAGGCCACACAAGATTCCCCTGAGCCTCCAAGCTGGGTTTAGCTGACCTAAAATCAGAGCCACCAAAACTCAACAGATGTTTTAGCAAACTTCGTTATCAACCTGCTTTCCAGGATTAAAGAGTAGCTACAGGGTCGAGCTGCGCATGGCCCTCTGACATGATAAAAGCCTCCAAAAAGCAAGTTGTGATTTTGAGTGCTCTTGTTTTGGGACTTCCAGCTACGACATGCTCCCTCTGGGTATCTGCACAGTTGATCCTAACATTTAGCTCCCATTTCCATCCTTGGCATTGCTCCATCTTCCAACTACTAGCTATACCTGTTGTTCCCATTCCAACTTCCCAAAGGGAACATTTGTTTAAGTGGCAGTGGTGGGGTTTCTATGGCATTCCTTACCACACATCAGCTTTCCTTCCGTAGCCTTCTCCACTGATAACCTCTGGGCTCATCCAGTATGGCGTTCCTGTGACAGATTTAATCCCAGTCCCAGACATGCAGATGGTCTGGATGCGTTTGCTGGCCCCAAAATCTCCAAGTTTCACATTTCCAGCAGAATCTCTCAAAATATTGGCACCTAAGGGTGAAAAGCAAAAAGAAAACCACCAAGAGATGAAGCAGCAACCTGAGTTGAAGTGGTTACAGTGAGGAGAGGAGAAGGGCAAAGACAAAGAGCTGGACGTGAGGGAGCCTTGATGAGTCTGGACTCAGCATTACACAAAACCCACCTCTCCTAAGGCAGCTGCTCTCCAAGAGGGTTGACTCCCATCGGCTCTCCTGGATAGTTTCACTCAGCAGGTTTCCCAAAAGTGAGCAGTGAATGGGGGACAACAGATCATCCTCCCCACATGCAGACAGCAGAACAGAGCCTCAGATCCCTCTGGATGCCAGGACCTCTCAATTCTTGGGTATGTTACACCAGGTTTTTAGATGTGTAGGGGCAGTTCACCCTAATCCCTCCCAAGAGTACTTAATCTGGGCTTCCGAAGCAGGAAGACAGCACAAGATTTTGGTTTCAGCTGCTTGTTCAAGATTCTCATGGCTCAAGATGGCAAAGGCCAGGGACAAAAGTACTTTAAATACCAGATCCCAGCACCATGTTTTGCACAAAAATTTATATTGGGCTGGGGGGAGGTTGGGTTGAACAAATCCAAGCAAGCAAGAAGCCTCTTTGCTTTATCCACTCACCTTTAATGTCCCTGTGGACAATCATATTGCTGTGTAAGTAGAAGACTCCCTGCAGGATCTGCCTGGTGTACTTCCGTGTAACGTTCTCTGTCAGAGCGCCGTAAGCTTTTAGCTGGTCCTTTATTGAACCCTGTTGCAAAGAAACAACATGCACCAACTGTGAGGACCAGCAGAACCAGGTGCATCATGTCACAGTGACTCTTAAACTTTCCTGACCATTCTCTCTCCCAGCTTGAAAAAGCCACTCTGCTGTAGGAACAGAAAGATAAAAATCCACAAGGTCTTGTTCCCAATGTCCCAGATCCCGGGGGGGGGAAAAAAAAAAAAAGAGGTATAGTCTCTGGTGCATCTCAGTGCTACCTTCTGCCAACACTACAGATCTTTTTCCCCCCTCTAGTGGCTGGACATCACCAATAGCTCATGGAGAAGGAGCAAACTGATGATGAGTGAGTTGATCTCAAGTTCTCAAGCAAGAAGATCAATTCAACTAGTCCTTCAGGGCCAAGCTGATGAGTCAGTCTTCTATGAAGTCTCCCCCCACCCAATTTGTCACAGCAAGGACTACCCACAGCCATGAGGCAGACATGAGGGACACTGTCAGCCCCACATGGGACTGCTTCAACAAGACAACCTGGAAGTACCCAGCCTTGAATTTCTGACCCAGGCATGCAGGCTCCAAGTGGTCTGATTTCATTGATCCAAGAGGGAAGGAAGCAGGGGTGCAGACATCCACCATCTGCAAGACACTGACCCCCATGGGTTTAACTGTATTTTCTGTCCACTTGGAAACAGATGTCTCTCACTATGCCAGAGCTGGGTTTTAGCAGGGATGAACCAGAGGCAGATTTGGGGTTCAAGCAGAGAGGTTGCATCCAGTTCTACTTCCAGCATTCAGGTTGGCTGAAGAGCAGGAGGGGAGACTCATCCTGGTTTTGCCTGTCCTGCAGCTCCGGGGCTGATCCAAGATTTCCCTAGTCCTGCTCTTCTGGGAACAGGGGGATGCTCTGCTCCAAGTCAGTCACTCAAACTATATGAGCTTTTCCACATCTACCCACCTCTGCTGTTGATCAGCCCAGCTACTGTTTTAGCCTTTTGAGGCTGGTGATGATCCTGTGGATGGGCTGGCCTCTCCTTTCCCTTTCCCAGCATTGCTGAAGTAACCCAAGATGCTCTGAAATTACCCCCTCGTACAACTTGTATGCAGGGTATATTCCCTTACCCACACTTTGAACAAGCTTTCTTATCCTGGCCTCCCTCAGCCTCATGGGGGGACACAAACATGTCACTGAAGAAGGGGAAAGAGGGTCTTCAAGGCCTTTGGTCAAATAGACCATTCTGGTTTTCAAGCATAAGTTAAAAAAAAGTTTATGGGCAGGGCAGGAAATACAGTCTCAGCTATTTAATGGGGGCAACCACAAGAATGCCAGGCTAATGGTGCACCCAAGCTTGGCCCCATGAAGATTTTGCCAAGCTGGCTGTGTTAAATCAGAAGCTTGACCCAGCACTGCGGAGCTGCTGTCCTGCAAGGTTTGGGAACTCATTCACTGCCACTGGCCTTGGAAACCAAAGCCCTGAGCTGCTTTTGTGAAACGAGCCGTTGTTGCAGCACGAAAGTCAATCTGTATTTGGTCAGAGCTCTGGTTTATCATTAAAAAAACAAACATTCAACTTCCAGCCCTGCTGGACACTGCCCCAGCATCAAATGTTGGTTTTCTGGCTTCTAACAAACATCAGCACACTGCAGAATAAGCAGCAAGGGGACTGCTGAAACTCCTGGGGTTTACCCCTCTGGGCCCATGCCTCATGGTAAGGCCTGAAAGGAAGATGCCTGCCCGCAGGGAGAGAGGGAGGACAGGGCTTGGAAGGGACTCAAACGCGTGGAAGTCCACCTGATTACTCACGTGCAAGATGCGTTAGGAGAGCTTCTAGCATGTTTACTAATGACCAAAATTATTTGCGACCAGATGACTTAATAGTCCCTTCTGACCTTACAAATCTCTGTATAAACAAGGGTTTATTCTCCCACACTCTGGGGAATGAATCCAGCTGGACAGGCGGGACTTAGGAGACCAGATCCTCCGGCAACGTAAATAGGGTTATGCTAGTTTATACCAACTGATGACTTTGTCTAGATGGCTGATGTAATTCACAGGCTCTCAAACAGAGAAAGAGATGTTCAGCTAATCTGCGTGCATTCTCCAGCCCCTGCTTAGGCGCTCTCAAAGCTTTCTGATCTTCTTTTTCCCTAGGGCTATTTCATCCTATATCAGCAAAGTCACAAACTGAAGCCACTCCTGCACAAGAGGATAATGCTACCAACAAAAAGTTCTGTCCTGAACAGGAGAAGACTTACCAGTGAGTAACACTGTTTTCAATCCACACGTGCTGAAAGCCATAAATAACTGGTGACAGCTGTGGGTGGACAGTTGTACTATTAGCTTTTCCTGCAGGGATTTGCAATAAATACTTAAAGATGGGCTCAGGCCACAGTGTTTGGAGCCAGATCTGGATCATGTCCCACATTCACCAAGTTCAGATTCCAGACTGTGAACACACCCTGCTCCAGGATTCAAACCTAAAACCTGCCTTCAAGGCTTTTGATTTCACCCACTGCATGTTGAGGGGCTTCACCATGACATCTGATTCACAACCAGCGCTTTTCCAAGCTTTAGGGATGCATCCACTGCTTTGTTTTGGCTCATCAGATATAGAGCAGCTCAGCTGAACAGCTTAACTCCAGATCCAAATTTCACCAAACTCCAGGGCCATCTAAATCTGTCCTCTGTCTCTCAGGATAATCTTTAGCAGGAACCACACTTACCCCTGGCATGTATTCAACAAAGATAGACAGTTTCTTCTCCTCGGGATCCCGCAAGCACCCATAGTACTGCACTATCCTGTCGTGACGGAGAGTCTTCAACAGCTGAATCTCACATTCTAAGGCATTCACCTCCTGCAACAAAACAGGTATGCTTCGTGATGAAAGGGAATGGTTACTTTGGCAATGTTATCCAAACATTGCACTCTTTTCACAGCACCTGTGAAGCTGCCCACAAGGACATCAGCCACGTAAGGCTTCAAAATGAGGGGTGCTGCCCTAAGAATAGAATAGTTCAGTTGGAAGGGACCTAGAATGATCATCTAGTCCAACTGTCTCAGCAATTCAAGGCTGACCAAAAGTTAAAGCACGTTATTAAGGGCATTGTCCAAATGCCTCTTAAACGCTGACAGGCTTGGGGTATCGGCCACCTCTCTAGGACGCCTGTTCCAGTGTTTGAAGAAACAGGTAAGGAGAGAAATAGATGGAATACACAAGGGCTTGGATTTGAGACAGATTTACTTATTTTACTTGTGCTCAAGGAGTTTTTCTGGAAAGGTGTGAATGAGGACATCAGCAAAGCTAATGTGGAACCCAGAGCAGGAAGAAGGCGAAGGGAGCAAGAATGCTGAAACTACGGAATAACAGACAGACCTGCAAGAGATGATACCCGAGACAGGGCAGCCCAGCACGACCAAGGAACTGGGAGGTAAAGAAGTCACCAGAGCATACTGACTGGTGCCACAAGCCATCGGGGACCACACCGAAGAGGGCAAACAACACACACTGTCTTCACTGTTTACTTTAGTGAAACACTGGAACGGGTTGCCCAGAGAGGTAGTGGAGGCCCCATCCCTGGAAACGTTCAAGACCAGGTTGGACAGGGCTGTGAGCAACCTGATCTGGTTAAAGGTGTCCCTGCTCCCTGCAGGGGGGTTGGACTAGATGACCTCTAGGGGTCCCTTCAAACCCAAAACATTCTATGATTCCACCCACTGCCTTCCATCAGGGGCACAGACCCCTCCGCCACCTCTCCCCTCAGCCTCCAGCCCACAATCCCCCAACAAGCTGCAGGACGCGGTCCTGCCCTCGTACTCACTTTACTCGTCTCTTGACTGTCGGGGTCAAAAGGCACCTGTTTCACTGACAGCTCCCGGCCAGTGTCAGCATCGTAGCAGAGATAAACTTCCCCAAAAGCTCCTCTTCCAAGCAGCTTCCCCAGCCTCCAGTTCACAGGTGCCTGCAGGGCTACATGAGAGAGAAGAGGGCTGAGAGAAGAGCACGGCAGGGAGACTTCAACATCAGGGTCCATCTGACCCTATAGAGTGCAGATCAGGCTGGCAATGAGCTCACTAAGCAGCAAGCCACCCTCTCCCAGGGGCACCACAATAAACCAGTTTTAATTGCATGAGTGCTACTGGTGTGTGTGGAGGATGTCTCCCAGTCTGCATTAGTATAAAGCAGAAACAAGCCCCAGAAAGTCACATTTCTTTTAGACTCCTTCCCCTAGAAACTGTTTTCTTAGCCAACGTTGAACTTTCCTCTGCTATAGGAGCAGTTGGCAGGATACAGCACAGCTGAGCATCAAGCCAGGCAGGGACCAATAAAGAGTTTTATCTCACTAGTCATTTCTAGGTTGTTATCCATCACTGAGCAGGCCCAGAATGAGCAGATTTTTACAGTATAGGCAGTCTTGCAATACCAGAGCAGCCTGCAAAACCTCTAGACCCATTTGCTCCTGCACCCCAAGCCTCCTGGAAGTTTCTGCTGTGCGAGCACGTTGACAGTCCAAGACAAAAGCAATTTTGTGCGATTCAGCAAGTGATGAAAACCAGCTGACCCCCACATGCGTGCCCTTGAGTTAAGGCCAAGGAAAGACACAGCACGTTGTATTAAATCTTCCTCATTGAGATGTAAGCTAGTGCAGTGTGCCTCATGCTGGGGATGGAATCGGGGTGCATTTGCACATGGTTAGCTTAGCTGATGCCCAGTTACTCAGCAGGTGACGGTAACTCAATTTTGTGTCGAGAGCCAGATGTACTGAGACCTCAAACACCAGAGGTTTTGATTCACTTACAATTCCTAGCTTTCGTAGGGGAGGTGCTGAAGACCTGCAGACCTTTTTCACAATTATTCCACCATTTGGGCCTGTACTCATCGTACTGCAAGGTGCTGAGCTTGCTGTCCCCATTAAAGCTCTTGGTTCGGCTAGAAGGGACAAGCTGAAACAGGTTCTCCTGTGGGAAGTAACTCCTGGGGAAAGTCCTCCGGCCTGTAGGAGAAAAGGGGGAGAGTTATGGCAAGAATGCACACATCAGCTTGGATCTACCTATCACCACCTTCTCACGTCGCTGCCTGGATCCAGTGATGTACCTCTTCAAAACAAGTTTAATGAAACTGAAGCAAAGCCCTGAGAACGTTTTTAATTCAATTTAAGAGTTGTTAACAGTAGGCATTACATCTAATGCAGATGTTTCCAGAGGGGTTTGCAACAGTTTAGTTACATTAGGGTTTTTGTCATTTGTTAATCACAATTAAACTCTGAACAGGCAGAGATTTATACTGCAAATTATTCCTGCAATTCCCTAAGACCACACTACAAACAACCACACAGCAATGCCAAATCTCATAACTGGTTGCACAAGGTGGTGTCAATGAGAGATGAAGTTCATTCTGGAGGACGATATGCTGTCCTCAGTGGTTTTTTTTCCAAGAGAATTTGATCCTTATTCAGTTTTGCCTCCCACTACTTGCAGTCTCATATAGCAAAAGGAGCAGCAACAAGGTGATGGAGTGGTCCCCAAAGCCCAGAGCTCACCAGCTTAAAACGGAGATGTGAACAGATACTGCTACCCTGAAATTGCTGAGGGATTTTGTACAGCTCTGAGAAACCTGCAGTAAAGGTCACAAGCCAGCACCCTCAAAAGCAAGCAATTTAGGGGAACAGAAAGGTTTGATATCGCCAGGGATGAGAAATGCTACCCATCCACGTGGCTAAGTTAAAACACTAGGTATAAGCAGAGGAAGAGCTGAGCACTGACTTCCATGCATGCTGTAGATGCTCGGCACTTCCCAAGAGCAGACCAGAAAAGTCTCACAGAGTATTGTCTTCAGAATATGCAAGTGAATCCCAAATTACTTGGTGGTTCTCCTTTTGTTAGAAAATCCTCCTTCTTAAGTCTCTCCAGCCCTAGGCACTGTCACAAGGCACCAATATCCTGGACCAAGCACCACCCTCCCCGATCCTCCACCATTTTCTTACCATCACTGTAGTCCTTGCGGCTTTGGGAGAGGTGGTACTGCCTTGGGAAGGTCCCACCTTTCCCAAACCTCTCGCAGAACGGGATGTCAAAGTCTGTCAGGAGGAAGAAGAGATGTTTCTGAGATCAGTTCAGTATCAAATGCCCAGAGCATTTCTTACGGGAAAGCACTGTGGTGTTCATGCTAAATTACAGGCAAGAACAAGGTGACAAGCTGTTCATTTACACAGCCATACATTTGCCAAGGCTCACTTTGAAATCTGTCCACAGTCACACTCCTTAGTGGAAAATAAGGGTTAGATACACTGGTCTTGGCCCCCCTAAAGCAAAGAGGTTTATCTCCTGACTTTATGGACACTGGCTCACACTGTTCAAATACCAGGCAAGGGATTAACATAGACCATGCCTGATTTCCAAGACAGAGCATTAAACATCTTATTTGCACACAGAAAATACAAGAATTAGCATGGAAACAGAATTGCCAGGCAGGGTCAGGCCCAGATCCATCTATTCTAAAACCTCTACTCTGATATCAGCTATTTCCAGGGAAATGCAAAAATCCAGCACTTGGCTAACACTGGTCAATCTATGTCCTTTTTCTTCTCAGAGGCGACTCCTGATCTCTGAAAGCCAGAGACTGATTTATACACCCAGAGCTCCAAACTTCTATATTTACATCGATTAAGTGTTAGAAAGATAGGCTTAGAATATACAGATGGGATTAAAGACCACCAGAGTTTAGCTCAGACACAAGATGATGAGAGGGATGGATGGACCTGAGAGATAAGGATGTATTTTTTTTAATAAAAAAACCCGCAGCACAGAAAGCCATGGCTGGTAGCACTGAATAACTTAAAATTAAAGTATCTGTCATTCCCCCCTCCGTCTTCCACCTCCTGTTTCTCCTCCATCCAACTCTAATGACACAGTCCATTCTGATTGTTTGTTTGTCTTAGCCTAAGGCCAGCAGCCGCTCCTCGGAGACCATTTCTGGCCTCGGCTGCGCTTCAGCATGATTTCCCCATTACAGCAGTGTGCAAGAGGAACACATAATGGCTGAAATATGGTCAGCAAGAAAAGGAACAAGGACAGGTCAAGAGGTTCTCAGCAAGCCACGTGTGAGCAACGATGCTGAGTGGTGTCTCAAAGCAAAATGCCTCCCCTACCACTAGGGATGTATTAAAACCTTCAGCAACATGGCCTGACTGCAGCTTCATCCCTACATTTCAATCTAGAAATCCTGCCTCAGGCCAGAAATGAGTTATCATGCTACAGGCTGACTGCCATTTGTTCATTTTTAATAGTGAAAGTCATTACAATATTACAGTTTCCATGATTTAACCAGCTGGATGTTTATAAGTGATTAAGCAGTAACCTATGATCCTTGCAAGTTACCAACACACTTTCTCTAACAGCATTTGCAGTATGCCAGATTATTATTAATGAAAGTGGAAGAGTTATAACTCTAGGGAGTCTGGAACTCAGGTTTTGCTGTGCAGGAAGTCGGGATCCTGAAAGCGCAACTCATGGGTACTAACCAAGACAAAAGGTGATGCCACAAGGCTGTTCCCAGCTTCTCAGCACCTTCCAGTTGTCTCCAAATATAAAAGCAAGGCTCCCTCAGCATCTTCTTCCAACACAGAGCTCATCTCTGATCTTTCAACATTTACTTGCTTGCATTCTTTTACTTCAGGGCCATTGCTACCCAGTTTGGACTGTTGCTGCTGTAATCTGATTCCCAAATTAGGCCCAAAGGTTCTTCACTATTGCTGCAGAGCCAAGAAGGGTTAATGGTGACAAGAGCAGCCCTGCCTGTGTTTGATGCTCTGGGCCTTTTAATTTTAGAGAACACTGATGTTTGATCATTGCAGGGTCATTTTTGCAGTATAACCTAAGCAATGGAGCTGGTTTGCTTGATTGTTTTTAATTACTTCTCATGCAGTGCCACCCCTCTAATAGCCTTTATCCAGTTTCTTTATTACAAGCTTTTTATACTTTTACGCAAATACAAACTTCCAAGAATACTTACCCATGCAATCAAGACTGCCTTTGGGATGGCTCTTCCTTCCAGGAACAGGGGTTTGGGTAAAGGGAGGGCTGCAAAGGGATGAGAGGAGAAAAAAAGAAAAAAAAGATACACTTTATTATATCAGAAAGGCTGGGGAATGAATTAGGAAGCGACTACACGCAGAAAGCACAGGCTATACCACAAGACGCCCTGATCACTGATCAGCCCAGCCTACCCAACTAAGCTCCCATCTTCGACCTGCACAAGGATGAAGATTTTTTTTTTTGCTGGATCACAACCTGTTCCTGTGGCAAACAAAAGAAATGCTGCAGAAGACAGTCACCAGGCTGAAACGAAGCAGCCAAAGATCGCACCATAACACCTATGCACAAGACAGCACAGAAGCAGGGATGCAGATTTCTTGTCCTTCAACATCAGGTATTCAACCACGCGACTGCTTTCTGTGAACACTGCTTAGTTGCTGCAGATGTACACACCGGAGTCCTTCAGTCACGCTTGATTCATGAGGCTCTCCCCTTCCCCACAACATCATCCCCAGCTTCCTCATGCAGGAGGGTCCGTGCCACCGCTGGGCACACACATCATCCCAGGAAACCAGGTGGGAAGAGTGGTGCTTCAAGGCTGAAGGTCTTTAAATTACATGGAGAGGATGACAAAGCACTGCAAGAGTATCTCAGCAATCCTAATTTCACCTCAGCCTCTGCAAGGGCCAACAGGGTGATCTGGACAGGTTGCTCTTCCACTCTCTTTTAATGAAATGGGCACAATAGTGGAAATCTGCTTTTTAAAGTGCTCTGAAAGCTACTCATGTCAAAGCTGATCAGGAGAGGTTTGCTATGGTGAAGAGGAATTTGCAATGTTATTTCTTAGCATCAGACTGGTCACCATGCCAGCTGGCTAGCTCTGCCCTCTTGAGGCTAATGTCATCTTAAGCAATTGGCAGCAATGGCTCAGCTAAGCTTACTCCTCTTTCTGCCTTTGAAGAATGCAGCCCTCCTCACGCCTTTTCCAGCTCTTAGACCCCATGACTGAATACAGCTGCCTGCTTCTTTGTATGTGAAACCAAGCCATGCTACCCTCTTGCAAACCCACTTAACTCTCCTCTCTCGATTCACAATGAAGCGTTACAACCAGGCCGTGCTCCTCCTGTTGTTCTTCCTCACAGAGCCTACGCAAAAGCGAAGCTGGGGCATTGAGGCTGGGAGCACAAGGAATCCAGCTTCAATACAGCCGTAACAATGAGCAAATACATCACAGGAAATTATTAAAAGCCACAAAAAGGAAATGGACCTCGGTGCTGAGACAGATCCAAAGTGCACAGAGCTGCAAACCTGAAGCACGCTACACAATCAAATCAACACAACACAGACCTGCTGGAACGCAGCCGTGATGCTGTATGGCAAAAGCAACAGATGAAAAGAAAAAAAAGAAAAAGAAAACCTTTGATGCGGATGGAAAAAACAAATATATGTTGCTTCCCAAAAGGATGCTGTCTTATACACAGCCTACCATGCACAGCGGCAAACGTACAGTTGCTGTGCACGTGTGAGCTTGGACCATCCAGCCACACCAACTATTGAACTGCAGCCTGTGTTAGTACAACGTGTCCTGGTTGCTTCCTGCTGAGAAGCTAAACTTAGTTGTTGCTCATCTGGTGTCCTCAGTACCTTGACTGACACATCTGTGGCTGCTAGCAGTGCACAGGGGCTGCCGAATTTACAAGCAGTCAATGGAGAGCAGACAGAGTGCCTGGGGAGGAGGAGGAGGTATGGAGAGGCTAACGGAGTATCGACCCGGTGACTGCAGAAAGCCAGGGGGGTAGGAGAGGGATCTGACTGAAGCAGAAAACCAGGGTACACAAAGCCAGGGTGCCCGCAGATCCCCAGCTACTTGTCGAGCTCAGATTACCACAATTCAAATCATACCATCGCACAGAAGTCTGTGCTAGGATCTGGTTTTTAGCATTTGGGACAAATTTGGTTCTCAGGTGCATCCTCATCCCAACAGGAACCTCAGGGGATGCCACTGACCCTGCTCCTCTCCCACTACGGAGCAGAGGCTGCATTTCAGCTTGTGCACATGGCGACATGCACGACTCACCTGTCCACAGATCTGTCCAGTGACTGGCAGCTCCCAGACAGAGACTCATCGGGGCTGATGAAAGCTTCAAGCATCTGACAGTAAAAGAAAAGGGAAAATAAAACAACCATGCACTGTAGCTCTTCGCCCTCCAGTACTAGCAGACCTCTGCAGGGTCAACAAGGCTCCACCAAAGCCAGCTGATTTACACCAGCTGATGCCAGCCCCAGTAGAGGTGAGATCCAGTCTAACAAAAGTTTTCTTCCCAGTGGAAATCCATTTATGAAGCCCTCCCAGGATTCTTTCCAACTGCTATTTGCAGGGAAACCAAGGCAAAGATAATTAGCACCCTGATGTTCAAACCATGCTGAGAAGTCAATGAGATTCAAAGTACTCAAAGTATTTATGAAAAAAAAATATCAGGACACCAATGACGTGCCCAAGGCCAAGGGGATATTGTGCACCATAGCCAGGATTGCAGCCCTGGACTCCTGACTTCCCCAAGCTGCCCTGGCACACGAGACCGGCCTTCCACTCCGGTGATAGGCGAAGCATCATCAGGGCTTTTGGCTGGAGGAACCAGCTTGGCTCTCACTAGCTCAGTGAGTCAAAAGCTGCATTTGTGTTGCTTCCTGGATGAAACATTGTACTGGACGGGGTTATTTATAGCTGGTTATTAACAACAGAGGTTTTGTATTGAGTGGCAAACCTAGGGGCTATGTGCACTCCTATGTGGAGCAGAGCTTGCTCAGGGCCACACTGTGCTGTGGTCGGTATGATGCTTCCTCCTGGCTGCAGACTCACTGTGGACACATGCTAATCCCTACTCCACAGCCAGCCCCAAATCCAGGAAAGCAAGCAACGAGGGTTAAACACCACGTGGAGTCACCCTTCGCTGGCTCCCGGACCCATGTCGCTCCTCCTTCCCCCTGTACAGGAACAGCCTCCCTTTCCATGTGCTGTTCCTGCGTTAGACCTCCTCAACCGGTTGTCATAACAGCTCACATTGTTTTGGCAGGACAGTCCCAATTGGAAAGTGAGATTTTTCTCTGCTTCCCAGTTTTTACCCCAAAGCCTCATCCTTCAAAGTGCACCAGCCAAAGAGAAGCAAGACCCCTGCTAGACCCCACTCCACATCTCTGCCAGCTGGGTCAGGTCTCTCCCAGCAGTGAAAATAATGCTGAAATGGACTCATTTCTCGAAAGCATAGAATTAGGAATCCAAGCAGGCTCCACACTCAACCTCTGTCCATCTGCCAAGCTGGTCTCAAGGCAAAGACCGCAGTTATATCACAGGCTTGCATAGGGGCATCCCCCAAAAGGCAGCAAGCGCTGGCTTGTAAGTGGTTTTCCATGTGGCATGTATGGAAGCTGCAGCACGAGGACGTTCTGACAGCAAAGCCCATATGGGGAAAAGCATGGCTGCTCAACAAAAAAGGGGAAAAAAAATCCAGACACCCCCAAATCCCCTTTTTCTTGCATTTAACTTGCCGGAGAAGGGCAGGAGGCCACCCACAGCGTGATGCTGGGGAAGAGTGAGGAGAACATCCGGGAACCTTCATCAGGAGCAGGCTCAGAGCTCAGCTAGCGCTGAGGGACCTCCATTAGAAGCCAGCAGAGCTGCACTGATTTACACCCAAGAGGGGGTTCATGCGGGCCCTCCCCCTGCACGCACACACAATTTGTCTTAATCCTACCAAACGTGTTTGGAAGGCATGTGAAAACAATAGAAAGGCAACTTTTGGCTGCAAGGAGCACAAGATACATCTGCACTCTGACACTGCCAAGACTCACCCAGAGTGACTTCTTATTTTATTAATGGCTGTATAATAAACTGTTGAAAACACAACTTTGCCATGGAAACACTGGCACAGCCTGCACATAAAAGCAGAGCTAGTGGGTGCTATTTGAATGTAGGAAACACACATCTCCCTAGGCAAGATCCCTGGGGGCCTTCACAGCAGCCTGCTGGGGTGAACTTGGTACCTTCCAGATGTCCCTTCTGCAAATTGTGGATCCTGATCCTGCCCTTCCAAGAGGTTTGCAAGAATGAACTGTCTGCCCAGTTAGCCTAGCTGACTTCACAGGATCTATACTAAGCTCTTTGGAGCTATAGCCTGAGCAGAGATGCAAATGGAGAGGGAGGTGTAAGCTGTTCCCACTCCGGTCCCTCAACACTCCAGAGTTTCCCCCATTGCGGGTACCAAATCGACTGGAGGAAGAGAGGTATTGCTCATCACTGTGCTGAAGAACTAGCTGTTCTTTTATTACAGAGGAACTGGAATATACAAACTCCTTATTAAGAGAAGGAAAAAATATATGGGGGAGGGACAGAGAGACAAAACCACAGAGAGAGGCTGCGGGCAGAGCCAAGAACTGTAGCCGGAGCTCAGGCAGAAACAGCACGTGGGAAGCATCTAGAGCTGCTGACATCCCCAGGCTGTTGCAATCCCAGGCAATCTGTTCCTTGGCACAATTCCTTGTGGTCCCTGGGATCTGGGAAGGCTGCAGCCACAAGGGCCCAGCAACTGGCATTCACATGTGTGCCAGATCTGTGCTCCTCCAGAGCTACCTGAGGTGCCTGAGCACATTGCCATCACCACTGCAGCTGGCTTTTAGGGTTTCTGGAAATTGGGCCTGCTGTTTCTTGAGCATGTCAAGCCTGGGGGTACCCATTCCTGGAAAAAAGCTGGCCTGAGCCCAGAGCCCACTGGGGATTTAATGGTGGGAATGGCGCTCACAGCACAGCCTCCCCTGTGCCTGATGCTGTCCTGGTTTAACCCACACACCCTGGCCCCACTTACATTCTGATCCATGGTCTCGGGGATGAACTCTCCCTCGCTGTTGATGCTGGTATAGGATCCCTGGCGAGCAATCTGCTGCTGCTCTTCAGGAACGCTCCCTGGGGGCGGAGAGCTCCGGCCAGTGTGCAGAGAGCCTAGGACACAGGAAAGGCATGGGTGAAGGGGAGGACTTGCCACATCCAAGTCTGTCCAGAGATGCTGTGCCAGTGATCACAGACCTTCTGGCGACGCTGCTGGGTTTGAACTTATGTAGAAGGGAACGGAGGAGCTAGAGATGCGATACTCTTTACAGGCATCCTATAAAGCTTTTGCAACAGGGACAGTTTGTTACTGTGGGGCCACACAACATCTAGCAGACTTGGCCTTGAACCTAACCTGGATCCTAGAAGCTGTGCATTGTATCCAGCTGCTCTGTCAACATCAAAAAGAAAAGGGCTCCAGAGTTTTGTTGCGATACAATCAGGCAATCTTAGAGCAAAACACAAATCCAAACCCACCTGCCCCCAGGCTTTTCCTCCCTGGATCACGTCCCTGCCTTGTTCAGTGATCTGGGAAACAGCCCAGGTGAACTTGGTGCAACATCGCTTAAACTTTATGGAAAACAATTTACACTCAAATACCCCTCTTCTCTCCCCCTTCCCTATACAAAAGAGGAAGGAAAACCAGCCCTCAAATCCAAGAATCACAGGGAAGGGAAAGACCTACGGGATCAGCTCATCCCATCTCCTACCCAGGGAGGGTTGTCTCCCCTGTCTGTAGCCCCAGAGGCTCCACACCTGCAGCTGGCAGAGCCTCCACACCAGGCAGAGCCACCTTGGAAACCCCTGGGGCTTTGCAGAGCATCATGTGCACCTCGGCACAGGGAGCAATGCTTTCACCCCCACCAGGACTGTTTAGCAAAGGGCATTTCTATTTTGCACTTAAGAGAGAACTCCACAGCTTCTTTACATCAACAACCCCTTCCTCCCCATTATTGCCCCAAATCCACCCCTAACTGATTCCTTGTGCCTTTTCAGGATTTAGGGAGCATTGCCCTCATTTGGCCCAGATGCACAGATTGGCTCCACTTGTCTTTCTGCAGTCCCTCCCCTCCATCCCTGGGCTGTCATCACTTCATGGCAAGGAATTGCTGACGGAGGTTCCTGCTGCTCCATGCCGGAGTTTTAACCAGTTGGTATTGTGCAATGTGAGCCTTCACACCAACACAACAACTTACTTTTAGGCAAACTTCTAAAAAGCACACATCCTCGAAGAGTTAGAAGGCACATGGAGACGCACTGCCTTACATTTCTTACCCACTTTTGTGGCACTCTTGCCAACTCTTCGGTTCGTCACTACCCTTTGGTAACAACATGCCCAGGCTTAGCACAACGCTGCAAGAGAAAGGTACTGGGAAGGGGCCTGTCCCATCGTGAAAAGTCCACGCTGATCAATCAACACAGCACTTCTGCCTCACAGCGATCGTGCCAGACTGATCTCTGGCATAAAACCGTCAGCATGATCAACATTTCAAGTCCAAGTCCCCACCTTTCTCTCAAGCTGATAGGCATCATGCGCTGCTAACGTTAACAGCGTCACACCAGCGTTAAAGATCACTAAATCAGGCTTGCTGGATTGATACCAAATACATAGATATTTCTGTCCCCATGGTACATCTCCCTCCAGACTCCTTGCTCAGATTGTAAAAATAAAAGTCATATGGCTTTGAGTTAGTTACTTTTTCTTCTTCTTCTTCCTATTTTCTCCTTCACAGATTTCCTGCAGGATAAGAACACAGCAAAAAAAAAAAAAAGCCCAACTGAAGTAACGCCAAGATCAGGGGGAGAGAATCTCTCGAATGCTCCGGCGCTCATAATGAACTGGCTTTGCACCAGCCCTAAAAACAAAACCAGTTGGGAAGTACGGCATCCTCTCTTTGAAGATAAACAAACAAATGTTTAACCATTTAACAGTTTGGGCACTCTGGATAAATCACTGCGTTATCATCCCCTCATTTGCTTAGCAGATGTCAATCCAGAATGCAGCATAAAGACATTAGGGTGGCTCTTGCTCCAAAAAGCTGCTAGAGGATCTGATGTGGTG
Organism: Gorsachius magnificus; assembly: GCA_034008185.1. Taxonomy (NCBI): domain Eukaryota; kingdom Metazoa; phylum Chordata; class Aves; order Pelecaniformes; family Ardeidae; genus Gorsachius; species Gorsachius magnificus. The sequence continues at coordinate 153,525,637 of CM067082.1, read as the reverse complement.
TAACCGCTCTATCTTAGCTCTGTTGAGCATTTTTGTTACTGCTATTAAGAGGTGTGGGTCTGCTCATGCAGTGCTGGGATCTCTCACTGCAACAACCCACTGCCCAGGAAGTCTTCAACTCGGGTTTTACAAAGAGTTTGATTTTGAACCCAGGGAGTTAAATGAGATTTATCACAAGCGTAAAGACTTTGCATGATCTCACATTAAGCCTTTGCCTGTAATAACTACTCCCAGTCATCAGGTCAGTTGTGATTGACCTTCCAGAGTCACATTTCCTGCCAAAAACTGTACAAGGGAATAAGACACTAGCCATTTCCCAGCAGGCAAGGAAGTTAAACAAAACGCTCAGGCTTTTGCATGCCTGGAAACTGCTGGATAGAACCAGATCCCCTTCAGCCAGGCTGTTCAGGCAGAAGAGCTGCTCTAAGTAATTTATGCAGCTTCACACCTCCAGGAGCACTTGCTGCTGCTTCACATCCATGAATGCCCATCCACCCAGGAGGAACATGGGGAGGTGCTGGGAGCAGAGCCCCAGAGCCCAGGGTTGATCCCCCCTCCAGCCTTATTCTGCCTGGTTAACAAAACCTCAGGGAATCTCAGTCTGCTGGTGAGGAGGAATGGAAAATAGGGGTTGGGGGAGAAAGCAACTCTGGTGCTCAATGGCAGGCTTAATTCATAGTGGAGGCCACACAAGGTGTACTGGATATATTAGATAATGCTGCTTTACCCACCCAGAGGCAGAGGAAGAAATGGACAGACAAGCCCAGACATGCCTGTTTGACACAACACAGATGCTCTCCACACTTGACCTAATACTCAAGAAACAGCAGCAGCACCAGGCAGAGAGAGGAGACCTCCAAGGGACTGTCCTCCTGGGGTCTGCAGGATTACATGTCAGCTCCAGTCCTCAGACCCAGAGGGGATGGGGCAGGCTCCGAGGCACTTCTTCATAAGCCAAATGCTGGCCGGATCTCAACAGCTCTATTCAGGATTCCTGAACTCAGAGAAACTCTGCACGTTGGCACCAGTTGAGCTTCTGACCTTGGTTACCCTTTAGAGCAAGGTGCTTTGGGAAGGGATTCCTGCTCCATGTTACACGCGCTAATGTAAAGACACACATTTGAGACTAGAGCACAGCATGTCCTGAGCTGAGTGAACCAGGCCAGCACGGAGACCTACAGTCACTGCTGGCATCTACTGGGGTCTTTCATGTTCCCTTCTGTTATTTTTATTTAAGAAGTGTCTTTCATGCAGTATGTGCAGAGTTCATGGTGCTGCATGTACAGCCAGCTCCCCTGTGCCAGGCTTGGCTTCACTCTGCCTCCACTTTCTCTGGCTTTACCCTTTCCCTGCCCTGGCAGGTCCTTCCCAAAAGTTTATCCATCAGCAATCAGCATCAAGCAGGGGTCCTGATAGAGAAGTCCCTTAAAAGTCAGAGCTGGGGAAGATTTGTTGGCAGCCACCTACGCTCACAGCTGCAGCCACGGAGAGCCCAGCCCTAGGATGACATCGCTGCAGAGCTGAACGAGGGACATGATGTCAAGATCTGCCGTCCCTCTGAGCCCTAGCAGAAACACAGGGCTCAGGATTCAGCGGCACAAGAAGCAGCGATAAACCTGCAGGAAACTTCTCACTCTGACTGTCAAGAGGAGGTGTGAGAGGATGGACCACATCCCCCTCAATTTCTTCTTTTTCAGTGGGACCTCCTCTCCATGCTGATCCTCTGAGGATGGAGTCCTACATCTTGATTTAAGGCAAACCTTAGCATACTTCTATACTAATAAGCAGGAAAGAGCCCATTTCCTAGACCTAAAGCAGCTGACATGATGCACACAGCCAAATTCTCCTCCTCTTCTCAAAACAGAGGGGGTCTCATCCATCACAGCTCCTGCAACAGGTCCCTAGCCCATGCTACCCCAACTTGTACAAGGGCAATGCTGGGACAGCAGTCATTGGTACAGGGTAGGCCAGGCAATGTGCTAATGATTAAGCAACCCCATCTATGGCCAGCCAGTGCTTGTGTCCTAGCCCTGTGAATTTATTGGCACAGGTATCACCTCCAGGCCTTTGTTTCTCAGAGTCATCTGGCCAGCCTGTGCACCAGCAAACTCTTTGTGCCAACTCTCTCTGGAGATCTGTGTTCAAATCCTCCCCCTGTGCTAGCAGGGGTGAGATGCTGCTTCACACGTTGTTCAGGCATCCATGAAAACCTGAGTGCCATCACTGCAGCAGCAATTCTCCAAGAAAAAAGTCCTCCTGTTCCCATGGCCAGTCCATATTTGACAGCAGGGACCCTGCCAGCATTCACTCCTGGACTGAAGAGGGCTGGCAGGCACATGATGCCACAGCTCAGCAGCCTGGTTTGCCACCATGGAAGAAATATAAATAAATAATAAAGCTTTTGGCAAATGTTTTCACTGAAATGGTGATTCTGGAATGGGGTTCTTGAATAATTTGTGGATAATTTTCTGAAACGTGTATTTCCTCAAAGTAAATAAAAACAACCCTCAGTTTTCTGAAAATCCAGAACCCAAATAGATTTTAACCAAAGTTTCCTGGCACTCAGCTGAACATTTGCAGATGCTAGTCAACAAGAGACTGGAAGATTTTCCACTTCTTCCCCCTCCAAAAAAAAAAAGGGGGGGGATTTCCACTGAAAAAGTTTATGGGGGAAAAAAAGAAAATATTGACTTTGCGTAAGGTTTTTCAGGGACATGTAGTGAAGACATTTTCTGTTCAGCATAAGCAAAAATAGCCAAATCTTCCCCAGAACATCTACCCCCCTTCCAAGGTGCTTGTGCCAACAACATGCAGTTTTATTATTTTTCACTGCTGCTAACATGGCAGAGTCAGCATAAAAACACGAGACATCTCAGAAACACTGAGAACATGACCCTGAACCACCTTTATTTATAAAGTCACTTTAAATCTCCCTATAAATGTGGTTTCAAGAGAAAAGCTAAACTGAGTTAAGAACCTCTCTTGATAGCAACCACTTCAATGACAGCAGAAGCAAACACTGAAATACCGTGCAACTGCAATTGAAGAATAGTTTCTCCTACAGAAATCCCAGCCTCTTAGGCTGCCTTTTGACCATCCACCAAGTTCAGTGAAATCCCTGGTTCAGGAAACCACAACACAGGATCATATCTCTACTGCCTTTCAGTTCTATGCTCCATTTGAAACACTGCTCTCCCTTTCAGCTCACTAGAGTTTCTGCCCAGCTGCTAGATTACCCCGTTCTGACTCAGGTGGTCAAAAAACTGAACCTGCTGGACTGCAAACACCTCCTAAGTTGGGCTGTAGTAGCTTCATACAGACCCCAGATAACTCCAAAGAGCGGTCTGGCATGCTCTTACCATGCAGGGGGTTTGTTGCAACCTCTTTTCAAACTAGGAGCAAGATTCACCGTCTGCATGAAAAAAACCAGGAGGGATGACTGTAGCATGGGCTGGTTACCTTTGCTACTTAACTGTATAACAGCGCCAGGGACACTGGTCTTGGTGCATTAACAGCCAGCATCCAGGCTCTCCTGAAGATCCCAACATTAGCACATTCTGCATCCTACATCTGGTGCTGTTCAGTCCTCCTCCTCCGTTGTCTAGATTAAACCAACATGTTATATACCCATTCCTCTGCTCTGCTGTTTAGGCATTCCCTCAAAACCCATCTGTACCTCAGGTTCGCACCCTTGCAGAGCTGACATCTCTTTCTTTGCCTTGTCTCATCTACAGGATGGTCTTCAAGGCAGGGACACCTCACAGCCAGCAGGGACTTGGTCAGAGACTCTCTTGGTACTACAGCAGCTCCGAAAGAGTAAGGAAAGGCCAAAGCATAGTATAAAGGCAAGTAGAAAAGTCTAACTTTGCAAGAACTAACCTTCTCACTAGCACAGCTACACATGGGATCAATTCTGCGCATCGCGCTTGGTTCACGCATCAGTGACAGCTCCCAGTGCCACAGCTCTTCGCTGGCTTACATTAACAGCTTCACAAGCGCCAAAAAAGAGAAGCAGAGATGTTTTGCTCAAGCACAGTTTCTGCTGAGGCTCTGTGCCTTACCACGTATTTCTGTGTGCATTTCATTCAGAATCATTTAGCGACTCTGCCAGACTCTGGGCAAACTCTCAAGAGCTGTGTGAGCTAGGAAAAAAAAACCCACAATAGGAAAAGACATCCCTGGCACATCCAAACAACAGGCCCAAAGAGAGCTCTTGTACATGTACCACCCACCCCTGCCTTCAGTAAGAGTTGGGCATGGCTGCACAAGGGGCTATATTGGACCTACCCTAGAAGAACGTTTCCTACATATCACTGTCCAAGATGCAGCAGACCACACGATACCTTATCAAGGCAGCACAGGCTATGAGACAGAGGAAGGACAAATCGTTTGAGAAAAATACTTTGTTACACAGAGAAAAAGAGTTTCAAAGTGCTTACTGCCAAGTACAGAGGATCTTTGGAGGGTGAAAAATATCTTCCCACTTTAGTCAAGGCCTCTGATTCTGTAGTTTCTACAGTTGTCAAGTGATTGTATGAAAGCAGTAGGGATCTGTAGAAATTACCCTGTAACCAGCAACCGCAGATGCAGCAGAGAATATTCACTGTATTTCAAGATCATTGACCCTGCCTATAGGTTATAATATGAGTAATTATACCCCTGCTATACAGTCCTATGGGCTGCTTCACCAGTTCTGCACAAGGCACCCTACTCTCTACAAAATCCTACGAGGTTCTCCACACAAAAGGTCCTACAGACGGCTTATCAAGAGTACTTGTAATTTCAAAAAGCTCAGAGTATTTTGGAAAGCAAGAAAAGCATAAACTCAAGTACAGAAAACCAAAGAAAAGACCTCATAAGGCTATGAACAAACTCCAGTCCCTGAAGGGCTACAAGAAGAGACCAGGCATTTGCCAGCCTGGCTTCAGAGGCTGCAGGTACCCACTCCCAGCATCTCTGAGGGAAAGGGATGCTCCCCTTCATCTGAAATATCACCACAGCAAAACACTGCGCATCCATTCTCCTGAGAAACCACAAAAGCAGCTACCACAGACTTCATTTCACCAACAAGAACAGAGTGGTGCATGCATACGCAGATGCATATTTGGTCCTCGCCTGGTGAAGCTGGTCCCAGCTCAGGAGCTAAGGAACCCAAGCCCATTCAGCTACATTATTCTGCTAACTGGCGAAGGGGGAGAGACACTGAGAAAACAACAGCAGATGGTTAAAGGAATAAGTATGTCAAGATCTCTAGAAAGTCAAGGCTTTTTGAGATCCTTACTCGTCACACTGATGAGTACCATCGAATTCACTGAGGATTTTTATCACTGCATTTCCCCCCTCAAATTACACCTCAGGTCCCCTGCTCTTCTTAACTTTCATGCCCAATGTGACTCTCTGCTCAGCACCACCTCATCTGACCTGTGCAGCTTGCAGAGTCTATTCCTCAGGCTGAGGATAAGCAGCAACTGCACTGAGCTACTGGTGGGAGACACCAGTGTGGCCATCCAGGCTGTAGCAGCTACAGGGTTGTGACAGGAAAGTGAAAGGGGATGGTGGCCAGCTTGTAATAGCACAAACCATGCCATAGAGCATTGCATTTCACTGACCTGTTGAATACTTCCGCGTCCTCTCGGAGTCCTTGTACAGGGATCCCATGATATCACCCATGGATCTAGAGATCCTCATTTCATGCTGTTTGCTGTTGTTTGGCTGGAGAAGCTGTAATCAGACAAAGGGAATATTCAGACTCTGCCAGAACCCTTGCAGACACACCATGTGAAACCCTGTATTTGGCTCCCCATGACCATATTACCCAAGAACCAAAAAAAGCCCCAAACCACCCAACAAAAAAAAACCATGCATGTAATCTAGGGTGATCCAAAAAAGTCATTCACAAACAATTCACATCTTTTATTAAAATATTCTCATAAGATAATATTGAATTCCAGTTGATAATGATAAATACAGATATTTGACATAAGAGACTGTTCCCACACTGGCATTATTTCTAGACAGACACAGAGATTGATCCCTGCCCTGAACCCAAGTTTGCAGTCCCAAAATCAGAGCCTCTCCTCCATGATCCCTAGACTTCAGTGGCAGCCGAGGCACTGCAGAGGTTCCTCTGTAACAGAGCATGGGAACAGAGTGGAGGATCAGGCTCTGCTAGGGAAGAGAGATATAGGGGAAAGCAAGGAAATCACAGTCCAGCTGGTAACTTAGATGGTACTGGCCAAGTCTTGCTAAGTTAACACGCTACAATGCTCTGTGATTTTGTGGTAATTCTATGTATGACCTTGGAAGGTCATATATGGTTACATGCTTCAGGAAGAGTTGGACCTACTCTCAAAGATACGCATGACTGCCCTGCTCTTAATAGCTGACTTGCAATACTGCAATATTCCTGCAGTTGCTAGGGCAGGTCACCCCACTTCTGCCCAGGATTTAGGAAACTCCAACTGATGGCTCAGTTGTCCCCCGAGACTGTGGTGCCTGCACCTTTTGAGAGCCTCTCAAAAGGAGCAGAGAAGTTCCAGGTGCTGAGAGCACCAGCGGTAGCATGAGGACAAACACTACGAGTTTCAAGACTCCCAGTCTCCCTGGTACTTCTAGGAAATACAAGGAAGAAACGGAGTTGCAACATCTGTAAATCCTTTGCTTTACAGCCCGTGCTTGGGGCGGCACGACATGTGCTTTGGCAAGACACTCTGTGCAGGCGAGGTCAAGCTAACAGGCTTAACTGCAAAACCACTGAGCTCAGGAAAAACAAATAAATAAATAATGGGGGGGGAAAAAAAAAAAAAAGTCCTGCATGAGACAAGGATTCACCAGTTTGCTCTCCCTGGCCTTTAAGCACTGCAGCACCACATGGAGGGAACAGCCACCCAGCATGGCAAGGGCCAGGGCACCACCCTCTGTATGGAGGACATGCTACAGAGGTGACAACATCCCCAGGCAGAAAGCACAAGGAGTTCTCTTGGGGTTCATCTCTGAGGATTGTTACTGTATTTAACCCTTCACAGGTTGCAGGAGGAGCTAGAGGGAGCTGAGCTCAGTCTCTGGGCCGCCACCACAGGAAGATTTCCAAGCAGCTGAGCCAGAGCAGGGCTGACCCCCTCACAACCAGCTTGCCCTCTGCTCGGCACTGTCAGGAGAGTCATTTCCACTCCCCAACACAATAACAAGGCATCTCGCTCCAGACACAAAAGAGCAGAGAAGGTGAAGGGCTCACATTCGCTTTCTTTGGAGCGCTCACGAGGATCCGCAGGCTCTTCAGGGAAGGGCTCAGCTCCAACTGTTCCATCGCTTTGTCCAAATCTTCCTGGGATTTCAGTGGGATCAAGAGCTGGAAGGGATTGAACAAATACCGGAGCACGGCAGTGTCACACTTTTGGGTAAACAGAGGAAGCCAGATCCTTGCAGTGAGCAGCTTGGGAATCGGGGGATGAGGGAGGAACCTGAGAAAACGGATGGAAAACAGAGCCCCCATGCCCTCCAACTTGCCGAGCTCTAACGTTTTCTTCCAAGTTCTCATCTACCAAGGAACAGATGCAAAAAATCACAACAAAAAACATCTGCAAGGAGAGAGCTTAAAGGTCACATCACCAATTCAGCTAGCGGGAAGAGGAGAGGGCTGAGACAAAACCTTAGGCTTGCTGCTTGCTACTCTGGGGCTGCTCTGATCTTTGAGTTTGTAGGCAAGACCTGCTGCTATCCAGCCCCAAACCAGCCCCACACATTCTTCTTGGGAAGATGGTCATGTAAGGGTGCTCCAAGAAAGCAGTGAGCTGCACCCAAGGATTTACTCTGGCAGATCCTCGGTGACCAGCCCTACTGCTGCAGCCTGTGCTCCCATGCACCGACAGCCTCCCTAGTGAGGCATCGGGTGAAATCAGGGAACATCTCACAAGTAAGAATCTCTTCCCTTTTGATGTGAAAGGCATGCACTGCTCTCCCTCCAAGAACCACTTCTTTGGCTCCCAGCAGGACAGATTCAGCTTCTGCTCTTTGTAAGATAAATAGAACAGAGAGCTACACAGTGCTGTGTATCAGGCAGCTAAAGGTCCTGATGTTTTCCTGGTAAGTGGCAGACTATTGCCCTCATACCTCCAGAGGGAATTTGAAGCTCCTGACATTGCTGTGTGGTGTACCACGTCCTGCAGACAGCCTGCAAAGCTTCCAATCAATGCCCAACACAGCTGCATTTCAGAGGGGCTCTGTGGCCTTCTGCTGCCCTGGGCTAAGATTAAACACACAACTTTTTGCCCCTCATTCAGGGGCATTCTGCCTAGTCTCACAAAAAGCAGTCCTCAGCCTCTGTAGGTTGCCTCAGGCATTGGCACTGAATCCAGCCAACACAACACGTTATACTCACGCCTGTGCCAAAGTACACAGCAGTTCCACCCGCCAAAGAGACTCAGTAGCCACAGCTCCCAGTAGGCTCTCACTAGTCTTACTGGGAGCTACAGCTGCCCAGCATTCCTGAAAGGCATCTCAGCCCTCCGGGCGATCAGGGTTCATGCCACCAGCCATAGCAAACACACCTCAGATCAACCACTCCAGAAGACGACACTCAAAAGCCGCCTGTGTCTACCTTTTTGATCCCAGGGTGTTATCAAGGGTTTGGCTGTTGTCCTGTACATAAATACACCTCAGACTGTGTGCGCTGAGGCTAGGACTTTGGGGATGACCAGGTCAAGGGAAGGCTGTGGGCCCTGGCCAACAGAGATGAGGTTTCACCTCGGGAAAACTGCTACTGGTGCCTGAGCCCACCAGGCTCCATCTTAGATGTCTGCATGGCTGCTGTTTCTACAGTGAGAACACTTCAAGGTTTGGATTGAGTTTTCCCTCTCCTGAGTGATAGGGAAGGTTATCATATGTCTGCAAAATGGGGATTAAAGATAAACATCAGGCTTAACTGAGAAAGCCGAGCTCCTGCAGCTTTGGATAGCAGGTGGTCCTGAGCTTACACCTACCTTAGACACCCAGCTTTAAGATACTAAAAGCCAGGTCTACAAAGGGGTATTGCAACAGCAAAGTTTAATGCAACCTGCTATTCTGTAGAGTTTATGGTCCCAGATTAGAGACCAGGACCCCTATAACTTCCATGGGAGAGTCAGATATCCAGAAACAGGATTAGCAGGTGAGAAAAGGCAGCTGCCAGGTGTAGTTGCTGGAGGCAGTGGTAATTGCTGAGGAAAGACAGTGCCAGTTCCCAAAAGATATTTAAACAATGAACTCCAGGTTAAGCTAGGAGTGCTCTTCTGGTATAAAGTATGCAAATGTGGTTGAGAAATTTGTACAAAAACCCCAGAGACTTTAGAGCAAAGCATTTAGCACATTCCCCCAGAAAGGGATAATCAGGCTGTGCACTCTTTGTCTGAAAACTAGTTATTTGTTTGTAGGAAAAGGACTCCAAGAGGAACTCCTGAGAAAGCCTTGCCCCAGGCTGTCGAAACTTGGGTTCTCAACCAAACCAGATGGGGAAGAGTTCAGGAGGATGTCCCTTACCTCCCAAGCAAGGGACCTAACCAGCTAAGGGGTTTTACAAAGAACACTAGCACCAGTCTTGTCTGGGCTAGGCTTCACAAGCAAGACTGGAAACAGATTCCCAGTCTGGGACAGGGCTTGGACAGGAATGAAAGTACTCACCAGGTAGATATCAACTATTCAGGGTTTTCAGTAGGCCAGAGTAAAAGGTTAGACTACGGTTCATGGTTAAACCATGGTTCATGGTTTGGGATCTGAATGAATCACACACAGTCACAGCAGATACCAGACAAAGATGGTATTGAATAAGTCCCAAATGCTGTGCAGCTGTCCTCTCAGCCTGCTTCCTTAAGCAGCAGAGCTTAAGGGATATTCTCTTGGTGCACTGCTTAATCCTTTTGAAGTTCACAAGGGCTCCACAGGTGCATCAAGCAGAAAAGCCTTCTCTCCTACACTCACCCAAACAGAAATGAGAATGGTGGAGAGCTGCTCCCCCCCATTTCAACACCAAGCAGAATTTGATTCCAAACCTAAAGTTCCCACTGCTCACCCATCCTTTTCCTGAGCTCCTCACAAGCGTTCAGAGATGCAAACCCTCACCTGCTGCTTTGAACAGAATGTTCTGCAGGTCACTCCATCTCACTCCAGTATCACAGCATTAACACGTTTGCATGCCTGCTTCAGAGGAGCCAAAAACATCAGGCAGGAATTGCCCTCCTGTAAAAAGGACTGGAGCCAGTATTTAGCTTGGCTTTACCTATTACCCACATCTGGCAAGTAAATTTTGCTCCATTTGGCTTCCAGACTGTGGCATATGTGGGTATCAGGAACAGATATCTACTAGGCATGAAACTAAATATAGGCTCACACAGAACCATGGAAGTAATTGCCAGGGTGCATTTCCAGTAACTGGGCTTATTCTGCCTATGGAGTGAGCAGCCATGATGAACAGCAAAGTCTACCCGCACAGAAGTTTCACTAAACAGTGCTTATGAGATTTTCTTCTTGCCTTTAAAAAGCATACTCCCCTGGAGCCTAATGTTTTAATATGGGACTTGGTAGTCAATCCACTGCAGTCTAAGAAAGCGAGTGCAAAGGGCGAGTTTTCACTGACTGCAACAGTATTACTAGACCTCATTCTGTAAGACACTGCAGAAAGCCAAAGAATAGTAGGAAACAGGGTTGGGGAAAAATCTGAGAGGTCAATTAGTTCATCTTCCTGCCCAATGCAGGACCAACTGGCATCAACAATTCTCGACAAATGTTTGTTAGATATGCTTTTAGACACCCCTCCTCCCCACCCCCATAACAGAGCTTCTACCACTTTCCTAGGCTTTAACCCTCCCTAACCTTCCAAAACGATGCTAAGGGACAGCTTCAGAGGAGACAAGCAAGGGGAGGTCAAAGGGCTGGTGGCATGCTAGGTTCCCAAGGACAAGACAAATGGCAAGGCAACACTTAGTCACCACTGGAGCAGCTGTTGAGCAGTGCATACAGGAACAAATTCAGACAGAGCATTTGCTGGAGAAGCCAGTCTTTCAATCCATACCACAGCCGACTGTCAAACAAACACCATGCTGTGCTGTCCATGGCCAGGCCAGGCTTTGCTGTCCTGCTCATCAGAAAGATGAGCCCAGCCTAGTACTAACGTGCAGATATGTGGTACACCCACGGCCAGGCTCCGCTCTTATCTATACCAGCCCAAGCCAACTGATTCCGTGGTCCCACCAGGATGTGATTCATGCATGGCCCTGCTCCACCCAACTGGCATGCTCATCTTTGCTTCAGAACTCCTGCTTTCACCAGGACAGGGACTGCCATTTAGCGAGCTTTTGCAGGGGCCTGTTGGCCTCAGTGTAATTTTGGTCTACAAGGTAGGTATTATTGCAAGAGAAACATCTGATGGCAAGAAAGAATTACTGCATAGTTCCCTTTGAGCATGAAGAAAGAGTGAAACATTTAATTATAATGAGTCTGTGGGCAGGCTATCTTTGAAATTTGCAGTCATGAGACAAAAACCTGACTCAGAACATGCTACGAGCCAGATGCCGGGGTGTCAGCATGTGGACATGTAGACTATCTCCCAGAAGGCCACTTTTGTCTGCTTATGGTGTTTTCACAATAACAACCCTGAATTACTACTGCTCAGACCTCTTCCCAAAGGTGTGGGATCTCAAAGAAGAATTTTTATGTACAGAAAAACAAAACACTGAAGGTCCTTCTCAACCCTAAGAAAAGTTTGGGATTACCAAAAGGCCCGCTCACGGTCCTGCTATGTGCTGTACACATGCCCAGGAAGTCTCTAACATGGGATAAAATACATTATTTAAGCTTCTGTTTGCTGCTGCTGGAAAAAAATACCTCTTCCAGTGGAAAGAAACTTGGAATGAAATGAGTCATTCCTGGAGAATTCAATGGCAGGCTTCTCCCAGGAGGGCTGTCAGAGAATGCCCAAGATTAGAAACCTGACTGCATTCAAAGCCAAAACCCAGTGGACACTTTGGTATCATGAGGTACCTATTATAGAAGAATAGCAACCTTTTTGTGGATCAAATCTCCATTGAAACAGAAGAAAAAAAAGAAAAGAAAAATCACAAGAGACAAAGCTCTCTTCATGACCTCCCTCTCCATTCATACTTTAATGAACGGCTGTTAATAATTTGCAATTAATAGTTCAACAAGCAAGCTGTCAGGACATCCAAAAGAATTGGTGTTTAAAAGCCTACCTATTTGTCACCTGGCCTTCTCCTCCTTCCCAAAGCCAATCCCACCTTAAGAGTCCAGTGGCTCCAGCTGCCTGCCCAGTTCATGGCAAGATGCCTCAAGAAAACACTAAGCACACCAAAACAGATGTCAAGGATTGCACCCATCTAGGTAAAGGCCCTCATCAGTACCCTCCTTTGAGACACAGTGCTGGGCTCAGAAAAAGTTGGAAAACCACAGTGGCCTGTGTTATGAAGAACATTGGGGTAGAAAGGTCTTCAAGCCTTAAAATGCAAGGATCAGAGAGGGAGGGTTTCTTGGCTGCCTTTACATGGCCACAGGACCTGCCAGAGGAACCTACAGTGACACACGTTTCACTGCAGACCTAACCACAAGAACATGCACGTGATTTTGGGGTGAAACAAAGTCAGTGATGGATAAAAGTATACTGTGCTAGCAGCACTGTCCCTCATGCTCTGGAATTCACCATGCTCCTGCAACTGCCTCCAAGACGGAAAGGCTTTGCATCCAAACCAAACACGCAGTAGCCTACAGTGGCTCTCAGGAAAGCCATTTGGTCTCAGCTGTTCTCCTCTCCACCCAGCGTGAGCTCTCACCAGCCAGATACACTCTGAAAGTTGGTCCTATTGCCCCAGGGGTGTTAATGGGAAAGCATCTACTGCTGCTGACTGTGTACTGGACCGACAAGGTCTCTATCATCTCAGTTACTTAATTCCTCTCCCTGTTTGAGTCAGGGGGATTTTTTTGTTCTGGAGGAAAGACAGTGTTCCTGTGCCATCACTTAACAGGCCTTAATTGAAATAATTTTGAGAAGGGGAAAGCCTGGCTTGGAGTCTGAGAATCCCTCTGAAAAGTATCCAGACAACAGCTCTTGTATGCTCACTAGCTGGGAACCACGAAGATTATTTTTCTTCATTTCCATGTACAACACTAAATTAGGGCCTAAAGAACAAACTACGGCTCAATTCTGAAGCATGCACCCGGCACCCTAAAACTCTCCCTTAGCAATAAGGAGATAAGTACCTCGTTGTTCACACAGACTAAGTCCATCGTCTGTCCAAAAGCATCCGTGACCTTCTGTACCACTTCTTTGAATTTGACTGGTCTTGGAAACTGGATAATCCTGTATTCACAAACAAATACAACAGTAGTCCAAATTTAGTAGAAGCATACTGGCATTTGGGACTAGACTAATAATTCAGAAACAAGGACCTGGATGCTCCTATCATGAAGCATAGAGTTCGCTCCTTGCTTTTACACTCATAGAAACACTGCTCATCTGCTATGACCAAGAGGGTCTTGACCTACCCTGCAAGAATATCTACCCAAAATCCTAGTGCAGCTCCTCTGCTCCTCCCCCTGCTGTAAGGTACAGGTGGAAAAGAAGAAAATCCAGCAACCCTTCACTGGAGAAAACCCAGGATCAGGCACTGGTCAGTGATTTATCATCTCCATTTTCAGGAAGTGGCTCTGAATAGGGAGGAGGGATGGAAGAGAGAATAATGCAGTTTGGCATCCTGCGACCCTCCTGCACCATCACATGCAGCAGCTCTGTAAATACATATCAGCAGGTACAGCCTACCCCTACGGTGACGTTACTGAAATTTTCTTTGGCTTTAAGATGCAACTTGGACCATCAGCCTGCAAATTTCCAACCCTGTGTCCTGCCCCACCACAGTCACCGAGCACCAAGCAGAGGTGATTCCATGAAAATGTCAAGCAGAAAAGGGCGGGCAAGCTTTAACTCTCAGCTCTATTTTTATGGGACGCATGCCCAAAATCTGGTTATCTTAAGTGTCGTAGGCTGCTAATCAAAGGACACATTTCTGTAGAGCTGCAGCTCTGCTGTGGTTCAACAGGGCTTAAGAATTAAAAAGAGAAAAGGATCCAAGTGTGTACCCTGTGTCCCTGGTAAAAGACATTTAATGACTTCCAGCTTGGAACCACTTTGCCTGTGTGCAAATCCCAGGAGGTACTTGTGGCAAATGGGATGACGAGGCAAAGCTCTTGCACATAAAACTGTAGTTGATTTTAAGGGAACGAATTCTGCTGTGAGCTCATCTGCAGCTGGCTGCATTCAGTAGGACAGCATTGGATAAAAAGGGTAATTTGTCCCTGTACACGTGAGAGACTGGGTTGGGTACATACCTTTTCTCTCCTTCATATTCAAACTTGATCCTGACATTTCGCTGCTGAAAGAAGAAACAGAAAATGGTTAGGTCCCAAACTGCATCCCAGACCAATGCGCAGGTCCAAAGCCAACAGCAGTTTGCAGGGGGACTCCTCTAACTCCAGTGGGCATCTGGTCTATTTAGGGCCAAGCTGCCTGTGGGACTCATGGACTTTGGGGCAATTCCACATAAATGTGCTTGTCAAAAAATAACATCTTCTGTTACCAAAAGGACACTCACTCATCTGTATAACTTAGTTTTAATAAAATGCATTAATGAAAGTGGAAAATTCTGAATGCTCTAAAGTCAGTTGGGAACAAGGCACTATTATCAGAGGCAAACCTATTAAGTGTTTGATGTCTGTCCATCTTCAGCACTTCCCACAGTTTTACCCCAGTACTTTTCTGTTGAAAACCCAAAAAGCAAAGCTCAGATGACATTTAATAGAACACAGGAGTATTTGGGTCAAAGAAATAAGTAAAAGCACAGTCTTGGATTTTAAAAGCCAACAGTGCTGGGGTGGCAGAGGGGGAGGCTGTTATTTTCTCAGGGCGTACAAAAGGCAAAGTATATCAGGCATCACTACACTATATACCATAAACGCCCGGCCTGAACTGACCCGTTGCTCACCTCAGGAGAAATAATTAAATTTGCCCAAAGAGCCAGAAGTCATGGGCAGACTGGGCACACAACTGTGCAGGGATTAGTAAAAATCGCTTCTTGCATCCTCTATTTGTACATATTTAGCAGCAATCGAGACCACAAGGAGACTTTTCATTCATTCAGCTTCTTAGACCGAGCCAAGCATCCCTCTAGCATCCCTTGCCCCATTCCAGGACTTTCCTGTGGTCTCCAAGACAGATCAAAGCCCTCTTTACTTCCCAGACCAGGTTTAGTCACCAGAGTTAACCCCCGCTACAGCACACAAGTGTCCTCAAATAGTGGTTTTCTTCCCATGAAGGGAAAAAAAAAGTGTTTGCCATGTCCCTCCAAGGTGTAACACCCAGGGAGGGCTCAGTCCCGCGCGGACTGCATCTCAGAGGGATAATCCCCGAAAGGGTGGGTGACAGCCCTTCCTGAGCAAGAGCCTTATCTCTAGCCCTGACCTGCCAGCGCATGAAGGCACACTTTCCATCCTCTCAGAGGGAAAGCAGAGCCACAGCGAAACAGCTTTGTCTATAATGAGGAAAGTGAGCTGGATGGGTGTCTGTAGGGTTATTTTTAAACTGACAGCTCCTCGAGTTCTGCAAACACCCATCACAGTTCAGGAAGTCAAGGCTGGAGGCGATTCGATTGAAAAAAAAAAGTTTAAAAACCCCAGCAGATTCCAGGTAAACATGTTGGATCATCTGAAACGCATCCTTTTTATCTCTGCTCGTGGCATTTTCTTGTTTTCAGAAAGGCTAGGAAGAACCAGTGCCAGGACAGTCACCAAATGGGGCACTCCAGCAGCGTTACAGGCACTTAGATCACCTCGGTGGCTGCAGCCAGTTCTCCAGACCCAAAATGTTTGGACAAACTCCAGGTTTGCTTCTAGAACCAGGCTCAACCTGTAAAAATACTAAACTAACTCTAAAGCAGTCCAAAATTCAAAAGAAGAGATGACCATAACTAACCTAATGTTGGAGGTCCAAATCATTCTAGAGAGACAGGCAGATACGGGTGAGATTACCAACATCTCTGTTGGAAAAGAAAAAATATACAGGCTGGTTTATACCAATTTTTATTTGCATGTGCCTCTCTGAACAGGGCCTGGCTGGTTCATCCCTCCTGGATGCTGGCTGTAAATCAGCTGGTGTGGGTTCACTGCATGTAGCTCCGCAAAGCCCTTCTCTAAAATAAGAGGAAAAAAAAAATCACAGCAAGGAACTTTCGAGGTTTCTCTTTACACAGGAGCAGGACATGTAAAGGGAAAAGCTCACGCAGCTCTGGCCTTGCTGCAGGAAACCTTTCAAAACACAGGTTTCACTTTCAGCAGACGTGAACGCTGCGCCGAGCTGGGACGTAGCATGCACTGCCTGTTTATGCTGAACAACACAAATTTTGCAGAAAAATAAGTTTCAAAAAAAACCAGCTTGAGGCTGGAAAATGTCAAAACATTCATACAAAGCTCCAGAGAGAAGAAAAGGGGAAAAAAAAATTTAAAAAAAAAAATAAGAGCCACGACCCTGATGCATCCTTTTCTTCTACATCAACAACAGGGCTGATGTGCTATAGCCCAAAGCCAGCAGAAGCAAGCCAGCTGCCCCACACTGCTCCACTCTGCTTCTGAGTGGAGCAAACACACTGGCTGCCACAGGGGAATGAAAACCCACTTCATTTGTTAATTAGATTTTTTTTTTATTCTGGTATAAAACACATTAACCTCTCACCTCCCTCAAACAAACCAAGACCATAAGCTTGCAAGTGGTTGGAATAGGGATAAATATAAATTTATCTACAGCCTGAGAAGTTGGTTACAGTTTTATTTTGCAGTCTTCCCTTGGCTTGCTCGTGTTTTTGACCCACAGCTAAAGCTGAATTCATTGCTGCTATCAGCGACAAATACTTTTTTTCCTTTTAAAAAAAAAAAAAGGCAGTGCCCAAAGCACTAGGAAATCCCAGGGGGATGCAAAGCACTTCCTAAATGCCGGGAGCAGGCTGTGATTTTTTACACCCATGGAAATCTGGTTTGGAGCAACTGGTTTGAGATTACACAGGGAGTCTGGGGCACTGCCAAGTGCTGGAGCAAAAGCTCACGCAAGTCTGCGCCCAGCACCTCAAACACACGATTGAGGGGAAGGCAGGATCAGCATCTTCTCCGTAAGGACCTCAACACAACATGCAAATGCTTGAGGGCAGGTTGTGGAAGAGGTGGAGGAATCTGCCAGGTCCTACTCACTTTTGCAATTCTGTAAGGAATGAAGACAACAGCAACTCCTCCTTGCACAATCCCCACCATGCTACTTACCCTCCCTGCCATCAGATGTCAAACAAAGTTAATGGCAGCCTTATTCTCCCCACAATCAAGAGGTCATTAATTGGTGTAGGAGAACAAGCTGAGAAGGAGAGGGTAAGGCCATACCATAACGCACCAGCCTTAAACACTGAGCTCTGGCAGAGGATTTCATGGACTGTTTCATAGAGCACTGTGAAAGCTGAGGCAGGTAACAGAACAAGCAGGAGAAACTGAGGCACAAGGTGCCTTTCCCAAGGGTGTGAAGGAAAAGCCCAATGCTGGGGAAGGGAAATCTCCAAGGAAACCTTATTGCAGCCTTTCATTATATGAAGAGGGGCTTTATAAGATGGAGAGACTTATTCCAGGTCCTGTGGTACCAGGACAAAGGGCAACAGTTTTAAACTGGAAGAGGGTAGATTTAGATTGGATCTAAGGAAGAAGTTTTTTATGACGAGGGTGGTGAAACACTAGAACAGGTTGCCTGGAGAAGTTGTGGATGCCCCATCCCTGGAAACATTCAAGGCCAGGTTGGATGGGGCTTTGAGCAACCTGGACTAGTAGAATATGTCCCTGCCCATGGCAGAGGGGTTGTACTGAATGATCTTTAAAGGTCCCATCCAACCCAAATCATTCTGGGATTCATGCTAGGAAGCAGAGTGGTAGAGCAAAGCACAAAATGTAGATGTTTGATCTCCGGGTCATATGTACTGAGCAACTTTCCCCCCCTCCACATGCGTTTCCGTACAATGTGGGGCACAGAGGAGCCCATGTCTCAGCTGGCGCCTGTAGGCCCTGCTGCGACACAAACAAAATAAGCGACAACCCTGACAGGAAATACCACAGTAATTCCCTTCGTTTCTGGAATAATTTCTTCTCCAAGATACTTGTACCGGCATTTCCTCCAGCCCTGCTAACAAACAGTATTTTACTCTTTCTTGCCATCTGCCTCGGAAAGGAAAAAGCAAAGCCACTGCCGTGGCCACTAACCCATCACCATCTTTCCAGGCTTTCCTTGAGGTATTTTTAGCTCCTTCCTCAAAACTTCTAATTTCATGAAAAGACCACAACTGCCGAGCTTCAGAGGAAGTGGCTGACAGGAATCGGATGGGGGGGGAGAATTGGAGGGGGGGGGGGGGGAAGGGGGCAACTGCTTCTGCCCGTGAGGTGCTCAGCTGGGGTCCATGCACCCTGGCGGGCTTGGCCAAGCTCAGCCCCCAGAGCTAAAGCAAGCAGCCCTGCACACTGGTTTAGATTAAGCAAAATGTTGGAAAAAAAATGGAAAAAGAGTGTTTCCAACCGAGGTGAATCATGATCTTATACAGAGGTCCCTGAAGAGCTGACTGCTGTTTGTAATAAAGGCACACACAAAGAGCAGGAAAACACACTGTTAGGCCTAAAATGGAAGTGGCTTCAGGGGAATGGGAGGTGCTGAGCACCCTCAGCTGCTGAACACCCAGAGGGTCGATCAGATCAGAGCCACGAAGCCCAAGCTGAGCAATACCATGCCCATGTAGAAGGGTGATGGATGGTGCAGGGACACCCTTGCTGCATCACCTCGATGCCACCGACTGCAGGGACCCAGCGGAGGAGACAGCCCCACACCTCCACATCTGTCTGGCACCAAGAGCCAAAGCACCCAAAACTGCCATGCTGTAAAATCATGGAGGAGCAGCAAAGTTCAAAGACCCACCCCTCCATCATGTCCTCTCCTCCTCCCAAATTGAGCCACCGTCAGAAATGGCATTCTGGTCAGACCCCACCTCTGTGGCTTGCTTTTAAAGGTGCTTTTGTCAAACCTAACCAGCAGACAGCTTTGCCCATGCTGAGACACCACAAGGACAGAGCCTTTGGATCACTCCTTCCAACCAAATCCATGGTTGCCTCAAAAACCATATGGGACAAAGCCTCCAACTCCAGCATTAACCCTTCCAAGGTCAGGAAAGGCAGGAAAAATAATCACAAGGGGCCTCCCCTTCCCTTCAGCTCTGCACCAAGAGGGGCTCATGCCAGCTTTGCTCTAACCCACCCATGCACTTACTTTGCCTCAGTTTCCCCCTTGGGTAAAACAGGGGTAAAGAAGGGAACCTGTTTCTGCATGCTGGAGGGTAAGCAGAGGGATTATATTCACTTCTTTTTTTTTACTTGTTAGATTAGGAAACCATGAGAAAACCCCGCAGAGCGGTGCGGCGTTCAAGCATGACTGCTCTAGTTACTCCTTTGTACAATGCCACAAAGCGGTGGGATTTCTCCTCAGCTTCTGGCTTCAGCCAAGAGAAATCAGCACCGCAGGGCCAAGCCGAGGGGACTTCTGCACCTCCCCAGCATGCACATTGTTTGCATTAGTCCTGTGCTCGCCCCTGCTTTTAGCAATGGGATGTTCATTACAAGCCAGACAGCTGGACCGCGTCCCCAAACCGCAATAGGAGATGACTAATCCGCGTCATTAGGAATTATCTGCACAGATCCCCCACGCGCTTCGGGTTATTCAGCAATCAGACAGAAAGGGGTTTGTCTGGGATTGCCCCCTTCTCCTCTCAGGGGGAGGAAGCTACAGGATAGCCTGGTCCCCCTGGATCCTTACAGCTCTTTTCCCCAAAAAAAGCAAGCCCAGCACGTGAGCAGCTCAGAGGCCAGTGGAAAGATGATGTCTAAAGGGTTCATTGCTGCCTGTTACAGATATTTTTGGTTTATACAGCAGCAGAAATCACAAGTTTCAAAATGTTTATCCAAAACCACCTACCTGGCAGGGAACAGCTTTTTTTTTCCAGCTGGATTTCTGCTTGGTATTACCCTCTTAGCACCCAAGTCAGCTCTACATACAGACAAGGGAAAGCCTTTTCCCCAAATCCTTGTGATTCCACTGCCTTTGCCATCTCCAGCCAAGCCTTTCCCAACCGGTGCTGCTGCACGCTTGGTCCCTTGCTTCTGCCCCCCAGGTGGGGCAATCCCTGCAGATCTCCTCATAGAGACTCCCATCTTTGAGGTGATATTTATGGACCCTCTATTTCCCAACGGTAAAACAGGTGATAAAGCCAAACTCCTTTTAGGCTGCTTGAAGACCTACAAACAGAGAGCCCTAGAACATGAGCTGTATTTTATTCTAGTTATGAGCGAGCCTTTGTCCTGCATCCAACTTGCCAAGGAAAAGAGTCTAGAGGTCATTTACTAAAAGAACTTTCAGGTCTTTCATGTTTTTACCTTTTTTTTTTTGGCAATTTACTAAGAGAACTTTCAGGTCAGTCTGACATTTGTTGTGCATGGGAAAACGCTCCTCGCAAGTACTGGACTTTATTACCATGGGAGAACTTGCAATCAAAATTAACGTGGTGGAGGAATTGCTAGCTGTCATCAGCTGTGACTGAGGCCCCCACCAATGCCATGTCATTAGAGCAAAGCGCAGCGCTGACAACCAACTTCATATTGCAAGTTACTAAGTGTTATTTATATAAATAAATGGATGTGCACATAAATAGATGCAAAATAAACGTTAATACAATTGCTCCTTTCTCCTCCATGCTTTTGTTTGGGATTTCTAATTCTTTGTGGTTTCCCTTCTTATCCCACTCATCTTTTTCCTTAGTGATCACAATGCAGATCTTTCTGCTGTTTCCTCCTTCCCCTCCTCAGAGCCACTGCTATAAACAAACTCCTTTGCCTGTTCAGTCCAGCAGATTGCCTGAAAGAGCTCCTTCCAGCCACATCAGAGGATGCATGAGGAATAACCAAATGATAAAAGGAATAGCTTGAGGAATAATAGTGCAGAGGATGCACTGGAATAATGTTAGGATGACCTGTCTGTTCCCAAAGTTTGTAACTTATACCTGGAAAGAATAGGGTGTTCATCTCTATCCCTCCACCCCGTTTTCTCACGAGGCAGAAAGGCAGCGTAACATAGTGACTGGCACACCTGACCGGGTCTCAGAGATTTGAGCTCAGCCATCACATCTGCTGCTGGCTGCCTGGGCAACCAAAAGGAGGAAACTCATCCACATCGTGCATCAAAGTATTGCTGCTCTCATTTCCAGCTTGTTCTACCATGAGGCACTAGACACCCAGAAACTCAGCTTAGCCCTAAACTCATTTGTCAGGAAAGCAAACTAAGAAAAGAAAGATTTTTTTTTTTTTTACACACACTCTGCCAAAGGATGTTCATTTCTTAAGATGATTCAAAGCAAAACTGTCGATATTTTTGGGAAGAAATATTGTGCAGCACACACCACCATGGAGTACTTCTTTGTGTGGCCCAGGCCTACCAGGAATACCATCTGGCAGGCTCCAAATTTCAATTTCTATCAAGAGAGCACTAAGGAACCCCTCCAGGAGACAGGGATGAGATAGCACTCTGGTTGCATTTCTCTCTGCACCAAAAAGCTGCTGCAAGCCACAAAGGGACAGGCTAGTTAGTCAACATATTCTTATTTAAAGTGTTTTTCAGTGGAAGTTTGGAACACTGACTAAGGGATTCCCATGCCTCAGAAAAGCATTTCCCCCCTCCCTGAAAAAGATTTTTTGGGGTTTTTTTTTAATCTAACAACTGAACATCCAGACCAAAGTATTTCAGTGTGAGCACGTTGCTACATGGCCTCCTAAGAGACACCTACAATGAGATTCCCAAGAGGAGAATTTAACATCCAAATGCCCCATGCCTCACTCTCCCTCTGCAAGAAGGGAAGCTGTGCAGTGCATCCTTCAGCCCGACCAGCCAACCTGATCACAGAAAAAAAAAAACAAAAAAAAAACAAGGGAACACCAAGTACCAAAGAAACAACAAATCACAGGCATGACAACAGCATTTCCAAAGCAATCTTCCTCCCCATCAATTTCTGTGCTAAAAAACAAGGAAAAAAAATCCTAAAAGTGACCCAAACAAATAAATTAAAAGTTTGAGCTGCAAACATGAACCAAGTCCACACTAATTCCACCTACTTTGGCCACTCCCCACTTCACAGACTAGACGCCCGTCGTCCCACGAGCCAGACTTGTTCCAGCTAGTCCAATTTAGTGAAGCAACAATTCAATATACTCCAACGCCCTTCATCTCATGGGGCCTGTTGGTCTGAATCCTCAACTCTGGATGCACAAGGAGAGTGGGATGCTGGCTGTTTGCATCTCCCCCATCAGAGAGCTCTGAGGAACAATGAGCACACAGCTACGGCTGGTCTGCTTATGGATAAAAAGAAAAATCATAGGAGGAAGCCATGTTTTTGCAAACATCGATACTATAATTGGGAAGTTGGACTCCTAATATAATAAAATTAAACGCAAGTGGCAGCCAACAATTCTAAAGCTGCTATCAGAGCACAGCATAATTCTGTTGGTGATTTATAAACGAAGATACAGAGTGGATGGGCTGGGTATACGAATTTGATTGCAAGACATCAACTTTATGAAACTTTTGTAGCTAAGAATTCAGCCAGTGAAAACTATTATTTTCAACTAATTATCTGGTTAACTGTGTATCTATCTGCAGCGTTTACAGCAACACTTTTCAAAAATGACAGCAGGGATTTTCCCCCAGCGTAAGAAAACAAGGACATGATTTAAGATAAGTCTAAAAAGCTTTGCTACCCTGAAGGCAACCCGAGATGGCTTGGTATGGTCCCCACCCACCAACTTGCAGAAAATGCTGCCCTCAGAGCCATCCAAAGCTGCACTGGATTGTCTGCTTTGCCTGCAGCTGCAAAGAGCCAGCTCTGAATTTCTCTGGTCAGTTTTGTAAACATCTTGGACTTCTTTCAGCATGAGCTGAACACAAATCCAGTGATTCAACTTGGACAGCTGCTACCACCAGGACACGCTTTAAACCAGACATGCTACGTACACACTTTTCCCCTCTGCATCCAGACTTCTTTGTTAGTAGCACAAGTGCCATTAAAATACGCATGATGACAGCAAACGACAATTTGGTTTCTTCCTTGCAAGGCATTCAGCAATTGCAAAGTTGACTGCAAGCTTATTCTAAGCCATAGCACTAGAAGCGCAAATCCAAGTGGATTTGCTCGCATGCTTCTCCAGCAGCTTCCTGGTCCTCTTAATTATTTTTTCCCTTCTTTTTTTCTTGCTACTTTGACAACTGAATTCTTTCTTCACAACTTTCATGTTCACATAATATTTGTTCCATATGCAAACGGGCTATTAAATTCACTTTAGCTATTGTATCAATGTCAGCCAATAATTTCTGACTTTGCTCACCAAATCAACCCTGAATGCACAACAGGGCCAAAACATTTGGTTTTAGGAGCATAAACACCAGTAATTGATATTTAAACACGTTATATAAGAATGACATTATTCTTCCCTAAAGAGCCTGGGTGTCTACAGCTCAAAGCTGGCAGTCTGTATTTCAAATATCTCAAGTAAAATGCGCACATGATAAATATTGTATTTCATCAATGCTGTCAACAGAAAACATTTGACTAATCCAAATCTTAAAGCTGCGTAGCCTGTAAAAAGTTCTACTACATTCAGTGCTAAGCAAGACAAAGTAGTGCCTTGGGGTGGGATTTAAGATTTAAAACCAGTTTCAGGCTCTCTTGCTGTATTTGTGAATGATTTGGGGGTATCACTCTTCTGTTCCTCCATTGCTCCTCTGCGATACAGGGATGCCTGTGGCTTTATCTCAGCTCTTCAAAAAGAGGCCCAAAAGCTTATGCCTCAGTAAAATTATGTTATTTCCGATGTTTAATTTGTTAACTTCAGTTCTAACATTTCAACTCTATTCTCCCAGCATGGCAAGCACCACGCCCACCTCTTTGGATTACTAGAGTTTGGGGTGGACTCAAGTAATGCCTTACCTGTTTGCTGGAGTGGACACTGTTTTTATTCCTGTTGTTGTCCAGCAGCCCCCCACATTTGCCCAACGCCGCCAAATCCTTCATAATAGAGTTCAGAGCTTCTTCTTCATCTGCAAAAGAAAGACAGACAACTGAAGTGTGGAAGATAACCTGACTCCTGAAGTGCAGAGTGAAAATACAGCATTGCAAATAGAGTCTTTCAACCCAAATGGGTCAAGAGATACGACATTTAGCCTTCCTATTAGGAGAGGCATTCAAAGAGTACACCACAGTCCCTCCTAGCCCATCGCATCTTGGAAATACAGGTCTCCATCGCAGGTGAGAGAGATCCTCAGAAAAGCCAGTGGCTGAGCGTGGGTGACCACTGCTCCTCCAGCTCATAGCCCATGTCTGCTGCCCCCAGCGCCCTTTGGAGAGGGACCCATGGGCCTGATGTACTGTCCAGGGGGGCTAGATCCAGTTTGTGAGATATAAGGCGGTGCTCTATAGGACAGAAGCCTTTCAAGACCCAGAAATCTCATGCAGCAGGTGATGGAGTACAACTCAGTTCACCTCCTCCTTTCCTCCCTCTTCATTAAAGATGCTCAAGAGCCACAAGTGATTTTTCAAAACTAGAGACAGTGAGAAACCATGGGAAAGGGCAAGAAACTCATTAGAAGAGGTAATAAATTCAACCATGCTGGATAGAAGAGACACACACTGAGAACCTGTATGGTATTTCTGATTTCTGCAATGACTAAAGAACTTTGAAGGACCCCTTTGATCTGAAACCAATCTTCTCCCTTTCAACACTTTTACATCTATGGGTGTGGTCTCTTAAAACAGTTATAAACTATTACATTGCAAAATACCAACCACGAGCACTAAAAACCCTATGAAGACGTAGGGCACGGTATACTTGTTAGGAGGGTGCAAGAACCTGCTGCATGTTCATGACGCAGTCAAGACAGGCAGGTATTAGGCACACGTGGTTATTACTGTAAAAATACAAATACAGCTACCGCATTTTGTGTAAAGCCAAGCATCTCCAAGGACAGAACCACCCGTACGCCGAGGCAGCCTACAGATTTAACTCAAAGTCTACAAAGATGTGAAAGGTGACAAAAATGATACTAAATCAGCCAGGACTAGACCCAAATACTGAAGTTCTTTCCCCAGGGACATATATGTCCTGGATCTGCATGCTCAGATACATCATCATCTCCTCTTTTCCCCACTCCTCCTGCTGCGTTGTATCAGGACTGAAGCTGTGGAAAAAAGTGAGAAAAAGACTTCTCATATGTGCTGCACAGCCAGAGCCATCTCATTAAAGAAATAAGGGGAAAAACGCAGGAAAACCCAGCATCACTTACTTATTTTAGAGCTCAGAAATGAGCTCAGATATTAAGAAAATGCCTACATTTTCCTGTAGGCAATGTGTATGTATTTAAAATATAATATAAATATATCAATAATAAATATGTAATTAATAAAATAAAATTCCTATTGAAGTACATTAAAGCACAATTCCTCTTTCTTTCCACACCTCCCCACCCACTCAAAACACAGGTATGTTTTTCCAGAGGGGTGGCAGGGCATATAACCTGAAGTGTTACAAGAAAACACACAATAAAAAGATAACTTTCAGTTCTAGTTCAGAAAAAAAAAACCAAAACAAAAACAAAACAAGAAGAATGTTCCCATAGCTTGGGGTTGGCTTTTTTTTTGTTAAAAGGGATCTCTGGGGACAAGCATAGTTTTCCAGACAGTAGGAAACAGTTTTCTAGTAGTAGGAAAAAAAAAAACAACACAAAGAAGAGAAAAAAAGAACACAAGCTTTTTGTGGAGGGGAAAGGGAAAGGGGGGAGGGACAAGTTAAAACCCACAAAACCAACCCCCCCCACCACCATCCCCCAGGAATTTTCCACCAAAGCTATGATCACTGGAATGCCCCTCACCCCTTTCTTTTTCCCAACCCGAGCGACAACAAAGCTTTCCTGAACTCACTGCCACAAAACGCAGTCCCTTGTGTCCTGGGGAAACAGGGCTTCAACAGGCAGTGGCAGAGCTGGACTTTTGCTAGCAAAACCACCCAATTCACCACTGCTCTCCCACCTCCAAACCTCCCTAGCCATACCTGGCAGCACAGAATCATAGACTCGTTTAGGTTGGAAAAGCCCTTCAAGACCATCAAACCCAACTGTTCCCCTAACCCTGCCGTCCCACCACTAAACCATGTCCTTGAGCACCTCGTCTGCCCGGCTTTTAAATACCTCCAGGGATGGGGACTTGACCCCTTTCCTGGGCAGCCCCTTCCAGTGCTTGACAACCTTTTCTGTGAAGAAATTTTTCCTAGTGTCCAACCTAAACCTGCCCTGGCACAACTTGAGGCCGTTTCTCCTCATCCTATCACCCATTACCAGGAAGAAGAAACCAACCCCCACCTCACTGTCCCCTCCTGTCAGGCAGTTGTAGAGGGTGACCAGGTCTATAACTGCCAGGAGATGCATCTCTGGTTAACCCACCAGTGCCTGGCAAGGATATTCCAGGACTTCTTATAAGAGTCAGCACTGCCTGTCCCAAGGAGGGACAGCAGGGTTTGCTGGAGGTCAATAGTAATAATAAAAATAGAATAAACAAACAAACAGGGACAGAATAACTTCCAAGTTTTCTGGAGTGACTGTCAGCTGCTCCTGCTATTCCCCCCCAAGAGAAAGACCTGGCAGCCCCCAAGAGCTGGCCCACACCCCCCAGAGACCACATTCCAGATTGCTCCCACCACAGCTTGTGGGTACCCATGAGTATTAACCACGCAGCCGAGAGCAATAGCATGAACCATGCTTTTGCTAGGATGTCTGATGAGCACATGGCATCAGGGAAGACGTCGAGAAAGAGATCTTCGAGCTGAAGCGGATCCCATCACCATTTCCACTAGAGATGAGTATTCCAGGTCACTGCCTCGGTGTTATTCCCACAGGATAGGGTACTCTGTCCCTCATTCATACTGTAGTCACTAGAGATGACAACGTCATTTCACTATAAGGAAGCTGGAAGTGAGCAATCTGCAAAATACAGAGACTGCAATTGAAAGTCACCTCTGCAGGGTGTACAGAAACGCTGGATGTCCTTGCTGCCTGGCCTACCACATGGGGCTTACACTGGCCACCAAGACTGGGTATTCAAATCAACTTGTGACAAGTTGTTTACTGATTGAGAAAGCAAAGGCAGCCAGTTTCCCACAGCCTTGCATCTTCTTAAACACCAAGGGGTTTCCAAGGTCCAGGAAAGCCTGGGTTTATATTACATTGCCCTCAAAGCAATAATTGAGCCTTCCTCTTCTACCTACTCAATTTTGTCAAAACTGTTTGCAACGCAGTCTTCTGATTCCATCAAATATAGGTTTAAAAATTCCTGGTGCTAGAGCCCATCTGCATGATTGTGAAAGTCGCATTTCCTTAGGAAGTCAGGCTGCACATCTCTGCCAGAAGCATCCTTCTGCACCTCTCTCAACACAGCAAAGCAAGAAGTATTCACTTAAATTTAGCCTGTTTTCAGAAATACCCAACCACCAACTTAATCAGCCTAGAATCAGTAGTGTAAAACTGGGCCCTAGCTGTCCTGAGTCAGGTGCTAGAAGAAAAAAAAAAAAGAAAGAGAAGATATTTCTATATTTCTAATATTTAGGCTGTCAACTCAGCATCTTTGTTCCTCCATCTACTAAAAAGCCTATGCCAAAGAGCAATTTGAAGAGCATTTGAGAATTTTTTTTATAACAAAACATGACTGTTACTTGTCAAAAACCCAAAATACACATCCATGCCATCACTGCTACAAAATAAGTTAAGAAAACTTCTTCCTATATGAATAGAAAAGGTTGTTTTCTGCTGCTGGAGCATGAAAGAACACAACTTAAGCACAAGCAGAAATACGTTATTTCCTTGAAGTAATGTATTTCTATGTGCTTAGGAAGCTTTTTAACTACTTTTAACAGTGTGTTTTTAGTCCAAGAGAACTGCAGTTTCACAGGGACTATGACCAAAGCCTCAACTGTTCAAAACAAAGAAGAAAAAATCCCACACCATACTCTGAAGCAATTTCAAAGCGGGAGCTTCAATTTGCATCACTGGTTGCAAAACTGACACTTCCCAGTCCTCTCCATGACAGCTTTGCACAGGAACTGATGCTTTCCAGACTAAGCCTCTTGCCCATCCTAATTACTGCTCTTGGGGTCTCCAAGCTGACTCCCAAGAAGGGTGGAGAACTTTGTTCCATGGAAACAAGCAGCCAGCTCAGCCAGTTCAGTCAAAATTCAAACAAGCACTGAAACTTACTGGCTAATTAAATCCAAATGCTGCTCCCAAGCCACTCCAGTGAAAGGGGCGTCACAGGCTGCTTGCTCTCCATTTGGCTTGGTTTGAGCAAGCAGAGGGTACAGGATGGATGGCTCTCCCCAGGGAAAAAATGCCAGGGAATAGGAATCCCATGCCCAAGGGACATGGAAGATCAGATTCTCCTGATGTAGCATTTGCAGGACCCAAATATGCTTCAGCCTTGTGAGAAGGCAGCACTGGGACTACACAGCAAACATCTTCCCAGGCTCCACCATGGCTCCAGAGCAACACAGCTGCAAGTTGCACAACCCCAATGAAGTATCTGCAGAGCTCAGATGGACTTGGGGGACTCATGGAAGCCACTGACTTTGCGCAACGTGAGCAGGTTCTTGCTTCTGAACAACCTTCCGGCCCAGCTTCACACTTGCACCGCTTTGTACAAATTCACTTAAGGTTTTGTAGGATGACAGGATGAATTACTTGTACAATGAAGCCTGCTCTCTCCCCAGTATGACATGTAAACAGGAATATTTCTACTATGGAAGAGCAGGGCAAAGAAAAGCTGATTACACAGACAGCAAAAATGAAATATAAAAATCAGTTGTGCTTGGCACTGTCCCTTTGTCCCCAGTGTCTCTTCTTCCATCCTCAGCTCTTTCTTGAGTTTCCTACTAAGGGAAATAGCTGCAAGTAACTTCTTTCTTCCCTGCTTCCCACCACCACCCCAATTTTACACTTTTAAAATCATCTTCCTGTGACAAAGCTCATTTGATCACATTGCCAGCCCATCCAACCAAGGACCACTTCCAACCAAATATAATAGAGATCTCAAAGACACTGATTTTCCAATGGTTTGGGGGTGGGGGGGAAATATCCATAGTCACACACAGAGGAAATGAATGCATGGAAGAAGTCAGCCAAGAGCCCTCCCAGGAAGCAGTGACAAGCAGAGCTGCAGAGGACATGGGGAAGGTTGGTTTTATACTTTCGTAAAAGTACGCTGATCCATTTTGTCAGTGTCTTACAAAAACTAGAATGCCTTCTTCTCTCAAGTTTTCAGTTTTGTTAAAACTTGCAGGTCCAAGACACTACAAACATGAATCTAGGGCATTCAGCACTTAGTAAAATCAACTACTAAGTGAAATCAAAAAGGCCACAAGATGACACGTCTCAGCCCTTCAGATGGATGTTTCCGGCGTTGCTGCATGGCTTCGGTTCGACTGTGCGTGCGGGAGAGAGGAACTTGGAGTTTCAGTCTTAGTACAGCAAGGCTCGCTGCTGAACGAGAAGGGGAAAAAAAAAGGCAAGGGAGAAGGTCAACACGGACCACCCAAAACAATTCAACAGTCAGGAGAGAAAGCAAATGAAGAAGGGACAAAGGAATAATTTAGCTGCGTTCAGATGGTCTAGACAGTGCTGTTATTGTTGGCTTCACTAATAGGTCATTACTAAGAGGCAGCTTACGGTAGTTCCATGAAGCTGCTTCCATCAAGACTGCAAAAAAAAAAATCACCAGCTGGATGAAGCACACAGAAAAGCCTGCAGAAGTAATACAGCATATCTTGTAAAACACTGCAGGTTCTGATTTCGGCCTCTCTCACACACCAGTGGGGCTGGGAAAAGTCAGGGAAAAGTCCCGGGCGTTGCAGAAGGAAAGAATATTGTCCTCTGAGTCATTACTGAGCAAGGCTGGAGCGTGTAGCTAAGGGGCCGCACGTTGTCATATGCACTTCCGCTTGGATCCAGTGTAAAACCACAGACGTGACTGCTTGTGGTCACTCAAGCTCCCACTGTGCTGTTCACAGCTGCGATGTTCAGCCATTGTGCCTGTGCAAATTCCAGCAGCACCCTCCATCACTCGCATCCACCTCTCTGGAAGGTGATGCTGCTGCTGGGGATATCCTCGGGCAGAGGGGAGAGTTCCATGAAGGCTGAGAAGGGATGAGGAGAGGACGGGAAGCCTCCCAGAAACATCGTCACCTTCAGCAAAGGCCCATTCAAAAGGCAAGACTTGGAACATGTAGTAAAAAACACTGAAATGTAATTAAACACAGCTAAAAGAAATATGGAACCACATGACTATGACACTAACAACCTTAACTGTGGCCTCCAAAAGACATCAGCCTTCCATTTTCTCTAGTTTTGGAAAATGTACATTTATTTGATGAACTGGTATATGACATTTGTCATTCATCGAAGAGAACCCTCAACTGAAAGCCAAAACTCACTACCTCAGCATCACTCAGTACCTGTAAAGGGCTGTCTCTGTCCTGATGGACCTCCAGCTAAACTGTCAGATGGGAAGAGAGATGAGCTGGGGTTTGTGTCTTATTTTATGGACAGGAATCTGAGACAGACAAACATCTTGCCCAAGGCTACACAAATCTGTAGCCAGAGCTAAACATGTTAAGGGAGCTTAAATTCAGAAAGGACTTAACTTGATCTAGCCTTCCTGGCTGTATACAAAGGCTACAGAAATTCATTTAGCAGCCTCTACATCATGATCTTGACCTAGAATCACCCAAAACAGTCTCTTTCAGAACGCTGGCCAGAAAGTCTTGGTTTGAAGAACCCACACACTTATTCCAACAGCATCTCTAACAAATATCTCTCTAAACTCCAGTTTAGGTATAGCTTGCTTTGTATTGTACTCATTAGATCCTGACATCCCTATATCTTGGAGATGCCTCTATTAACAGAAATCACCCCTCCCCTGTCTTCAGCAGGTATTCACAGGCTGCAAACTCATCCTCTTTTAACCCTTCTTCATTTAACTAAATGGAAAAACATAGCTTCTTACATTAGAGTAATCCTTAAAATCATTCCTACAGCTCTTTCCAGTTGCTTTTTAAAGATTTTTTTTCTTTATGAAGAGCAGAGCAAACAGAGTAGCATATAATGTTCATTTCTATTTGCAGTGAGAGCGTGGGGTAACAGCAAACTTAGCCCATGCGTTACAGTGAAAGTTCACGTCTACTGGACCAACAGCAACTTGGACTGCCCACTGCTGTCGTTAGAAGGTCAATGTCATACCAGTCCTGGGCTTGCTTTCCTGGTCCAGGGATCTAAGCAATACTAACCCATGCGAAAGCAGGTGGCAAAGAACATGCTTGTGAAGACAAAAGCTGCCTTTTCTCCAAAAGCCAGAGAAGTAGTCAGAGATTAAAAGAAAGCCAGGGCTTTTGAGTTTCTTCAGTATCTGCAAACGCTGTCAGACACGTACTGCCACCAGCATTCAGGACATGCACAAAACACCAGGGGCAGAGGTACCAAGACAGCATGGACTCAATGATCTTAAGGGTCTTTTCCAACCTAAATGATTCTACTATTCTAAGTAGCAGAAGGACACAATTAGTAAGTAAACACTCTCACAGTGATTGTCCCAGTCAATACTGGGAAGGAGACCAGCAAGCTAGAAGCTCAAGAGCCTGACTTGGACCATAACAAAAGCCCCTGAGTAAAGAAGGGACCCAGACGCTCTCACAGCCAGCCACAAATACTGTTTTGTAACTCATGCCCGTAGAAGGGCTGCCTGTGAACAACCTGCAGCAGAACAGACTGCTGCATGCATCTATCTAGTGATAAAGATGCAGATAAACCTCTGTAAATCACACACAAAACATTTTGCCACAGTCTGAAGCAGTGGTCAGTATCTGATAAAGAGAAAAGTTACCCAATTACCCTCCCCTAGCCCAGATTGCTGTGCAGGGCAGACACACCAGTGGAGCATGTTCCTTTTGCAAATCAGCACAGGCTGGCCAGGAGCTGGATCCTGCTGTCGTTCACCCCCCCTGCAACTCCACCCAAGGGATGGCAAGGTCACCCCTGTGTTGGACTGGAGGGCAGGGCACAGCTCAGCAGGTCACACAGAGCAATTATGCATGAGGAAGTGAGGAAAGACCCTTCTGATATGCAGGATTTCTTGGCAGGAGTTTGCTCACTGACGTTTTAAGCTTGGGACACACAAATCCACATAGATAACTAACGCTGTGAAGTGCTGGGGTTTCTTGAATGCACGTTTCTCCTTATCAAGGAGTTATGATACTAAAGGGTGTGTCATCTAATAGGTATAGAAGATTAATACTTTACCTGACAAATCGATAGTAAACGTTTGCTGTCCATAATTAACGTAATTTTGTATTTTGCTTCTATAGCTCAGCCAGTAACTGCTTTGTGAAAAGAAACAAAACCAAACCCATCAGAAGCTTTTGACAGCTATAGACATACATCATGCCAAATGCCCAATAAAACATCTGTGGTTTTAGGGTACAGTTATACCACCTCACAGACCCTTTTCTCAGGGGTAAAGCTCATTTTGAGAGTTCCTGCCTCCTATTCCCCCTCTATCCCATGCTATCCCTCAGGCGAACACGTAACTATTGTAAAATTGGTACAGTCAACAGATGAGAGAACCTGTTTAGATCAAAAACAACCCTTCCCTTTACACCCCCTTGCAAAAAGGGACAGAAATTAGTGCTCAGGAATGGGTTTGAAGGGAAGGCAAAAATCTGTTTTAAAAAGCTAAAGCAATTATTTTTTAAATTATAATTAGTAAAACAGTACATCATATACTAATTCTTATCACTACAACAACAGGGCCCAACCAGTCCCCAAAATAATCATGTGCACAAATAAGCAAATACCTCCAATGTAATGTTAAGTGACTGGGCTCTTAACATGTCTGCAAGAGCATTAAGAAAACAGCGAAAGAGAATAAGCTAGCAAATAAGTGTCATAATGTATTGAGATATGGTATGTGCGACTACAAAGAACTTCAACCGCCCTCTGAATTTCCCCAGGGAAAACAAAAAGTAAGGTAACACTACTGAGAATTCACCTCAGTTTAGGTAAGGCAAGAGTGACACCCTTAGAACACCGAGTGATCGATACCTTGCAAACACCAAAACTAGAACCTTTCGAGGGCACTGAATGGCAAGATTTATCACTTACGTAGAAGTTTCAATGGCTAATCCACAAATCATACAAGAAGCTTCTCTTGACAAATGTGAAGGGCTGTGGCACAATGCCAACATGCCCTCTTCCCAAAGATTTAGCAGGGACTTTTGCAATGGAAGACTCAGGATCCAAAAGGTGTTTGGTTTAGCTCAGCAGGGAGGGAAAGTAGGGTTACATCTGTGGTTCGTTACAACCCTCTGCTCCCAAAATAGCCATCCCTCTGACAGCACCGTCTGCCATAAAATTCCACAGCATCAGAGCTGCTGGCAGAGCTTTCCCTCTTCCACAGCCCCATCCCCATGCACGCTTGTCACCACATGTCCCCCATACATCCCCACAGGGGTGGAGGGAGGCAAAGCCCAGCTAAGGAGCCATCTTCCTCCCCCCCAGATACAGCCCCTGTGACACCCCAACAGCCAGACTCGGTTAGGGCAAAGCAGCTCGGGGATGAGGGCACATAAACCCTCTGGTATTAGAAGATTAGGAGAGCTGCTCAGAGGCTGCACTGCAGTAGGTGTCCGGGCTGGACAGCTTGGAGATGGGCAAAAATCTTTGCCCTTGTGGGGTTTATCCCATGGTTTTCAGATAAAAGCTTGGGGCACAAAACCCAGCCTCCTCCCCCACAGTGCCACTGGGCCCTGTAACAACCTGTGGGGGTCCAGCCATGGCACTCCACACCCTCCAACACTCCTTGGCTAATGGGGCAAACATCTGGGTTAAAATGGGTGGGCGTTTGGTGCTGAGGGGAAGGTTTGCTGAAGAGGGTAGAGTTGGGGAAAATAGGTGCTGCCACTCATATCCAGCCAGCAACTTGGCTCCTGGAGCAGGAGACTTGATGGTTCAATAAAAAAAAAAAAAGACAAACCACCACCACACACCAGTTTTTAGTCATCTAAAAGGTTTCAGGGCTTCTTCAGCACTTGCTGGCTGACCCTGCATCCTGTCACTACAGGGTAGTGGGGCTCAGCCCAGACCCAGCCACCATGGCACCCCTGGCTGCAGAGGACCAGCTGTGTCCCCAGGCCATGGGGGACAGGACAGGACCCTGGTGTGCCAGTCCTACCCACCATCTCTCTGAGAAGTCACCCCTTAAAATCTTCTCCAGCCCCCAGCAGGCATCATCTTACTGCCAAAAGGGTGGCAATGTGGCACCCAGCCCTGAATCAGTCCCCAGCACCACACAGGGCTGGGACCCACAGCAGGAGTTCTGATGAGCCCTATGCTCCTTAGGCTATTTTTATATTTAGTCAGTTAAGCAAGACCAACACTCAAGCCCTGCCCCATGACCTTCCATAGCTAATTGCCAGCTTGCTGCCTGCTTCATCCATGCCACATCCCCTACCCCCTGGGCTGCTCCCTGTAAGGGGAGCAGACAAGGCCACCCCATTTTGGGGGAGGAATTTGGCCATACCCAGACACGCAGTGCCAAAGCACAGGCCATTACATGTTTGTTGGCCACCACAGGTCTAACTGGGTAAGCTGCTTTACCCCTAAGCACCTCTAAACCTGGCTGTGAATCAGGGGCCATCACGCAGACTGTGTTTGCAAACCCATTTGAGGTACGCAGGGAACAATGAGAGCGTACCTCAGTCCCCTGCTCCCAAAGCTCATAAAGAGATCTAAAGGATGGCAACCCGAAAGGGTTGTCAGGCTCTGGAATGGGCTGCCCAGGGAGGTGGTGGAGTTCCCCATCCCTGGAGGTCTTTAAAAGAAGGATCGATGAGGTGCTTAGGGACATGGTTTAGTGGTGGGATGGCAAGGTTAGGTTAAAGGTTGGACTCGATGATCTTAAAAGTCTTTTCCAACCAAAGTGATTCTATGATTAAATAAGCGAGTGTTATCCAAAGAACAAGCATTTACCCTAAAGAGCACCAAAGAGAAACTTAACCCAGCCTCAACCATCCCAGCTGCCAAAGGCTTCCCAGCCCTGAACTGTCTCCGGCACTGGGTGACTCTCACCTGCAGCCCTGGGGAAGACAGGAGGCAGAGACACACATATGGCAGTGAGAGTCAGGGCTTTCCTATAAAAGCAGGGAGTGCTGCAAGATAAGCCATGCTAAATCTCTGCCTCTTGGACAAACCTGTTGTTTCTCATTTGCTTTTGCAGAATAGTTTGTCAAGGAGAGACACAAGCAGGGACTAGAGCCTTAAAAAACAAAAATAACCATATTTAAGGAAATTTTGTATGCCCATAGCTCTGCTGAGCATTAAAAAAAAATTAAAGATGGGCTGTTTGGTTTTATGGCACGATGCATTTAGTCCCATAGCATCTGCCTGCAAAGCTCCTCCCCACTTCAAAGGTACCAGGTACTGATTTCTCTGTCATTCCACAACAAACTTTCACAGCTTTTTTGCTAGCCCTGTCCTTTGCTCCACAGACATTAGTTACCTTTTTCTTTTAATGGATTAACATAATTAGATTAAACTTGGGGCAATTTTTCCAGCCTGTTTTCCTGCCAAGATTAAAATTTTCTCCTTCTGAAGAGCAGCTTATGTGCCTAAAAGGCAGCCTGTTTTTTTTCCTTCCTCTATCAGTCTGGTCTAGTAAGAGATACTACCTCTCCACACAATCCGTCCCTCTCTTGAGCACACTTGAAAGAAGAAAAATGTTTACCCAGCAAGAAACATAGCTGGCAAGTTATTTCCCCTGACTGCCTCCGATACCTTTGAAGGTTACTTGCGGGCTCATAAAGACCTCTTTCTCCCTCCCAGCCCAGCTACTTCCAACGCTCAAAGCCACAGCCCAGAGCCTGTGAACTCCTGATCTGTTGCTGCAGCAACGGCTGCAACGTCCCAAATACAGGGATGCAGGTCCGGTCCCACATTCCCCAGGTGCCCAAAGTACCTGGTGTGACCCTAAACAGGAGCCCTGGGTGCAAGGGGCACAGTGCCAGGAAAGGGAGACAGACACTGACACCTCAAAAATAACAAAACCTGAGCTAGAAAGCCTGATGTGCCACCTTATAAGATAAACCCCTGTAATTCAACCTGATTTTTTTTAAATAGCTCTCAGCATACTGAGAGCAAGTGAAGAGCAGAGAGCAAGTGAAGAGCAAAACCACTGCCTTAGGTGGAAGAATTTTCCTCATTCCTCACGGAATTTTCCGCATTCAAACAAGGCATGGGAGAGCCAAGACATCAATGCCTGCATGCACGGGGATAGGGAGAGCCAGTCTGTTCTCCCCCCACCAACTGGGGCAGTTTTCTCTATCTCAATAGTCCCCCATAACCCACGAAAGTGGGTTATATGGCCAGACCATGGCTGTGCAAAAACATCCCCTCCTCCTTCAGCAATCTGCTGTCCCTTCTGCCAGCCTAGCCTGCAGCCTTCTCCAAACACACCCACTCTGTCAAGGCAATAATGTAAATAAGCATCATTCTCCCATCTCCCACACCTCAGATTACCCTTCTGCTGAAACAAAAGTCACACTTGCTGCAGAAAAGTACCAAAGACCTAAACCTTTGAGTTACACATATGTACGCTGAACAGACTAGATAAGCGTTCCTGGAGGTTTTTACCATCAGAAACACACATGCATGCACATAACATTTAAGAATACTTAAGCAATTTTTAAGCAAGAAAAAAGTTAGGCAATAAACATGGTGGTGCTTTTTAAACTAACTTCTGCAGGTTTTTAAATATTAATTGTGGTGTCATATTTAAACACAGCAATTTTTAACCACCATTGAACATGGTCCTTCCACTGTGTTGTATTGGAGACATGGACATTTTTAGAAGTGTCTATGCACTCGCTGGTCACAGCTACATTTTGATCAAACTATAAAGAGGTCTTGGACCCTCATGGAGAGGTGGCAGATGGAAGTGGATTGCAAGCCGGAGGAATTGCTCTGTGTTAGGAGTGCGAGGTGGGACCTTCTGGTTTAGGACACATGTTCTCCACTCCAATTTTTCTCCCATTATCAAGGCTGAGAAAACCAATGCAAGAGGAACATATCACTTGGATTCCGTGAGGCCTGAGAAGAATGGCTACCCAACAACCATGTTAAAAATGAGTTCATTATTCATCCAATTAGCAGGAATTACAGTACCAAAATGACAGCAGACAACCACTTAAGGCTCTGGCACCATTTTGGATGATCAGCATCCAGAGGGGTGTGTTGAGGACCAGCCTTCCTGAAGATGTCTCTCCCAGATCCATGCTCAGCCATCTTACTCCACTTCCATAACCCAAGACCTGACCCACAAATGAAACATGTAGTCAGCTTCTGAAGCAGTGACTGAAAACCTACAGCATGACCACCCCTCCAGAAATCACAAAGTCCTTCCAATGCCATTTCCACCTATAAACCTTCTCACTGTTCTCACCACCTTCCTTTTCCATACAAAGAAAAAAAGTCAAATGCTTCAGTACAAATAAAACCATTACACATCTGGAGTAAACTGTCCCAGGACAACACTAAATGGGAGCCCAAGTGATTCATTGAAGACTAAAGTGTGAAGCAAAGCCAGAACAATTCTGCCCCAAGATCCTATGCTGTATCCAGTTGCTCTTCTCTCTGAAATTAAGCCCTCATCTGTCCTGCAGAGTTATGTCCAGATCCTTCAGACAGCACTAAGAGAATAAATGTCAAGTGACATGGTCATGGCTGCATCTCCACATCATATGGCCACCCAGAGCCAAGGACCTCTGCTTAGGCTGGCCCCAAGCTGGCACATGTAGAGATACCGTCTTGGACCTGCAACAGCAGAGCAACCTACCTGCAGCATCAGGATGCCACAGCTGCAGAGAACTACTCCAAGCACTGCATGACACAACCAAACTGCTATGTCAGAGGTGGAGCCCACATTGATGCCAGAATTCACCACTTACCATCTTATGGTGTCCATACGAGGTCATGCAGCTTCCCTAGAACATGTCCAGGAGTGAATAGTATATGCTGAACTCTGAGACACTGAGCAAGACTGTAAATATGATCCTAGGAAGACTGGTAGACCTGGAACAGACCTTCAGAGATCACTTCATCCAACACACCTCTTCTGTGGTCTACCAGAAGGGAATCAATTACATGACTGCAAATTCACTGCTCTGCCCTTGAAAACACTCCCCCATCGCAATGTGTAGAGGAAACACACACACACATAAAAGGAGGAGGGGAAGTGAAACTAATAAAACCTCAAAATTTAGCCTACCTTCCTGTGTGTCAGCAAAGCTGTTGCAACAATCCTTTAACTAACAAACCACTCAATAATAACACTGATCAAAATACACATCACTTCACCCATCTCTTCCCGACAGTCAAGTCAGAGACCAGAGTCAGGACCACACCATGATCCTTTCCAAATGCAGCTGGGCAGATCTAACCAGTCCTTACACAGGCAATGATGCTACCTTAGTGACAAGCTACAGCAATTCTCCAAAGCAATGAATTTTGGGGAAGGGGACACAGACAGCACCTCCCCACCCACCCACAAGTGTGAGCAGAACTGCAAACCCACACAAGACTCCTACCAATTCAGCTCACCTTCCCAAAAAACAGTCACAGTGCCTTGCACGTGGTGCTCTCTTCACTACAGTATTCCCACAATTACTGCTTCCCGAGTGCACCCGTATTACATTTACAGCTGACAGTTTGAAAGCACCTTGAGCAGTATGTCTCAACCACACCCTCTGCAAAAGAAGTCAAATATCTGCTGAGAACTGGATTGGAGTCAGCAACTCATTCCTTACCGGTGCTCAGAGCAAGTGTGAACTTCCCTTCTAAAAAGAAAAAACCCAAAACATTGCACTGACAAAGGAGTGGCTTTCACCTTCAAAGTGAAAATATCTCTAAAAAATTTTGGGGTTTTTCACCAGGGATTTTAAACTGAAATTTGTCATTCTTTATATTGAAGAAAAGCAGGTCTGGACTTTCTATTCCGTTTTTTTACTTGGCTTTAAATTAGTCTTCTCCCCAGAACAATATCTTTTCTAGGTAACAGGGAAAGAGCAAAACAGAGAGGTAAAGCCAGGATGGGGTAAACACAGCTTTTCTCCTTTCTCCGTGTTTCTCCTTAAGAAACAGTTAAGGTATAGCAGTGGATTCACATTTTTCAAATTCAAACCACTATCAAACTCTGAATCATTTCTCTACAGGTTTGCAAGGACAATCCCTAAATGTACTGGTATTCCCCCCACCTCCTTTTTTCTTTTTAAACACCATTTCAACCAGCCCTGAAAAATGTTTTGGGTGAACTTGTATAAATGCTGCATATGTAGAGGTGAAGTGCTCAGCTTCAACCAGGAATCCTCTGAGATTTCTTCCCTTTCTTGGGCTACCAGCTCAGGAAGCCGTTTCAGGAAAGGAATTTAGGCTCCTCTAACCTTCCTCTTCTGGTGAAGGAAGCTCAATTAGCTCCACGTGTTAATCAAGCACAGACCACCCATGTTTGGTAGAACCTGGCCTTGTGCTTCAATCTGCTAAGCTTTCTCTTTTCAGCAAAATTAAAGAAAAGGAAAAGAAACCCCTACAGCTGCCAAAACTGCTACTGTCTGGCAAAATTTGGAATTGTTTTTGTGGTCAGTGTCCATTCTGCAAAGAGCTTTCTCATACTTTGTCACACTCATAAATGCATGAAACACTGGCTGAATCCCAAACCCAGCAGTGCTGCTGTCAGTAAGGCATCCATCTCCTGTGAAGTCCTTTAGCAGGGATGGGGAGACACCAGGCAATCCCTCCAGCTGAGTGCTGCCTGTGTGACAGGTTACAAGTACAGTAGCAGAGCATGGACATTTTCCTGCAAGTCAGGTATGATTTTGCAAGAGTACTGTGATAAGTTTGACGGCCAATGGCATGGGAAGCTGAAGGAGGCCAGGGCTCTCACACTCAGCTCCTGTGAGACACCACCACCGACCTGATTATTCACGTGCTATAACTGAGCAAGTCCAGCACTTCCAAGCGGTCCCAATTCCTGACGTAACCGGTTTTCTTTAGCAGCAGAGATAAGATCAAGATCATTATGTACTTCCAGAGCTACAAATAATTTCCACTTTAAAAAAAAAAGGTCTCCTTCAGCACTATAGAGCATCTGATACACAACTATTCCAGCGGAAAAGGGAGAAGGTGCAAGTAAACCAGGTCACCGATTAAAAAAGCAGTATACTCAGGCTCTGTTTGAAACAGAAGCTTCCTCAGGAGAAGATGCTCTGCCCAGAGATACAAGGCAGACTTGGGAAGAGGCTCCACCTAGAACATGACCCACCAGATCATACTGAGGGGAAGAAAAGAATTTGTCCAATCTTGACACCATTGGAAGGTAAAAAAAAAAAAGAAAGCAATGTAATAGTCAGCCAGACCATCTTGGCAATGTCTCCCACTCTTGTTATGCTTGGTAGCCCTGACCAAAATTAGTAGGCTGCAGAAAATTAATTGCTTCAGGGGAATCCAGTTCTTACCCATCTTTCCATCTACATCAGGCCTCCATTCCACCGGTCCCAGACACTTGTACCTTATCCTCCACTCTCAAGCATCCGCCCTGTAATAACAAACATACACAAGAGTTTACAGATGAATTTTGACATGTCAGACAGAGACTGAATAGGACCACCCTTCACAAAGTATTTCCCCACCATCACCTGGGCTGGAGGAAAGAGAACCACTTCATTAGGAATTGAGACCAGGAGTCTGCCCTCCTCTACATGCCCCAAAGGTTACACACTAAAAACCTGGTACCTTTTTGTTTTTAAAATCTTGGAGTAACTAGCTTATACTTGTGCCATAGGTCTCCTTGTGTTAAGAGCAGAGCATCTTTAATACATTACACCTTTAATGTTGTTTCATTTTTTAATGTAACCTTAAAGCAATACCATCTTTAATACATTACATTTTGCAACATCCCTATGAAATAACACTCACTTGGGGAACAGACCAACAGCACGACATGAAAAGTCAGTCCCAGAAGCAGCCTGTATCAAAGCAGAAACCTAAATTTAGGCCTTCTAAATCCAGCCAAGGTTCCTCAAGGCTGGACCAGCCTTCCTCTGACAGCATGGGAAAAAACCACACTCAGTCTGGGCAGTTCTCAGCAGCAACGTATGCCCCATACATCCCTCTTGGCAGGCTGTGCCCCTATAGCCCTTTAGAGTCCCTGCCCGTTGCCAAGTGGTACTCATGGCTATACACCAATTTGCCCAAAACCAATGCAGAAGGAGGTTCAGTTACCTGGCATGCTGCATTTAGTCAAAGCTCTGTGCCCAGCAAAGGTGTGGGGTTTTTTTTTGCTCACGAAGAAACTTAGAAGTGTAAACCTGAGCCTGCTGGAGTCAGTCCTGCTCACTGGTAGGAAACCTCAGTTTAGACTGAGAAGGTAAAACCCACCTCAAGATGCAATGTGTTAGAAGTGATCAGCAGAGACCAGTCCACTTTAGCTGATTGCTACACACAGATTTCTCAGCTGTAACCCTGTGTGATAGTACGAGTAAATGGAGAGACATCCCATGTACTTCATCTGACCTGCACGGAGAGAGTAAGACATTCCTGTCCTGCAGTCACTACAGGCAGCATTGCCCCAAAGTCAGCGAGAGCTGTGTGTGCCAGGACACAGGCATGAATTCTGCAGCATTACACATCATGGATTGGGCAGCAGCAGTAGAAAAAGGCACTTTGAAAATCTCCCAGCTCAGTCAAATCAATTTAAACACAATTAAAAAACCCTGAAATGAACCAGGAATGATCGCAAGCGTGGATTAAAGTGATTTTATGCAACTCTGGCGCCTTGGTGCTGGCAAGCAGAAGGATATTTATCCAGCCTATTTTGAGAGAGACAAGCAGGAAGGGAAAGCGATAAGAAAGCAGCAGAGGCAGAGACGTACATGTGCCCTGAAGTACGTCGTTCCTTTTGCTGCTGCAGCTTCCTCTCAGGACACCACCATTTAGCCTAAGAGCCCACGGCTGCTGGGGACTCTGCTCTATCCATTTTCAAGGCAAAGGAGGAGGCAAGGAAGTAACTAACAGGCTGGAAAAGTTTAAAATCCTACCTTGAGAAGGAACTGGTCAGTCTATACAAAAGTAGATCAAGAGAGAGCAGAAAAACACCAAAAAGTAGTGTAAAAATTCCATCTGATTATGACAAGAGCAGGAAACAGCCCAAACCTTCAACTGCTTTTGCTTTCAAAATTGGTGCGACACTTCCAGCAATTAAGCTGCGTGCAGAGCTTGCACCAAGGGCCACCTGCAGATAGCCTGGATTAACCCTAAATTCCTGGGCTAGCCCAGGTTAACTCTCCCATCAGTGTAACAGACTTTTCTAATGGCTTTTTGGAGACCTTCCAGACCTTTGCAATCCATATCTAGTTACAAAAGCATGCACCTACAGGAACCATGGCAAACAAACCCTGGAAAAACAGGTGACCTTTCCATCGGCAGAGCCCTGCCCTGCGGTCCTCTCCATCACCTCTGCCACAGCAAGCCCCCAAGACCCCACTGCCAGCTCTCATGAGCAAAGCAGGCCCCCGCACACAGAGTGGGAAGTCTCCACGTGTACACAAGCGAAAAAAGGTTTTCTATTTTAGCAGGTCCCTTCAATCCTGAGGACAGCCAGCCTTCAAATTGGACAGCAAACACTGTTGATTTCCGTGGCTTCCCAAAAATACATACCAGCAGCTTCCTGTTACA
The DNA here is from genome assembly GCA_034008185.1 of Gorsachius magnificus. Taxonomy (NCBI): domain Eukaryota; kingdom Metazoa; phylum Chordata; class Aves; order Pelecaniformes; family Ardeidae; genus Gorsachius; species Gorsachius magnificus. The sequence goes on along the minus strand of CM067082.1, from coordinate 153,482,640 downwards.
GAAGGACAAATTCCTGTTTCTAGTACAAATTCTGCCCTTTTATTATCTCCTTTAAAAAAACAGGGGGGGAAAGGAAAAAATAAGAGAAAAAAAAAGGAAAAGTAATTTTTCTACTCTGATGCTCTTCAAAGCAGCATCCCCCTTCTCCTCCCACTAAGCTCCCTGATCAGAGCCTTCAAGTGTTGGCATTTTACAACTCAACCCAGCAGGTATCTGAAACAGGGCTCCCGCTTCGCACTCCACCGCTCCCCACAGCAGAACCAGCCTCTGCTGTAAATCTCCATCATCAATCGACAAAATACTGCCCCGCTAACCTCATCATGCACAAACGCCTCCTACCTAGCAGTGAAAGTAAGAGCTCAAAGTGTCATCTCCCAGAGATGCTGGGGTGATGCAGAACTCACATCCCAGGTTTGCATCTTACACGCAAGAGACTTTGGCTGCTTCTGTCTGCTGGAGGTTACTCAACCTGCAAGGAAAGTGCAGCGTAGATGCTCTCATCTGGAATAAAAGCAGCTTTGATTTGACTGAGCTGAACTCAACTTTGCAGCCAAAGTGGCTCAACATCATCATGGCTACATGAGTGCCGAGTAGGAATATCCATGCAAGAGCTATGTACAAGGTTATTAAACCATTTTAAAAATTAATCCCAGTTCTTCGCTTTTCACCCCATACTCCTGGCTGGGAAGGGATTAGGCAAGACTGGGTTCAAGGGAGACAACAGCAACGTACTGCCCTGCTAGACACGACTCCAGCCTCTGTGCATCTCTAAGTTGCAGAAAGCAAAGCAGGGGGGGAGAGGATGAAAAGCAGCAATTTTTCCCTGAATGTGGCAGAAGACAAAAAAAGTGACTGGAAGAGACTTACTGGGAGGAAGGATGTAGGATAGGGGTTAGGAAAGCTTAAAGAGTGCAGTCCAGCAGTGAAAGCTGGAGTCACCAGCAGCCTGCCATTGATTTGAGATGGGATTTACAGCATTGTTTACCCCAAAAGGGCTGTTCTTACCCCACAGAGGCTCAGTATCCAACATAAAACACTGCCTCCAGGTCTGGATGTCTTGCCACTACTCCAAGTGATATGTCCCTCTGCAGTTTCTCATCTCCAGGCTTCCAGGGAAAGCAGCACCTTATTCCTCCCTGAGCACCACTTAACACTTTGGTTTGAAGTGTAGGGACACAACCATAAAAAAAAGCCACAGTTGTCCCTGAAATATGGCTCAGCTGGAAAGCTACTCAAACTAGCATTGCTAAAATTGGGACTTTCCTTGTTTTTTCAAGCAGCAGGGAACAACATGTTGGGCTTAGAGAGTTTAACAAGCAAGAGTCAAGTGGAAAAAATCTCTCCCTTTTAAGAGTTGACCACATTAACTTTCAGCAAGTTTCCGGGAGTTCTGCCAGGGCGCTGGAGTTTTGTATACTACGGAACTGTTAAAAATATTATTGTAAATGTTATTTTCAAAAAGCTTCAGAGGCCAGGGCTGGGATAGTGTTAAAAACAGCAAAGCAAGTGAGATTGTTTTAATGCTGAGTATACAAATGTATGCATGCCGATAGCTCAGTCAAACAGCCTGCAGGCTTGGCAAAGATGGATTCAAATGTAAAGACAGAATGTTGAAATATTACAGGTTTCCTCAGATCATCTCAACCTCAGCCTTATGGTTTTGTTGTAGATGCTGTAGGACATGTGACCTGGTGCACACAAAGCTGCCCTAGAAATGGGATCCTTATTCAGGGGCTACGCAAAAGAATAGCTGAATTTTGGTGACACTTCAGACACATAAGCCCCTACTCTTACAGAATTTTTCTGCTCAGGTTAGGATGTGTCACAGAGGGTTAGCCAAAAAGTAGCCATTTAGGACCATGCATCTACATTTAGGAGCACGCAACTGCGATAGACTTTTTGCAGACACTTGTGTAACTGGGCCAGGTATACAGGCATATCTCCCAAATAGGCTCAGGGGACAAACTGCATGAGCCAAGATGAGGAGGAAAAAAAAACCTTTCCTGAGCATGCATTGATCAGGCTGCTAAGCAAGGAGTGACAAACATGCATCACCACAGCTCACATAAGGAGCAAGCCAGTGCTCTGGGAACTACAGTGCACGAAGCCCAACAAGCAATTCTGTGTGAACATGCGTCAGTTGATGTTTCTTCTCTCCATTTTTGGGCACATCACCCCAAAACTGCTCTAAGTCTTTTTCATAACTGCTGGGAGAAGAGATCTGTGATTAAGAGCCATCATGCAGGACGGAGAATACCTTTAGGCAGTGACCCAGCCAATGCAGCTGTATTCAACATCTGCTCCTGAAGAAAAATCTGAGCCATCCTGTTGATTCCAGCATATCTACATAGAATATGTAGTCTACACAGAATTCCAGCATGTCTACGTAGATGACTCCTGCTTTAACTTCCATGACAGCACTTTAAAACAGCCATTGAGATCTTAAAACCTCTCCCCTCTCAACCCTTCCTCTTCCCACAAGTCACTACGTAAATGAGATGTTACAGACAACAACCCCAGTAAGTTTTTTTTTCTTTTCCTGTTAGTTTCTTTTCTTGCTTTACAGTAATAATCCTTTTACCAAATTCAGTGGAATAATCAGTAATTTATGCTGGCATATGTGACTTTGCACACAGAACTCAAACTTCCATAAAACAAGGAAGCCAAGCAAAAGGATTAGAAAGACTCTTCCATCAACAAAAGCCAGACAACACAGCCCTATCAGGTCAGAGTTAATGCGTGTGTGTGTACATATATAATATGCACACACACATAACAGACAAGTCAAGCAAATCAAATTTCCAGAGAACACACGTGGTCCCCACTGGTGTTTTTTTTTTTTACTTGCATCAAGGTCTGCACAGCACAGAACTGCGTCTCTACTGAACACGCACTCGTTACAGAGGAGCTGCCTCCTCCAGCAACTGGCAGAACCGAACCAATTTGCAGACACCCTGATTATACCCCAAAGCCCACCCTCAATGCCACCATACACTGGGCCTAAATGCAAATTTTTAAATCAGGCACTGAAGGGACCAAGTCTAAAGGATCCTTATCCCCTGCAACCCAGCTAAGTTCATCTCCCCAGAAGCCAGCTCAGCTAGAATGATTTAAACACACATCCCTGCTTCCTGAGGATGAAGGTCTGCAGCTAGAGGTTAGCACTTTTCTGCATCGTTTCACCTTTTACAGGGCAAAACACTGTCCTTTGATAGTTATCTGTGTGCTTATAGAACAGAGAGAAACCCTCTGATCTCAATGAACATACCCCCATAAATGAACACAGCAAAGGGCAAGATCTATTTCTGTATAGAAAATAAAAGCCAATGCAGAAGAGAAGTATAATTTCTTCTTCCTGAAGGTTTTCATGGCTTTTTTTGTGTTTCCCTCAAATGACTGAAGAGTTTGGGGGGGGAATTAAAACAAGAAAGCATATCTGGAAAGGAAGGCTTTAAGTATCTTTTCTATGTCCCGGGGGGGGAAGGAAGGAGCAGAAACCAGAAAGGAGGAATAGATACTAAGACCTTCAGATGAAATATGCTCTCAGAAAATCATTTGTCTCAGAGCAAACTCTTTCCTGGCAAAAGCAATTGGGAGAAAAGCATCTGCGCAGCAGCAATCTGCTATCCAGCATCAGAAATGAAGAGTCTCCACAAAAGAAGCTTTATGCCAAAGAGCTGCAAAGCCAACATTGTGCAACGGAGAACCTGGCCTGGCAGTGGGCACCTATGCCAGGGACTGGGTCACTCAGTTCTCCCCAAGGATAACCATAGGCAGGAACCAACCCTGCCTCTGTGGCTTTGACCTCTAGAGTATCAAAAGCATCACAAACTCAATGACTGGTCCAACATCCTCTAATGGGGAGGTTAACACTGAATGACCAAGCTTTGGACTGGGAAGGAGGGAGGTCCATCCCATCCCCTAAGTGGGCAGCAAGACCTCATGGCAGTATCAGGGCTTTTAAGCCCTTGTGCCATCTTCCATGCTCATCCCACCTTCTAGCTGACCCACTTTATCTCACTTGCAACATCCCGCTGACAGCATACAGGATAATGCATGCATCTCCTACAAGTAGTCCTACCAGCCTTTGTATACCACCATTTACCCTCAACTGGCTGCGATCAATAGTTCCTCTCACAGCCATCCCACAGCACAGCTTCCTCTTTAACGAGCCACAGCCTCACCCCTGCAGCTCATCTAGATTTGATTGATCACAACATGACTTTCCAATCGACTGCGAAGCTGAGGGATGAGTACTAATTGACCACTTTCTGCTCTCTCAGCAGCTACCCAGTTATTTTGCTCCTTCCTCACAGGCAAGAAGCAGGAGCTCCACAGCACATGGGGAGACCAGGACCTGAGGATCAGCTCTCAAGAGCCACTGCAGAATTTGCAAGGTCCTCTCCTTGCTCACACCACTTCTGCCATGCAATTCTGGATCAAGATTAGCCCAGGAGGAAGCTGAGTTTCATGAGCACTTGGTGGTAAGCAAAGATTAGAAGACATCTTGTGGTTTTGGGCAGAAGCACCATGTTTCTGCATGGCCCCAGGACACTGCCGTCTCCAGAAGCTGCCGGTTTGTGCATGCCATCAGTGGCATGGTGATAGGGTTATGAAACAAACACGTGGGTCAGCTTTCATAGAGGTTTTGTTCTCCTTGTCCTCTTGACTTGTAGTATCACATGAACTTAAGTACACTTGCCTTTATGTGTGATTAAACATGACAAGAAGTGAGCCATCAACAGTGTAGGAACCAGGCTGGACAACACATGGCCATATGCTCACACAACCTTACAGGTCTGTGGGACATATGTATTGTCCAAGGCTCAACATGCTCAGGACCTCCCGGCTCTGCCCTGCCTCTCCTGCCAGCCCCTCACCATCCAATTTTCACATGGTTGTGTCTCTGCAGAGCCTGCACGTAGGCCGTTGCTTGCTGCAGCACATAAGAGGCAGCTTCTTCCAAAGAAGCAACCTTGAGTTGCCCAACCTGTGCCACCCACAGCCATCCTGTTGGCAACCTGCTCCCCCAGTGCAAGGCAGCAGGTTGCAGCTGCTGTGCTGGTTCTCCTTCATTCCCAGAGCCTGGTGGGGGGAAGAAAAGATAAGGAAACTGAGGAAAAGGCAGATCTTGCCTCTAAATCCAGCTTAGGGCATTGCCAAGTGTAAGGCTGATCATGACAACTCACCAAGGCCAAGAGCAGTCTGCAAGGGAGGCAGACTGATGAGTAATTATTTCCTTTCGTATGGCGTCCAACCTGGTGTAGTGCAATGGAAAGTAACAGGCAGCAGAAGGCTGTGGGGCTTCTCAGCCATCTCAGAGGATGAAAGCCTTCAGAAGAGAGAAGCCCATCACCCTCAAGAGACCATGGACCAACCCTGCACCTTCAAGGGAGCTGCACAACACCTCTGAACTGGAAGACCATCAGAGCAGCAGTTGCTCAGCTGCTCCAAAAATCAGGTCACTTATTAGGCACAGTGGGGAAACAGTCAACTACTTTTAGAAGAAAGCTCTGGAGAAATACAGTTCAACTCAGTATTGATTCCCACGGCCCTGTTACAGACAGAATTAATTTCCAGGATGGAAAGAAACATATGCCTGCGTATCAAAACAAAATACAGAAGCCTTTCCAGTTCTTCAGCTGCATTTCAATGGAAACCAGAAGGCTGTCACAATGGAAAGATTTCAGTTTTCTAATTAATCCTCCCTGCTGAGCATTTAATGCCACTAATTGATGAGGAGAGGCAGTGTCCAGACAGTGTTTGCAATTGCATTTTACATCTTTAGACCAAATTTTCTCTAAATTAAATAAGGCAGATTTGCTCCCTGCATGCACTGTGTCCCACTCCAGCTCCTTCCTCCCTAGAAGACACCTGGTTGAGGGAAGGGGTGTGAAGCTCATGACAAAGCTCATTTAAAAGTGTTGGAAGTTTTCCTGGAAAACATCATCTGCGATACTGTTGCTTCCAGAGAACATGCAAAGAGAAAGACCACTGGTGACAGGGACACGGTCTGTACCATGGAATACCCAGCTCCTACCCTCCACAGATCTAGGGGAAAGTTTCTCCCACTTTAACAGAGCAATCACTTAGCCAAGATATGTCCCATAACATCTCCAGCACCTCCATAACAAAATGCACCGTAGTGTCAGGAAACACATCATGAGGCTACAGCGCAGCCCCAGGGGCTCAACATGGTGCCACCAGCAAAGACATCTCACTGATGGCAGAGCAGGCTTGGTCGCTCACCTGCACTACAGAACGGTCCTGGTCTCCAATCCTAAATATTGATTTCATGCTGGCATTGGCCAAGAGACACCTTTGGAGCAATCCTAAATGCAAAAGCCAACACAGTCTCAATGTGAGAAGGCAGTTCAGCACATGCCTAGATATGAAATTTCTGCTCCCATCCCCTACCTGTGTTCTGCACATGCTCTAGTTCTTTCCTGAATTAGTTGAGGACAGAATCCATCCCTTTATACTCAATACTCAGCAATTTTAATCTGGGAGATGCTAAGTGCTCTGAGCTGCAAATTAAATCAGGGACTAAAAAGTACATGTGCATGAGGCTGTGCTATGGTTACTGAGGAGTAATAAACGAAGCAGTGTTGATGGTCCCCAAGCTCAGGCCTGAAACTCCAGCACCAATCTGTTTGTCATAGGAATAGCATTTCCACCTGCACCTTTCTGACACCTCCTCTGGGAGTCTTCACACTCCACTGTCATAGATCATGGCCAACAGAGCCCAGGCCAGCTGTGCAGATGTCTAGCTGGCTGACCTCTCCTTACCAAAAGGTTTCTAATTTCCCCCCCCCATTATTATTAGTTTTCAAACCACCTACTCCATCATAAATATAAAGTAAAATTAGCTTATTCCTAGACCGTTAAAAGAGACAAGCTGACGCCTGCACAAACTGAATCCCAGCAAGTCAATGGGAAGGCTCCAAGCATGCAAAGAATGTCGAGTCTAAGAGCTTTTGGCCCTTTTAGTACAAAATCCTGTTGCTGCAAGCAACTTGTGCACGTGCAAGTTGAGTCACGTGCACGCAGAACTCCTCACCTGCACAGGCTGGCTGCTGCTCTCCCACCATACTCTGAGTAAACTACTCCTGTCAGCCCAACAGCCTGCTAATACATATACTCCAGGGAGAAAAATTGCATGCCAGCAGGGAGGTGGACGAGATGATCTAATAGGACCTTTTCCATCTCTTAACTTTTATGCTTAGTCACAGGATAAATATCTCCCACGTTGTAAAGAAACATGCTGGCTTTGCTTGCCTGCTTATGTTGGGAGAGCATTGCCCTCTGAAGACATTTCATTTCCCAGCTGTTATTTCACTCACGCTAACAGGACTCACCCAAGGAGAGTTAAGCAAAGGAGGACTTGCATTTGCCTGGCTTTCGGCTTCAGTGAGCTCCAAGGCACCCAAGCGAGCCCCCTAATTCCTGCCCCAGCAGCCACAAGCAGTGCAGGAACCTTGTTTCTGTGTTAGCAGAGTACTTGGGCTTCTCTGAGTGCTCAAGCCTGGACCTGTCCAACACAGAAAGGCACTCAATTTACTTTTTTGCAGAAAGCAGGTTGGCAAGAGAACAGACAGAAGCATGCCCTCCGTCAAGCCTCCTGCAACAGACTGTCAGAAGACAGGTCAAAAAAACCCCCAACCGCCCCAGAAAGGGAAATGCAAGGAACCAAAGGGTTTGGGGAAAAGATAATCCAATGCAGCTTCAATAGTACAGGATAGAATAAAACAGAATAGTATAGTTTGGGTTGGAAGGGACCTTTAAAGATCATCTAGTCCAACCCCCTTTCAGGGGACATCTCCAACAGGATCAGGTTGCTCAGAGCCCCATCCAACCTGACCTTGAATGTTTCCAGGGATGGGGCATCTACCACCTTTCTGGGCAATCTGTTTCAGTGTTTCACCACCCTCATTGTAAAAAAAATTCTTCCTTAAATCCAGTCTGAACCTACCCTCTTTTAGTTTAAAACCATGACCCCTTGTCCTATAGAACAGGCCCTACTAAAATAACTGTCCCCATCTTTCTTATAAGCCCTCTTAAGTACTGAACATTCACATTGCAATTTGCATTGGCATTACTTCATGCCACTAGCAGCAGCAAGGCCCTTCATTTTAAAATGCAGAAGAAGTGCATTCATGCAGAGAAAGGTCCAGCAGCTGCACAACTCCACCATCTCTAAAGTGTGTTCAAGCCAAGTATGCACCAATATGCAAGGTTTCTACATGGGACCATCCTCATAAATAATCCAAAGAGCAACCGAAAGCCTCCGGACCACAGATCTGCAAATTTCACCATGTAAGGAAAAAAAAATCTTTTACTATATAAATTATAAAAACCCCACATGCCATAAAAAAACCAAAAGCTACACACTCTAGATCTCTTGCAACAAGACAGACACCAAGGGATGGTGAGGAAATGCTGGAAAGTGAGTTGGGAGTCAAAGGTTTTGCTTCTGTTCCTAGTTCAGCTGCTGGACCATGGGACGACCCTATAAGCGTTACCAACTCTCATAGGATTTGGTGCTTTTCATAAGTACCCAGTTCCTGAAGTCACATGATTACATCAGAATCCACACTTCCTTTTTTGTTAAGAAGAAGTCAAAAGTTGACAAAAGTAAGAATCATGAAGTTTGAAATACAGAATCCCAGAATCACTCACAAGGGGTGGAAGGGACCTCGGGAGATCATCTAGTCCAACCCTCCTGCTAAAGCAGGTTCACCTAAAGCATGTTGCAGAGGACTTCGTCCAGGCAGGGTTTGAATATCTCCAAAGAAGGAGACTCCACAGCCCCCCTGGGCAGCCTGTTCCAGGGCTCAGGCACCCTCAGAGTAAAGAAGTTCTTCCTCACATTCAACTGAAACCTCTTCTGCTTCAGTTTGTGCCCATTGCCCCTTGTCCTGTCACTGGGCACCACTGAGAAGAGTCTGGCTCCATCCTTGTGACATCCACCCTTAAGATATTTGTATGTGTTGATGAGGTCCACTCTCAGTCTTTTCTTCAGGCTAAACAAGCCCAGCTCCCTCAGCCTTTCCTCATAGGGGAGATGCTCCAGTCCCCTCATCATCTTTGATGCCCCCCTCTGGACTCTCTCTAGGAGTTCCTCATCCTTCTTGAGCTGGGGAGCCCAGAACTGGACACAGTACTCCAGGTGGGGTCTCACCAGGAGAGAGTAGAGGGGGAGGAGAACCTCCCTCACCCTGCTGGCCACACTCCTCTTAATGCACCCCAGGATACCATTGGCCTTCTTGGCAACAAGGGCACCCTGCTGGCTCGTGGTCAGCTTGTCATCCACCAGGACTCCCAGGTCCCTCTTGGCAGAGCTGCTTTACAGCAGGTCAGCCCCCAGCCTGTACTGGTGCATGGGGTTTGACCTCCCCAGGTACAGCACTCTACATTTGCCCTTGTTGAACTTCATCATGTTCCTCTCTGCCCAACTCTCCAGCCTGTCCAGGTCCCACTGAATGGCAGCACAGCCTTCCGGTGTATCAGCCACTCCTCCCAGTTTTGTGTCATCAGCAAACTTGCTGAGGATACACTCTGTCCCCTCGTCCAGGTCATTGATGAACAAGTTGAACAAGACCAGACTGAGTACTGAGCCCTGGAGAACTCCACTAGCTACTGGCCTCCAACTAGACCCTGCCCCACTGATCAGAACCCTCTGAGCCCTGCCATTCAGCCAGTTCCCAATCCACCTCACTGTCCACTCATCCAACCCACACTTCTTAAGCTTCCCTATGAGGATGTTACGGGAGACAGTGTCAAAAGCCTTGCTGAAGTCAAGGTAGGCAACATCCACTGCTCTCCCCTCATCTACCCAGCTGGTCATGCCATCGTAGAATGCTATCAGCCTGGTTAGGCATGATTTCCCCTTGGTGAATCCATGCTGGATACTCCTGATAATCTTCTTTTCCTCCACTTGCTTGGAGAAAACACCCAGAGTAAGTTATTCCACCACCTTTCTGGGGACAGAGGAGAGACTAACGAGCCTGTAGTTCCCTGGGTCTTCCTTCTTGCCCTTTTTGAAGACTGGAGTGACATTGGCTATCCTCCAGTCCTCAGGCACCTCTCCTGTTCTCCAGGACCTTCCATAGATGACGGAGAGTGGCTCAGCAATGACATCTGCCAGCTCCTTCAGCACTCACAGGTGCATTCCATTGGGACCCATGGATTTGTGGGCATCCAGCTTACTTAAAAGATCCCTAACCTGATCCACCACAACTGAGGGGAGGTCATCCTTTCTCCAGGCTTGCTCGCTTACCTCCAAGGACTGGGAAGCCTGAGGGCCAGCCTTGGCAGTGAAGACTGAAGCAAAGAAGGCATCCACCTTCTCTGTATCTTCTGTCACCAGGGCGCCCATTTCGTTCAGCAGCGGTCCCACATTTCCCCAGTCTTCTGTTTGCTGCTGATGTACTTGAAGAAGCCCTTCTTGTTATCCTTGATATCATTTGCCAGACTTAGTTCCAGGTGGACCTTGGCCTTTCTAGTTGCTTCCCTGCATGCTCTGGCAGCATTCCTGTATGCCTCCCAAGTGGCCTGACCCTCTTTCCACATTCCATAGAGCTTTCTCTTTTCTTTGAGTTTTATTAGAAGCTCCTTGGTCATCCATGAAGGCCTCCTGCCTTGTTTACTTGATTTCCTACTCATGAGGATGCATCAAACCTGAGCATGGAAGAAGTGCTGCTTAAACAGCAGCCAGCTCTCTTGGACTCCCCTACCTTCAAGAGCCTTAGCCCATGGAATTCTTCCAAAATTTTAAACTCAATTATTCATTTTATGGAGGAAAGAATGTGATCCAACATTCTTTTCCCCCAATACTATACACTGGAAACCTTAGCCTGGAGAGGAATGACTTAATTTGGGGGGGTTCCAACATCCCCATCCATAAGTTACAGATTAGAAAATACAGCTTTCAGAGCAACACCTGCCTAGAAACTAGGTAGCCCCTTTGAGGTACCCTGATGGTGGCCTTCCTTGTCAAGAAAGCATTATGCACTGGGGGACAATATGAAGGCACAGCAGTTTAAAAAACAGTAGTAATAATAATAAAAATAGAGTAGAACAGCTTGCCAAATTTTGTTTCCACTTATTTTATCTAGCATCAAGTAGGGTAAAGCCCTGGAAGTCAGCTACACCAGCTCATCTGCTAGCATCTTCTGCTCACCAAAACTACTGGATTTATAGCTGCTGACAGGTCTTGCCCAGCAGAAATACCTTATGGTAATAACTAGCCTGTAAATAAGGACCTGACCTTCTGAAAAAGTCTTTGTTGGCTCTTACAGAACTCATCCTATGCTGCTGCTGAGCCCTGGGGCAGCGCTGCAGCCCACTGTGCTAGCCAGCATGCCACTACAGACACGTGGGCTGCAGCTAGCCACTGCCTCCAAGCAGGTGGCCCTGCATTCAAATATCCATAGGCACAATGAAGAGAAGACTGCAGGCAACATTTATTTCCTTTTTTTTGGCATGGAAGAAAACTATTAAGACCTAAAAGACTTGGATCTGCATTGTGCTATGCTATGCATTGAACATCCATGGGAAAAGGGGGTAAAACCCTACGCTTTTGATGAAATCAGTTATCTTGACCTACTCTGCTCAAAGCTAATTAAATAAGATGCAAAGAAATTCAAAGGAGGAGAAGAACAGGAAGGACCTGAGAAATCACAGTGCACATAGCAGCTTCTGGTGCAAGGTGCTTGCACAGGCAGCAACCCTGGAGCCAACCCCAAGGGGTAACGTCCATTGCCCCAACTTGACCTCAGCTGTGCTGTTCCCCAAGCTTTTCATCAGCCATGCAGCCAGAGGTGATAGCAAGTCAGCTGTTCCTGCCTCGAAGCACATGCAGGGGGACAGAAAAAGGAAGCATCGCTGTTCTCACTGGCAAACATTTCTGGGTTTCTGTATTATCTCATCTTTGAGGTTACAAGGAAGCGAGCACAAACCTGTTCAGTCACATTGTTCCCTGGCCAACAACTGGGCCATTACACTTCTATGTTCCTGCTGTTCCCAGAGCTGAGCTGCTGCCCCTCTGCAGCCCTCGGGGCCGCTCTAACCCATTCCTGCAGCACACTGGGACACCATTCTGCCTGCCCCAGCCAGGGAACTGAACCACAGCCCAGCACTGGCAGAGAAGATGCACAGCACAAGAGGTCAGTACATATCTATTAAATTCCTGAACTCAGCTAACATTGCTGCATACAGTGTTTAACAAGCCTAACCCTCACTCTTTCCACCACCTGCAAAGCACAGGCACAATAAACCCACCGCTCTGCATACGTCCCTATTCAAACTCTCTATACCTTCTGCCTACAAAGGATTTCCCCTTCCTCCTCTCAGGTGCCTGTGAAGGGTACCTAGACTTGGGAAAGATGTTGCAAAACCCTTGGGGACCTCCTGCTATCCGATGTTATCACACAGCTATCACTGCTCTGATTCTCTTCCAGTTAATGCTCATCTTGCAGCACTTGGTTCTCAGGGATGCGAGTGCTGCTGCTGTTAGACTTCTGAGCAGACAAAACTCTAAAGTGAATCAAGGGTCCACAAATAAATAATATTTTTTTATTTTAAAAAACCAGATTGACCAAACACTAAAACACCTCTTGCTAATCTCCAACCTTTCTGCATCCCTATGGAATCAGAGTCCTCTATTTAAGCAAATATTATCAACAAAAAACCTGATGCAATTATGGTTTTGTCTGCAGAATTTTCTCTGTACCTCCTCCTCCTTCCCCAGAAGGATTTGCTTTAAAATAAAAATACCACCCATAATATTTTTATCCTTGCTTATTTAAGAGGAAAAATACAGCATGCAGCTCTGCAATGTTATTAGTACCTTTCCTCTTTGTACAGCAAAACACTAGTGAGACATGCTACAAAAACTAAACAGACGTGGAAGTTACAGGTCTTACTTCATTTGAAAAAGCAGGGAAAAAAGTATTTTATTAGGCAAGCTCAAAAATCCAGGTCACACATTCAAAGAAACAAGTTTGGAAATCCCCCTCCCTCCACCCCCACTGCTATTTGCTAAGGAAACCAGATGCCCAAACCCAGCCAAAAAGTGATCTCAGCCATTCTTAAGAGAGCCTACAGTGCATTTTCATGAGTCATGGAAAGCAACAACTCGGTTGCTTTGGTAATGCTAGGTAAGCAACTGGTCATCCATCCACAACCAGGCTTCCAGCAGTAAGTCAAAGAGCAGACCATTTCTTGACAGATTACATCAGAGACAGCCCCAAAACAGAGCCTCATGGCAAGCTTACCTCGCAGGAGGTTTTACAGGACATGCCACAAAGCGTGCCCTCTAAAAGCATTTAGCAAAGCATTCAGCAGCTGGGATCCCCACGGTCCCAATCCCTGCAGGACAGGGGTGTTCCTCAGTGCCCCAACTCCCAGCCCATGCTCTCAGAGCAGGCAGACACCCCCACTATGGGCAGCCAGTGGAGGGGGAAGCGACAGAGGCAGGAATTAGCAAGAAGGCAGTAAGTCCCTTACCCAAGCTCTCCCAACTATAGGAAACCTGCTGCCTGCCAGCCCAAAAGCCAACACTGAGGCAAGCAGGCTTGTAGTAAGAACTGTAGGATGCTTCATCCACCAGAGCCCTTCCAACCATGGGTCTGTGGTGACCACAGAGCACACTCGCACAGAAGATTCAATGCATGCACGCTGGCAAATGAAAGAGGTACTTAAGCTTCCATCAGTCCCTGACCAAATCACTTGTTCTTCTCATTTCTCAAGGCCTGCTAATGACCAGAAGGATGCCAACCTGCAGTTCAGCAGGACACCGCTGTGCCTACCACAGTCTCAAGACTTACATGATAAATGTACATGCAGTTTATCCAAGCACTGCAATGGGAAAAAGCAGGCTTTCAAAATATGTATTACATACATAATTTCCCTACCACCCTCTCTGGGTGAGGGAGGCTACTGCAGGGGCACCACTCAAAGCCCTCAGTGACACTCCTGAACGTGGCCATGAAGATGGTGGTCTTCCATGATGCAGCCAAGAACCCTTCAACCCTACCTGTCCAAACCCTGGGCTGAGGTTTTGGAAATCCAGCCCAAGACAGGTCAGGGAGGTGAGCTTCCCCCTGCAGCAAAGAGAGACCTTTTCCAACACATCCCATATTCTTCCACAAACACCTCCCAACTTCATCACCTCTTGGCAACTCCCACAGCAAACACACAGCCACCACTGCCAGAGAAGCTCCCGCAGAGGTGAGACACCAAACCGCACCTCTCTGGCAATGAATGCTACAAAAGGCAAATCAGCTTCCCGTGTGAAGATGAACCAGGTACTGGAAGTCTTGCTCCATCTTGTCGAAGTCCCCAACACCTTTGGGACTCTGTGGCAATCCAGAACGCAAGTACGGTGTGCCACACCACCTCCCTGGACAGCCCAACTGGCTTCCTGAAAGGAAAGTTCTCCTGCACAGGATTTCCTGGACACAGACCAAGACTTGAACTAGCTTGTCCCCAGCTTTCCCTCCAGAGATGAAGACAGTTATAATCTTCAGCACCTTTTGCACCGGGTCCAAAAGCCCATTGTTTGGCTTCGCCTCCTATAACACAAACTGCAAACAGAAAACACATCCTCACCCCATACAGCCCCATCCTGTAGCCGACCGGGCATGCACCAGATGTTAGTCACACCTGTAACACTGTAGGTGAAGTTGCTGAAATACTGTGATGATTAAACATTTTCTTTTTTCTTGAGTCATCGGCCAGGTAACACAGTGACACACAGCATGCACATCTTCATGCACAGCACCTTGGGGAGAGCATCGTGGAGAGCCCCAGCAAGCATCCCCACCCAAACAAAAATAGGCAAGAGCAGGCATGGTTCCTCAAATCCTTCACGCTCAAGAGATCGTTGCAGCCAAGCCAGTGAAGCCAAGCCAGTCTTCAGACAGAGACATCAGGGTACATAGAAACCACCACAGCTGTCCTTTTGTCAGAGCCACCCATGACTCAAGTTAGCATCCAGGAGCACTTCATATTCCCTGGGCAGCACAGCCAAAAGTGACCATATGGCAAGAGGGGGAGCAAGCAGGCATCATCCTGGGCCACCAGCAAAGCAGATTCTCCCAGCCAGCAAAGCCAGGGTGAGCCGAGGACGGGGAGCAGGAGAGAGCACCAGACTGTGTGGTCCCACATCCAGGCAGCCCTGATGGTCCCCTCCCAGCTTCAACACCCAGAAGGCTGCAACAGGAGATGTCAGCAAGGCTTCCCCTGGCTACCACCATCAGAGGAAGCAGCTCCTGGGAGTTAACAGGAGCCAAGTGCAATGCTTTCCAGTGAAAAGCCAAGGAAGAAGCACAACAGGACTTGCCCCATCATGATTCTTCCAAGACACTGCAACTGGACACCTATAGCCACCGTTCAGAAGGAATACACAGTGGAAGCACTTAACTGGCACCTTTTCCTACCCTTTTCTCTCCAGCAAAACACAACACAGCTCAGGAGCAGCTTGAATTCACCCTGCGCTGGGTTTATCTCAGGCAGCAACACCACTGAGAGGCGGACCTTGAACCTTTCAATAAAACCAATGATGCAATAAGCTAAGCGGAGCTCAATACAGTCTCTGTTTATCTCTTTTACTTGCCACCAGCACCATCCAAAGAGAAATATCTGAAATATCTTGCATATTTCTCCAATGACTCTTGCTACTCTGTTAGCACTGGCACTGAGGGACTAAGACCAAGGAGCAGCAAATGCATTCCACTGGTTTGTGAACCAGGTGCTCAGGTTTCCAAAAAGCCACTCTCCAAGCAGGAAGCCAGCACAAGGATTGCAGCAGAGGGATCAGCGCTGTAGTTTTGTACTGAAAGGCAAACAAAAGGCATCAATACTGCAATCAGAGCGCCTTGCATCAGCAAGGAAAGCTTTCCAGGAGCTTGGCCCAGCCTGGTATCTTGACTGAAGGATGCTTCACCAGTTCAGCAAAACAAGCCCTGCTCCAGACTACATCAATGTGTTGACCAACCTCAATGGAAGCAAGCCCAAATCTCTGATTTCCAAGTAATGGTTATTCATCACTTACACACTCCTGGACAGCTTTGCCTCAACATCCCAGCCCACACACCTCCCTCTTCTCCACCCACTGCTACAGCAACTGCATTATTTCTGCTGCAGATACGAAGCTGAGTTATCAACCCGTCAGCATCACCCAGCTATAGATAACACTATCAGCCACCCTTTTGCGATGACACTGCACTGACCTAGCATGCAAAAAAGGGACGGTCCCCCTCCAGGGCACTCCCCAGGTAGTAGGCAGAGAGGAAGAGATGAGAGGCTGAAAGGAGGAGCGTATTCAACACAGGGTTTCTGTACACACACCTTTCCTTCAGTTTACTTTCACCACCAGCTATAACAGACCTCAGCCTACGCTTTCTCCCCAAGCCATTTTCCCTGACCAAGTCTTCCTTATTGCAGCACTGGGGTTGCCCCACACAGGGGATGCACCAACCCCTTCACCCAGATCGGAGGCAAGATTTCCCCACTACTGAGAAATGTGCCCTCCACCCTGTGTCCACCACCCTTCTGCAGGGTCCTCATGCCTCAGGATGGGGCATCACTGCTGCCACCTTGCAGAGCAAATGGTGCTAACAGCACGCTATGAAAAAATAAAATCTCTGCTAGATTTTTTTAGGCTCTTATCACGGAGGGCACTGCACTATTTCCAGTTTGCAACTAGACCACAGTGATCTGACCTCTGCTCAACCAGAAAAACCTGAAGAGGTTATAGCACAAAAGCACTAAGCAATCCAAATAATCCATTATCCTCACCACGATGGACTTCCACGTACAAGGACAGACCTCAGCAGATACCCCAAAGACTTCCTCCATACCTCTGTATCAAGATCAGCAGCTACAAGACTCATAGCACAATACAGAGTTCATTTATGTACAAGATGTTTGGGCTAGAAACTGTTGCATGTAAAGTTTTCAGTAGTCTCTTGGGGATTTGTGGGCACTTGTAAGCTACTGTGTAAGAAACACCTTCATGTGGACAAGGCAAAGGCAATCGCTCCAGGACAGTCCTAGTAGCAGAGGAGCACTCAAAGCATCACAGAGGACACAAACACCCTTCAGCAGTGCTGGATTTCAGACATTCCTACTTCCCTCGCAAAGACTTCTTATCTCACAAATTATTTTCACAAAGCAACTGTACACGGCCTTTTTTCCTCCAAATCACCTAGCTACCAATCAGATGACTTCTTATTTGGCAAGCAAGCTCCTGGCCATAGTAGGTTTGCAGAGCGCCTCTAAGCCACCCACCTAGGGCTATTTTTTCAAGCAATTTGGCATTTAATCACTACCTGAACACTCAACCCATCCTCCCACCCTCTCCAAGGACCTGACCCGCACACACACTGTTTACACAGCAGCCCACACAGTAGCTTGGCCGGCTCCTTCCAGGATCTGGCCCGTGCTGCTGGGCATGACATGCAGCACACATTGCCGACCGGACTTTGTCCCACGCAGCTTCTATGGTGCAGAGCCAAAGCCCGGCTCGGCTCCACCCTGGGTTTCATTGCTCTTGTGACTTGTCCTCCCTGGACTGCTCCAGATCATCTTGCAGAGTGGAGAATATAAAATTAGGGGAGCTTTCATGGAAGTGACAGTTAGTTCTGCATAAAATGGTGTCCAACCTGGGTTTTAATTCAGTAGAAGAGGACAGACTCCAGCCTACTACACACGGTCATTAAACTCAGAGTCCTTTGGTCTCCACTAACATTTATATTAGGATCTTGCAGGGTAGGAAAAAAGTGTTTGGGGAATGCATTTGGGAGCTGAATCCCCCGCTTTCAGGGGGGTACAGGTATACCTTTCACCCTTGACTTCTAAAAGCCTCAGAAAGTCCAGGTCAAACCAGATGGTAGCCTTTGCAGATGTCCCAAGTGCTCTGGGAACAGAAGCTGGCACCCGAGACCAGACACAGCAATAACATGCAACAGCATGTCCCCACCTCAGGTTGCAGAGATGAGGAAGCAGGGGGAAGACCTGTGAGCAGCCACAGGGCTCAACTGTGAACCCACACACCCTCAGCTCACTGAACCCTTCCACCACAACCACTGCAGCACCAGGTGAGCTAGCTTTGGGTCTAACTTCTCCATGGGTCCCTGCCACAGGCCATGTTGATGCTGCATCTTTCACCATCCCAGGCTCAGCTTTGGCCCCAAGCCCTGTGGAGCCACACACCCCTAACCTGCAGCCCCAAAACTCCCCACTGTCCCCGCTACAGTGTTCTCTTGCTCTCCCTTCCCATGTAAGCAGTCTTCTGCAGGGAATAGCTTCTCAGTGGCTTTCAAGAGCATCTATTTTAATGGAGATCTTTGCTTTTTCTTTCATGCATCATTATAGATGAGCTAGGACAGACAGATTCAGCTGGACACTGGTGCCATTTTACTGACTAATGGGAAGATTACTTGGCCAGACCAGATCAGAACTGCAGGGACAGACAGAAAACAGTGCCCACATATCCAGGCTCACACATGCTCACTCATGCCTTCACAGACAGAAAAGCACTTGTCCTGTCCGCCTGATGCTCACTCACCACAGCATTCACCACATCAGAAGGTGGCTTGTACCACACGGGGTATGGAGCAAGCCCGCGGAGACAGCACATTTCAAGCACAGCCGAGATGACATTCACCATCTCTGCATCTCATATCGCACTCAAAGGCAAATGCAGACCTGACCCAGTGTGCACAGCCACACATGGGGATGGGGAACTGCTCCCTGGAGGGACCCACCAAAAACACCTGGTCACTCATCCCCCCTTATGCAACTTCAATGGGAAAATAAATAAAGTCTGGAGGCAGAGTGAACCTGCCAGGTTCATGATCACTGGGCCATTTATAGCTTTGCTAGAAAGTGTCTGAGGAAATAAAAAAAAAGTTGAATTCCATATTCCCCTTCTTATGGCTCTGTAATGCATTTTCCATCTCCCCGGTGCACAGCTGACGTTCTGCACATTTCTACGCACGTTGCACTTGGCCTGTGCTACGTGCGGGAAGGGAGTGGAAGTGACCGAGCCCAGCAGCCTCCTGCTGCTGTCAGGCACCAGCGAGCCCCAGCCCCGTCACCCGCAGCTCCCCTTCGTGGGAGCCAGGCTGCAAAGGGCTCAGCCGCCTCCCGAGAAAGGCTGGCACGTGGGATGCATTTCCCTTTCTTGTGCTGGATCTCAGGATCTAAGAAAGTTCAGATTTGTAGCAAGAAAAGATATGTTTCCTTAGACCAGATGGTCTAAGGAACCATATCTAACTACAGGCTGAACCTTAGTTAAACATCTCTTTTTTTCTCCCCTTTTCTTTCAGATGATCTCCTCAATTAGGAAAGCCAAGGTAAGCTCAAAGCAATCGCTCCCTCCTAATTCTCAGCTCTGAGGTTTGTTGCTTCTGTGTGTAGACAGGCTCATACGCTCCAAAATCAGTCTGCATTCACCAAGCAGTCTAATAAAAGATATCCCTTCTAACAGCAAACCCTGACTCATTTCCCTCTAGCCTCCACCAGCAGGTCTCTGACAGCAGGGCCAGGTCAACCAGTACAGAGAAACCTGCCAGATTTCCCACTGGTCCCCACTTCCAGCTGTGGAGAGCAGGGCTGGAAGCACATCACCTTCCATGCTGCAGCAGCATGCTCCATCCCACAGCTCTCCCTGGGAGCCAGACAGATCGTGCGATCCTCACCAGCATGTGCCCCATAGGAAAATTCAGAAAACACATCAAGTCCAAGCTGCACACTAACACCACAAAACATCATCAAGCAATAGCAACATTTTGGAAGGGATGGAGAAAGGACTGCGTTCCTCTGGCTGCCGTAATCACTGGCTCTTCACAATGCAGTCTCTCTATTCTGGATGAAAATCCAGACTACATCCCTCTGCACGAACACATCTCCCTCATGGGCTCTAACAGCCTCCAAAAAAAAAAAAAAAAAAAAGAAATGCCTCACTCACCAGCACACATTGACAGGGCAAAGCTGTGGGTTTCTGACAGAGATTTAAGACCCATGGAAAAAATTGCAGTACCAAAACCTGTTTAGAGATGGAGGGTACAGAAGAGCCTTTAAAACCACATCCCACCAGGCTGGCAGCCCATCCAGCCTCGCATTCTGCCTCCTACAGAGGAGCTTTTACAAGCTGTAAAACCTCCTAAGCTGTAGAGGTACACCCCAAATCTGCAGGAGCCCTGGGAAACTTTCATACACACACACGCGCGGTTATAACTAATGTCAAATTCGGGGCTCTTGGAAAGCACACCATCCAATGCAGGGATTTTCAAGACACAGGTAGTCACGTGCAAGCCCCCAATCGCAGCTGATCTCCCACACGCCTGAGGAACGGCTCCCAGGAGCCGCACTCCAGGCATGAATCCTGCACGGAGCTGCATCAAACTGCATGTGCCAGACTGGAAATAAATTCACAAGGCCCCACAGAAGGAGGTTCCCCCAACCAGCTCACACTCACCAAAGAAGCAAAAAAGAGCTTGACCCTGGAAATCCCTGGGATCACTCAAATCCCACACAAACCCCAAGTGAGCCCCAGATTTTCAGTCTGCACATCAGCAACGCATGTGGATCCTGCTTCACTTTGGTGCTTCACTGCACCAAACCAGCAGTGGGTTTACTTCCAAAAACCACTGGATTACAAGGCAGGAACTGAAGAGGAGGATAAAAGCAGAAGCTGAGAGGGAAACCACGCTCCAAGCTGTGCTGGGGCCAGCGAGAACCGCGCTTGGCCGTCACACAGGACCTGGCGAGCCCACCGGCGCACACCCACTCACACTGGCACACAGCTCCCATCTCCACACTGCTCCTCTCCCCGCCCAGCCGTGGAGGGCCGAGGTTTGGTGCCAGCAGAGCAAATCCCGCCAGGAGCATCAGCCTGAGGCACGGCACGGCTCCCTAGACAGCCGCTCGCTCCATCCAGGTGGAAATCCAGCTTCCCAGCTCCGCCGGCCGGCACGGTCGCTCACGCCACACGGGTTCTTGCTTCCCTCGCCCACAGGGTCCATGCCCAGCGCAGAGCCTTCCTCCCTGCCGCTCACCCCATCCTCACTGCTCGGGATGGACTCCGTGCTGGGAGGACTTTGCTCAGGGCCAGGCTGGAGGGCGAGGGCCAGGCATTCCCACAGCTCCCTGGCATGGCCACGACGCTTTCCACCGAAGCGGGACCGGGGAGCCAGCAAACGCCGCCCCGCTGGCTCCACAGCTGAATGCATCCCGGTAACGGGACCGCCCGGGGAGCCCGGCTGCCTGGCAGCCGCCGGCGGGACAGGCTCCCCGGCTGACTCATGGCACCGAGCAATAACCCGGGGGAGACAGCGACCCCCCGAGCGGGGCAACGCCAGGCGAGGGCTGCGCCGGGGACGGCAGAAGCCCGCAGGGGAGGCAGGTCCTCCCCGCGCCCCGCACCCGGCCCCCCACACCCCCGGGGGCCGCTCCAACCCCCGCTCGCCCCCCCCCCCCCCCCCCCCCAGCGGCTTCCCAAACCCAGCCGAGCTATTCGCCCCGCAGGGACGAGCTCCCGCTCGCAAGACTTGGAAAGGGAGGGAGAAAAAGCCACCCGGCTGCAAAACTCTCCCTCACCGCTGCGAAGAAAATTAAACGAGCGAAACAAACCCGCGCACGGCAGCCCCGGAGCGGGTGCAGGGACCCACCGCCCGCCCCGTCCCGGCCCCGGGGTGGGGGGAGACGCGGAGAGACTTACCGGTACCGCGGCGCGGCTACCCGCGGAGGGCCATGCCCGGCGGCTCGGAGCACCGCGGTCCCAGCGCCTGGTTTGGCTCTGCTCGGCGCCGCTCGGCTCGGCTCGGTTCGGTGCGGTGCCGCTCGGCTGGTTCGGCGCCGCTCGGCTCGGCGCGGCAGCAGCAGCGGGGCGCGGGGCGGCGCACAAAAGGAAGCGGTGACGCGCAGCGGTCGCAGCCAATCGGGCGGCGGCAGCGGCAGGGGGGGCGGGGACCAGGCTGGCCCCGCCTCCGTTACGGCCCAGCGAGCGGTGCGGCCGGGGTGCGCCACGCCGCGCCGCTAGGGGGCGTCCCGGCGGCGGGGGCACGTAGGCCGGCCCCGAGCGCGGTGCAGCTCAGACCCGGAGCCGGGGGGGAGGGAGGGGGGGGGGGCGCAGCCCGGCCCCAAGCCCCGCTGGGGCTGCCCCGGCCCCGCAGCTGGGATCAGCCGCGGTTGGACACCGTGGGATCCCCCGCTCCCGCTGACGGTTCCCAGGACCTTCCGAAACAGCGGGGCCGGGACCGAACTGCCCCACTCAGGGTTAACTTAAAAAAAATTAAAAAAAAAAAAAAAAACAGGAGATGATGAAAACCAGCGCTGAGACCTCCTGACACCGTGACATGGGGCTTCACCAGTGGAAGCCTTGGAGAAGCTGGTGCAACCCTGCCGCAGCGCAGCTTTCTGGCCGTGAAGATGGGGTGAAGGGATTGCTCTCTGATAACTTGGTTTGGTTTTGCCTTTTTGGGGGAGAACTGAAACAAAAGCCGGCCGTGGTTAAGACCAAAGGCTGGGGGGAAGCTCTTGGCAGTTCCTGGGCTCCGATCCCTTGTCACAGCTGGCTCTCCAGAACAGCTCCGGGCTCTCCAGAACAGCTCCGGGCTCCCCACTGGAGGTAGAGCAGCCTCCAGGCTGCTCCGATTTACACCCGCCTGTCCCAAGCCTCCTTTGCGTGTCCAAATCCCTTTGGACTCAGCTCTCCGTACGGGGAGAGCCATCACCGGCTTAAAGGCAAAATTTACCCCTGAGGAAGGGGCCAAGGCGGGTCTTGTGCCTGAAAGACGGGTGGAAGTGGGACCTGACTTTTGTACCAGACTGGTGGGAAAGAGAGAAAATTCATGTAGACAATGGAAAAAGTAGGTAAGAATATTTTTCTGATTATTTCCCTGTTTCGCCATTTCGTAAACGTGTTGTGGAGAGGAACAGGAACAAAGTCAGTTCAAGATTTTGGCGGGGGAGGAAGAGAAAAAAATGAGCAGAATCCCAAACCCAGACCCATTCCCCTCCATTTTTTAAGGACTTGCTGCTGCAGGGAAGTTTGAGCCATTGCCTATAAAGGCAATAGAAACCCCAACCAGGGACCCCTCCTGAGAGATTCAGATCTCACATCCTCATATACAATCGCGTGACCTATTAATAAAATCCATAGAAACCAATTCTGTATATACCAAATAACAGCAGATGGCTCCAGCCGAAACCGCTCCGGGTTCCCTCACTCCATAAATGATTTTACTAGGGCCAGTCGTGATCTTGATGTAATTGAATAGGTTTCACTCTTTTCTCTCTCCCTCCCCCTCCCCAGAATATTTGTGCAGCTTACGGAGAGACATCCAGGGGGACCGAGCTGTTGCTGGAAGGAACCTCTGACTCCAGCTTGCCTCATCCGTTTGGGAAGCGGCGTAAGCCTATCCTAAGCCACCTGGCTTTGGGAAGGAGGTTGCCTTTCTCTGCACCTTCCCTCTAACTCTTACAGCTTTTAATAACATTCTGGTAACTCGGCATGTTTGAAATGTTCTGGCTCCTGCCCATCGGGGATGTATGTAATGAGTTCTTGTGCCGCAGATGCCTCGCTGAAATAAATCACATGTGTTTACCCTGGGAAGCAGGCACAGGACCCCAGCACTTCAGGTTCAAGTATTATAAGGCACTAAGCCACAAGCGGCTCCTTTAAAACCTCCTGGTTTTAATGGGAATTGGTTGGGCAAGCACCAATTACTGCTGAAACCTCCTTCCAAGTGGCTTCTCTTGCCTGAATGTGTTTGATGCCCCAGGAATCCTGCTACGGGGGTTTCAGTTCTGGGGCATTCCTGAGCAAAACGAAGATTGTCACGTGTGCAAAGCCTGTTCCCAGTGATGTCAACAGCTCTCCGCTGACGGGCGTGCTGAGGATCTGCCCCCGTATTCTGCCTCCTCCAATTGCTCTCAAAAACATTTACAAAGCCTGGCAGGAGAACGGATGGAGGTGTGTGGCTCTGCGCGTGGTTTCACGTGTTCTCCTTACAAACACCGGCTGGCAGCCTTCTCCAAATTTTGGAGTGAAAACCTGGTAGACAGCACACAGTGGAGAGCATTGGTAAAACCAGTGCGTTGCAGACAGTGGTTGTAGTGGCTCCGTACGGGGAAATAAAATAGTCGTGGGGCTATTCTCTGTCCTTGAGGACAACAGGCATGGGGTACCTTATACCCCTACAGTCAAACTCTCCCTTCTTTTCCAAAACAGTATCCAAACTGCCATTAGGGAACATTCTTTGGAGCATGCTGTCCCATGCCGTGCTGGTGTATGTGCCAGTTGGCGAGATCAAAACCATGCCACACATAAACCACTATAGAGACGTGTGCTCTGATTCTTAGTTGACTGCTATACGTATTGGGGTCGATATGAAGGACGATATCATCCTGATAATGTCTTCAGTGAAAAGTTTGATGGCACAAGCGGGTAATAGTGAGCTACAAGAAAAGCTGATGGTTCATCCACAGACCAGGAGCTTCGCAAATCACAGCCCTGGGCTGTTCTATTTATACTTCTCCTTTAATGACATAAGCATTAGTATTTGCTGTGGGGAGAAGAAGGGGAAGATATTTGGCTTTCACCTAACTGGTACTATTTTGAGCTACGTTAGGGTTCCTGCAGGAAATGAACACAGGTCCCAGAGCACCGACCCAATTCTTCTGTGACTTAAGTATGCTCCATCTAACCTGAAATTCTCCCATGCCTTCTGTTTGATATAATATCCTTTCTTGTTTCCTGTCCTGAACTGCAGCATAAAGTTGTTGTGTGCTGTGAGACGTCTGTCAGGCTTTCTCTCCCATCGAGAGGCTGCGTACCAATGGTGGGTGAAATCATTCCTATACTTAGATTGCAAACTGTAAAGGAATGATACCATCTCAGTGTAATAAACAAAGGAAACCAATTACTCACTCAGAAAATGTGTGCTGCTTCACAGCAGAAGGCTGGAGTTGGTAATGGGCTTAGGTGGGATTTCAGCATGTAGACACAAGCCAAACCTCTGCATGGCCATGCCTGGGTTTGGCCGATCTGCATCGATCTGCAGCTTCTCCTCACCCAAGACTGATCAGAGGTCTGCTGTTCGCTGTGGGAAAGCATGTGGAAAAAGAGGGCTAGAGTTACCCTATGTCCGTCTTAAGTGATTCTACCCACAGAGAAGCCACATTTATTTTGCTTAAATGTTCCCTCATTTCTCATGTGTTCTGACCGCTGATTTGGGAACTACCTGATAGGTAAACCTGGTCAGGACCCACAGACCACACCATGGCTTGACTCATTTGTGCTGTTCCCAGAATGTGCCTGAATGTATGCAGAGTTTTGTTGGGGACAGACATTTGGGGATGGCACTTCATCTTTACCCCTGCTTCCATTTTGCAATAACCACTGTGTGGAGGGGTTGAGAAGGGTGAGAGGCAGGTTCAGATCCCTGTTGCTGAGGGGCCACATGCTTCCCAGCTACCTTTCTCTTCCTCTCCTGTTACGTGAAATGTTCCCTGGCTGATATGACCATACGCTCTGCAGGGCAGACGCCGAGATCTGCTGTACGAAAGCCCTCACAACCGGGCAGAAGCAAACAAGTGATCTCTCCAGCTCGATAGGTTTTGAAAACTTTCCTCTGCCGTGGCAGAAAACTCCTTCTCACAAACAGCTGGTAATGCCTCCTTGCCCACACAACAGATTAACTTCATGGGTTAGAGCTTGGGTTTATACCCCCTCAGGCTGGGGAGGAAATTCTGGGCTCCTTCCCAGGCTCCATGTACAGGATATTTCTAGCATCCATTCCAGTGTAAAAGGCAGGTGGCAGCAGCAGCAGCAACTGTATTTTAAAAGGAAAGGGTGAGTCCTGCACTTGAAGATAAAATGCACAGGCCTCATTCTAGAGGAGAGGGTTCAGGGCACGAAGACCTAACAGCAGAGGAGCACTCTCCGTGCACTGTCGCCCATCGACTGCTTGGGAATACTGCAACACCCCATCTTGGCGGGGGTAGGAAGTTGTTCTGTGAAGGGGTCAGAGCAAAGGGGTGCCCCCCAGCCCTCTCTGTGGCAGCGTTTGTGTCCAGCCAGCCAGCCATACACAGCTGAAAGGAGACATTTTTCAGATCTTAAGAAACAAACGCTGAAGGCTAAGTGTGACACGTGGAGGAAGGTAGCAGCATGCAGAAGCCAGCAGTGTCAATCAACCAAAAGCCACAGATTTTAACTCTTATTTCAAATGAGCTAGGTGTGAGATTGACTTGTGTGAATGAATTTTTTTTTCCTGGTAGTCTCTGCATGCACTTCCATGGCTGAATGTAACTTTCTACGATGTCTTTGTTCCGTGACTCACCTTCTCTGCCCAAACAGAGGGAAAGCCATCTCTAAAAAGGACAAAGTGAAAGTGAAGAGGATCTGATTTCTGGGTGGGTTGTTAAGCAAACATCATTGGAGAGCATTTCTCTGTGATGATTTTTCACGTACACATGGAGCGTGGAACTTGTGTCCTCCAAACAGTATTTCCAAGGTGACTATGTATCGCACTGGTGAAAGGTGTGGAGCTGAAAAGCTCTGGAGAGTTATACTACCTGTCTGCAAACAGACCCAGTTTAGACTTTCTCAGGTAAGGTCAGAAGTATGCCAGAATATTTATGGGCTCATCTGGTGCCTGAATATTGTGGAAAATAGCAGAGGAAATACTGTCCTTGTGGCGTTCACAGCTGAAACTGCAAACAAGCCAAAATTCGCAGGGGATGTCCTGCATTTCCATCCCACCTTCCCAGAAAGTTCAGAGAAAATCTTGATGTTTTTCCTGAAAAGAATCAAGAATCTCCACCCTGCAACGGCTCCTTTTAGGTAGAATCTAAGGCATAAGAGAAGGACTGAAAGAGCATTGTCCAGACGTGGGTTTAGGTGTGTGTATCCAGCCTGCCCTGTTCTTTGTCGCCACTGACATCAATAAGGTTTTGCTCCTTGAGAAATGACCCTATTTCTCTAATCCCTCTCCTGATTGGAAAGGTAACCGATCTACAGGGGTGTAGTCAAAGCCACCCGTTACAATCACTGGATTACAGCTGCCATTTCAATCGGTATTCTGCACTCCTTACTGTTTTCTTGACAAAGAAGTTCCTACCAGGGAACCTTTCAGGTTTATTTGTACTCCTACAGCTGAAAAGGAATCATGGGCCACTGAGCCCAAGTTTCTTTGGATTTCTTCCCATCCACCCACGTGGAGCTGGATTTTAGGTGACAGAAATCAAAGGAAGTAGAGACTGATTTACCACAACTGGGATCTCTCCCATTGGCCATAAACTTATCTGCACACATCAAGTGGAAACCCACAGTTTTTCCCTTACATCTGTCATGAGGGGGAAGAAATCACCGAAACAATCAAAACCTGACTGTTTACACATGTTTTGTTTTATAAATGGACTTGTATAGAAAGTTGCAGCACTGTTGCACAGACAGCTCACATAAATCTCTTATCACAAAAGCCATATGTCCTCATTTCCTCATCTGCAGTAAAATAGAGCAGTGTCGCTTCGATAATTAGGAAGCTGGAGGTAAACCACTCAGCATCCAGCAGTAGGAAAGTGTATATGGGTGAAGGTTACAAAACACAAAACAGAGCGGTTTGGTTTCAAGCTTGCCCATACAACTTTCCATTGCGCAACTGTCATTTGCGTGTTAACAAGCCAGTTCCTCCATGGAGGGGATACTGGAGAAACTGGAAAACTCATAAGAGGTGCCCGATCCTCCCATTCATTTTGCTCTGAGCTGGCAGCCAGGTTGCTCAGCTTTGCTGGGCATTTATCTTTGCCTTGAAAAGGACTCAAAATCAGACCTCAAAATGCAGTGAACTGACATGCCCCCATTTAAGTCCCTTTGATATGATCTCCAGACACATAGAGGGGGAAAAGAGCATCCATGAGAAAAACAAAAAAGCCTTCTTATTGGACGGATGGCACAGTGGGGGATACCCTCTTCCCTGCATGGAGCTAATATGGTTTCACCTTGGAAGAAGGAGCAAAAGGGTCCCACAGGACCACTCAGACATTTTTTGGCTTCTCCCTTACCAAAAATTCAGATACCTGTCATCTGTGGCCCTTGTTTGGCACTGGTAGGCCAAGCCAGTGTCACTCACTAATTTCTAACATCACCCACATGTTTCCATAAAGCTGCTCTGAGATGGGTAAAAATTAACTGAGAGTGTACAATTAGCACGGCTGCCATTATGGCATGTCTGAGTCCTTCCAATCTTATTTTTTTCCAAAAAGGAGACATTTCCTAAATTTCAGATCAGCCAGCAATGGTGAAATGCCCTTTTGCCCAGCTTGGTGTACTTTGTGTAGGGGGTATTTATTTAATCCATCTGAAACTACATGAGAAAGGAGAGAAATATCCCGGCAGCGAGATAAGATTATTATCTTGCTGGCAAACAATAGGAACATGGTCAAAATTAAAAATAATTTGATTGCAAATAGGAAGCCTAGTAAAGCAGCAGGACTAGAGGAAACATGACTAATTTTTTTTAGCTTGTCTGAACTCAGACAGCAGAGCTTTGCAAGGGTCATAACTTTGAAATATAGATCTGTAGAAAACCCGTGGGGGGAGGATGGCAACACTCCAACTGCAATAGTACAATAGGGGCAAGTTAATGCAGCTGGTAGATCTGACCTAAATGGCTAAATAGCAACAGAGAAAAGCTATTTTAGGTATAATTTGGTAGGGACCACAGTAAATACGATTTGGGTAGGAGTGGAGAAAGTGAAGGCTTTTTTCTCAACTCTTTTTTGGTTTCCATTCATTTGCCATTCTCCCTGGCAACACATGGCCAAACCACGATGCCAGTGTTGGCTACAGGATCAGGGCCAAGCTCTCTATCCTGAACCCCAGGCCAACGCTTCACATCCTTGGTCAGTGTTGGTTCCTCCCATCTCCAGCAAAGAACCGTACTGGCTGCAGGACCATGATGACCTTGGGGTTTGTCTCCAAGAGAAAATTCTATTAGATGTAGAACCTATACAGGGGCCCTTATAAAGTCATTTCCTTCTGAGAATGATTACCCAGAAAAAGTGTTTATATGATTTGGAGAAATACTGAGTACTAAACTACTGCTTCCTTAAAACAAAACTCTACGTGAACTAACCTCTATCCAGTGGGGATGTGAAGAAGAAAATGCTGTATAGGACAGCTGCTCCTCAGCATCCATGACAGATCTCTAACATCTTCCTCTGTCCCAGATGGTGCTCGTATCTGCTGTGGACATGTTGTTGAGCTGGGCAGACTCGAGACTCACCTAGGCTGCAGTTCTTGTCCTTGCATCACAGCCTGCATGTCAGAAATGGCCTAGCAACTATTGATTTAACCCAGTGGATTTTAACATTTGGATCTCTGGTTTTAAGCATCTAAGATGACATGACTGTATCCTTCTATAAATGTTATTGTCTAGAATATTCTGTGCTTTTATTAGTATCGTTAGAGATGGGTCTTTACTATGAAGACAGCCAACACTCAAGGTGCCCTGTGCCATAGGGAAGTGATGTTACATCCATTTTACAGCAGAATAAATTCTGCTGTAGATAGAGGGTTGAAATGATCCGTTCCAAGAACACAGGGAGAAGCATGGATCAGAACACAACAGACATGATGTTCCCAGGTCTAGTTGTGACCACAAAACCACAACTTCTTTTTTTGCTTTAAAAGCCTTTCAAGCTGACATTTTCAGTCAGCTGAGGGCTGAAGCAAATCCTTGGTTAGCTCTGCTGAAGCCTTGTTGAATTACATCAGCCAAGGTTGTGAGTACACTTAGCTGATACTAAGCTACTTTAGTTGCAGTTATGCATGTCTGATCCTTTACCTGGGTAGATATTTTTTCTAGTATTTTGAGGGCATAATATAAGTCAGGTGAGAGTGTGTTGCAAACCTGTATGACAGCCATAAGCAGTAGCTGACAGTAGATGCTAAACAGTATTTAAGCCACTTGGCAAACCTCAGACAGGTCCAGTAATTGTAAGTGGATGAGAGCTTGCAGAGGGTCATTAGGTTCCTGATGGAGGAAATACCGCTGAAAGGCAGAAGAGGAAATGACAGATTTAATGAATAGTGGTCACAAGCTGAACTACAAAGAGCAACCAGGCTGGATGTTTTCCTACAAGAATGATCATAGCAGAACCAAGACCAGATGGTCCCAGCACAGTACCTGATGGCAAGACCCCTCCAGACCAGAAGGCATGACAAATGACACTAGGGAAAAGTCTCTGACCAGTAAGAAGAGTGGCTTCATTTATGCAGGCAGTGAACTGAACTCTGAACAGGGCTGTGTCCTTCTGCTTCCACCACAGAAGAGAGTGCCAGGTCTTTTGCAGTGAAAACATCAAAGCATTGTCTCTGCAATGGGAGGTCTCAGCATTAAAGGCAGGTTGCCGCTATTACCAATGGTTCAAAAAGCTGACAGGTAGTTCTAGGTAGAGTATCAGATATGTGTGAAAAGAAAGAGGTGTTTCATGCTGGTGGACAGGATTTAGCATGCTACTCAAATCCAAGAAAATGAGAATGTACTTGTCATAGTCAGAGATGTTAGAGCAGATGCTTGGACATAGCAGGACTGGTAACAGAACCACTACAGTCTGTCTCTGAGCAGTGCTATGCTGTTTGTTGATCATGGAGGTTTTATGCTTTTATGAAAACAGCTAATGATGACACAATTCATGATTCTGTAAAGGGCTCAGAGGGAGACTCAGTAACACATCAAATAATGATGTCAAACTTTTCATGCATGACAAGCTACATGCAAAGGCATCATTCTCACAGAGACTTAAAAGAAGCAACAAATGAGAGAGAGAGAGTTGTTCAGGACACTTTCTTACTTTAAACTTGTGAAACCCTCTCTGAATGAAGATGGTGGCATGCATCATTAGTGAAGCTGGGCACAGATGCTTATGAACATGGACATCAACGGTGACATGTCAAAGACTGAAAACAGTGATGCAATGACACAGCAATGCTGGAGGCAAACTGTCCACTGGATGAAAGCTTTCGTGTCCTGGGGAAAGATCATCAAGTGTGAGCCTTTAAAATAATCAAAACTTCTCAAAAGAGCACACAGCCAATGTGTGATAGTCACCTCCTACCTTCTTGTTTGCAGTGCTGCTCAGTGCATGGGTGGACCTGCTGCTGCTGTATCTGCTGTCTTAAACACTGTTCTTGTTCAACAGGAGGAAGACTTCTCTTGCCTCAGTG